>NC_061164.1:9991866-10206866 GCF_022113875.1 Hydra vulgaris | reverse complement strand
TGTCATATAAGCATTTGAGTTGGCACATTGAGCAAGTTTTGGTCAATGTGCCAACTGAAATGCTTTTTGAGTTGGCATTTTGCCAACTATATTTATTAATATAGTTGACATTTTGCCAATTATATTTATATTAAAGTTATAGTTGGCAAATTTAAATATAAATATAGTTTGCTATATTTATAGTTGGCAAATTGCAAGTAGGACCTTTTTTTTTTTTTTTTGGTGTCCTTAGTTGGCAAAAAAATACTTGCACCCCCCTTCAACCCCATGGAAGACCTCTTTGGGACGGCCCTGGGTAGTATTAATAATTTTAAAAAATTAAGAAACAAAAATAATTTTAAAAAATTACTCTATATGCCTAGATACACTTACTTAATATTATATACTAGTTATATTACAACATTATCAACAAGTTCTGTAGTGTAGTGGTTATCACGTTCGCCTCACACGCGAAAGGTCCCCGGTTCGAGCCCGGGCAGAACTATCTTTTTAATTCAATATAAACTTTGAACATGTTTTCTTCTTTTACTATTAATAGATTATCAAACACAATAACATTTTAAAATTATTTGAGTTATTCATAAAATATATTGATACTTTAAACTAAAAATAATATAAATGATTAAATATATGTGAAAAAACAGTTGAAGTTGAAGATATCTTTAAAATTAGAGCCGCTTAAATATTTAAATTTAGCGGCTTTAAAATGACCGACTTTTGAAGGATATGCGCACCGTAGTATCGTATCGACTGCTTATCCAGGGATAGGCACACTGTAATATAAATACAATGACGAGGGTTTTGGCTTGGGCAGGCAATCTTTTAATTTAAAAAAGAAATATTTCTCAATGTTTATATTATCTATTGGTACGTTTATGTTTGTTTTTTGAAAATTTAATTATGCTTAAATAATTTTATTTATTTTTATTATAATTGATTAAAAAAAATTAAATTGCTTTCAAAATATATGACTTAAGTTATACCGCTTTTTACACCGATTTAAAACGATCATGTCAACCATTTAAAACAATCATGTCATTCATTTAAAACACTGCGACAATTAATTAAAACAATGTGATTTTCAATTAAAACATTTAACGCATGCGCAATCTCAACATTTTATATTATTTAAAGAAAAGATTTTATTTATATATTTATTTATTTAAATTTTTTTTATTAATTCATATTAATTTTTTTTAATTTAATGGAATTTATTTTAATATTAAATTGATGCCATACTTGTTTTAAATGGATGAAAAACCCGGTAAGGCACACATGTATACATATTTACAGGGTTATTCATTCTTATATGCGCGTCTATTCATTTTTATATGCGTGTTTATTCATTCTTATATGCGCCTTTATTGCGTGTTTATTCATTTTTATATGCGCGTTTAAATGCGGGTCAACCACCCATAAAATCTCTAATATATTTTAATATAAACAATAAATACGCTTTTAAATTTTTATATAGGTATATTTAAAATATAAATTAGGTTGTTTTCATTGCTATTTATTTAAGAAATGGTTGCCGAGCCAGCGCTGGATTTGTAAAATGGAATTAAATTAAACTCTGTAGTATCCATAATATTTTTAAGTTACCTGATTACCTCATCCGTATTTCGAGGCCTATGTTTTAAAGAAGAAAAAAATTCTTCTATTGGATTAAGCTGTGGCGAGTATGCTGGTAGATACTTAATAGCTATACCATGAGAGGCTAGTGCTTGTCTAACAGAAAGACTCCAGTGGAATTTACAATTTTTTTTTCTTATTTATTTAGCCGTACAAATATTTACAAGCTTCGTGTTTTATAATATATATAAAAATGGCAAGGACGAGAAGAAGACAGGTTTGCCTTATCACCAAGTCCCTTGTTTTTTTCAAGATATTTATATAAATATGTTGTAACTAATATTAAAAATTAAAAATGAAAGAAAAAAGCAAAATATTTCAAAATAGTTTATACAAAATGCAAAACAGTTTAATAGAGTCTTTCAAAGTTATTTTTAATGTTTAAAAAATATTTTTAATTAATTAAAAAGTTCTCAATAACATGAAGGTTAACTACGGCAATGCAATGGTGTTTATATTCAAATTTCAAAGTTATTCATTGAAAGCAAATTTAATAATTTATTCAAGAAAACAAAAATCAACAGCAACAAACAAAAACAAAAAAAAACATGAAAAAATGAAAACATAATGTTAATCTACAATCAAAAGAAATATATACACATACACATGTATGTATATATGTATACATATACACACTTGCGCACGCATATATATACACATACACACACATTCGTACATAAATGCTGTAAATCCATAATTACTTTTTCATAATATAATTAACAGTAATGTATATATAATTAAAGACTTTATCCTTTTCCATACAAATAAAGTATGCACTAATAGATAATTTTCAAATATAGGGGAGAGTGGTACTAAATGGACCACAAAATTCAACTTTTTTGTAAAAATAATTTTTTCCCATATTGTCAACAACTATGGCGGATATATTAATTTAGAAGTCAAAATTAATACCTTAACTAACAATCCCTAAAAGTTGTAAACCATTGCGCAAACAGAACATAGGCAAAATGTGCGATAAATGTGACCCGTACCAAATTATTTAGTGGTCCATTCAGTACTGTACTGAATGGACCAACCCTTGTACTGAATGGACCACAAAAAAAGTTTTTTTTTTTAATAAAAAAGATCAATATCTCTATCGCTAATAACTATAGCCGATATATTAATTCGAGAGACAAGATTAATATCTTAACTAACTATCCTTGTATATTGTATATTATAATAAAAGTTGTAAACAATTGCGTATAACAAGTTACATTATGCAAAGCAATTAGGGTGATAAATGGAGTTTAAAAACAAGAAAGAAGTATGTTGAGACATTGATATTTCTGAATTAATTAATACAACTTTAGACCGAAGTCTCAATCAGATAATCAAATTACAATAATCACAAACATATTGGCTGGCATTATCTATACTTGTGCAAGCTTTATGTGCCCAGCTCGCACACTGTCTGCAACGGTACCACACTTCGTTGTCACGACCCATTTCTTCACATATAGCACACAAATCATAATTTGATGTAATACCTCCACAAAAATTTAAACTATCTTTGACACCATTATCGTTTCTTTCAACAAGAATATCATCAGCCTCATCATTATTATATGTCATTAATGGAAACTTTAGAGTTTTTGAGTTGCTTGATTTCTTTCTTGATGTCCTTTGACGTTTATTTTTAGCATCTTTTTGAGTTTTCAGAATTGTTTTGTTTTTTTAAATTTTGCTGAAGTTATTGATTTCGAAGAGCCTCTTTAATTGGAGTATCAGTTAGAATCGAAGAGGAGAGCTTTTTGCGAGCACCTTTGGTTTTTTCTAAACGAGCTTTTGCAGAAGGATAAGGGCGTATACTTTCCACATTCAGGGTATTGCTAACATTTTTGTTGACTTTAACATTTCTATTTATTTCAACTGAAACTGGATAGATGTTGAGTGCTTCAGGATTAGGTCTAATAACTTCTACTGAAACTGGATTGATATTGAGTGCTTCAGGATTAGGTCTATTAATTTCTACTGAAACTGGATTGATGTTAAGTGCTTCAGGATTAGGTCTAATAATTTCTAATGATACTGGATTGATGTTGAGTGTTTCAGGATTGGGTCTATTTGTAACCTGAGATAAAAAAAAATCCTCATCCTTCCACCGATCAGGTTGAAAAGGACTTATTCCAGATACTGAAAAACCACTAATGATGTTAACTGGCATTGATACTTTTGCCCAAGTCTTTCCAGAAATTTCTGCAATGTCATAGATTGAAACAGTTTTTCCTGGATGTGATACCAACCAGCTACCAATTTCACGATTATAATGACGTTTGAAAGGTCCATACAATGTTATATCTAATGGTTGCAGTTTGTGTAATGAATGGGGTGGGATTGTTAAAACAATTACACCATTATCTGATGCTAAGTCAATGAAGTTAATTGACATATGAGACTCATGATTATCTAGTATCAACAGCACAGGGTTTGCCTTAGATGGTCGAACACTATTTATAAAATGATTAAACCACTCCATAAAGGTTGATTCCACCATCCACCCAGATTTGTTGGCAGTGCCAACAGAACCAGGAATTGAATTTCGCAGAAAAAAATCTTTAAAATGAACACGTGGAAAATGTAGAATGGTGTTATTGAGGATCCACTTGCATTTACTGCATTGCACATTGTTACCAAGATACCTCGTTCTGCACTTGTAACAGAAGCAACTTGCCTCTTTCCTCTCTTGGCTAAAACATGCTCTGGCACTTGTACAGTAGTAACACCAGTCTCATCAACGTTCCATATATCATTTGGTGAAAACTTGTATTTAATCAAAAGACTTTGTAGATTATTATAAAATAGATTTACATTATACTTGTTGAATGCTGACATTTGACCAATTGATTTTGCCTCTGGTTTTCTTATAACAAGTTCTGGATGACGACTAAAAAAAGCTCTAAATCAATCTACACCTGCATGTTTATTTGTTTCCCAAGGTTTAGCAGAACCTCGACGAGAATGTGGACACTTCTTCTCAAGTTTGAGAGCATATTCAAATGTTAGTGCTCTTAGATTAATAGGACTTAACCCATATCCCATTTTTTCAGAAACTAAACAATATTTTTATTCTTCTTTTCTTAATCGCCTCTTAAGAGTTGAACGTTTGACTCCAAACATCTCAACAGCTTTTCTTTCAGATAGAGTTTTATTTAAAAAATTTTCAACTGCTTGGATCATATTATTGGGATCCCAATCACCTTTTAGTGCTGTTGCTTTTCGATGTCTCATAATACTTCTGAAATAAATAAAACTTGTTTATAACCATATTATAAAAAAAAATTATCGATGCTACTTTAAATATATATATATATATATATATATATATATATATATATATATATATATATATATATATATATATATATATATATATATATATATATATATATATATATATATATATAATTATCTAAACACACACACACATATAACATGTATAAAATGCTAAATTATATAAAAGCTTGAATGTAGAATAATTTTTTTTATTATGATCAACAAGCTTTAGTAATTTAAATATAAGAATTAATTTACGAAATTTTATTCTAGATATTACTAGATTTTTTGTATTGTAAAAATTACTGACCATGGTAATTGTCATTGTTTTTAAAAACGTATAAATAACATTTCAGATATATTATATAATATCTAGCATATAGCTTATCTAGCATATTATATGCCATATAACATATCTAGCATATAACTTTTATTATATATAGTATATATAACAAATGTTATATGCTAGATGTTATTAAAAGTAATACCACCTTATTTATATATCGTAATAATATTATGACATTCAGTTATTGAAATAATGAAACAAACTACAAATTAATAATTATTAACCTAATATGTAAGCTATTAGTCTGCTTAACTTAATATTATATTATCTGCTTACCTTAATATTATATTGAATAATGAATAATTGAACTTGAGCCCTTAAGTCTTCGTTAACTAGATATTTTGGTTTATTTCCTAACTCACACCTCCTTAGTTCATTTAGATGAAAAAACTTCTGTATTTTGTTTTAGTAAGTAACATACTTACTAAAACAAAATTACAAAACGAAAGCGTCGTAGTACATCAATCAATGGAAACTATACGGGTGTTGTAGCATATGCTGATGACATTATACTCCTTAGCTCCACCCTCTCTGGCCTACAAAAGCTTATTAATATATGTAATATGTACACACACAAAAACTGCATAAAATTGAATGCTGACAAAATCGAGTTCCTGCTCACCGGAAAAAAGCAAATTAAAAACTGCACAATAACTCTCAACCACCAAGAAATAAAACTTCATGATAAACTTAGTCATCTAGGCTTTACATGGGATACAAAAAGTTCCCCTCACTTAATAAATCAAACATTGATCATCGAATATCTAATTCCCAGACGGCAATCCAAACCTTAATTCAATCAGGAATCCGTTTTGCTCACCCAAACTCCATTGTTCAGTTATATAAAACTTTAGCTGTTCCAACACTAACGTATGGTCTTGAGATACGTGAACATAAAAAAATGTTAATGCAAAAGCTTGATATAGTTGGAAGAAATGCACTTAAGTCACTCCTCGATGTTTCAAAACATAGCAAAAATTATATTCATACCTTATTTTTTATTGAAGATATATCAATTATTATACAACAAACAAGCTAAACTTATTTATTCGTTTGATGAGCAATAAAATGACATATGATATTATTAGGTCGCATCTGAAAAACAAAACAGCCCCACAACATTTTTTAGATGGTATCAAAGGGTTGTGCAATAATCATGAACTAAATCTGGAGACAATAATGGAAAGTAAAAAAAAATAAAAATTGTCGGCCTCAAAAATTTAATTCCTGAAACGGATCTTCAATCTCTAAAATGTGCAGTTGAGTACTGGAACTTAAAAGAGCAGAGAACTATCTTCAAGGACATTCTTGAAAAACATATTCCAAGATGATTACGTTGATGAAAAAAAAAAAAAAAAAAAAAAAATTCCAAGATTTTTTATATTTATCTTATATGAAACTCTTAATTTACCTTACTTGTATAGTGGGTGTTTAATAAATCTGAAATTAAAATACTGAAGCGCGATAAATAACCGCAGAAAAGTGAACCGGTCCATTCAGTACAATCAATGGTGGTTCATCCAGTACACTAATCAAAATGTACATGTTACCCATATAATCACAGCAATCAGTAAATCATATAACATTCATTCTAATGTTATACAAAGTAAAAAATATGTATCTACAATATTATTATTAACCATAGTTAACTTTACCTTAAAAATCTAGTGTAAATTGAAACAAATTGAAAGAATAAAAATTTACTTTTTGCTCGAAAAAAACAAAAAATACAAATATTAATGCATCATTACGAATAACGTTAAACCAAAAATATCAAAGAAACTTTGAGTATACAAAAATAATATGCAATTAAAAAAAAATCAATTAACAGCTTGTTAAGTTTTTATTTTTCTAATGGTCCATTCAGTACAAGGTCCATTCAGTACCACTCTCCCCTATTATTTTTTAAAATAGATTTAAAAAAAATTATCTGTTTGATTGTTATTTAAAAGCAATAGTTTTAGCTTTTGTTTAAACTGTTCAAGAGTTGTAAGTGTTTTAATATCATTACTAATTAACTTATTCCATACATTAGGTCCTCTAATAGTTATTGAGAACTTGGTGGACTCATATATAGCTTTGGGCTGAACAAACTTGTTATTTGAATATTTAGTCATGTATTTGTCCATAACAATTGTCGATAACAAGCACAGGCTCTTCCACATTTACATTCCTTATCGCTGGTGCCATCATTGTAGTTATGAAAGTACAAAATGAATCTGCATTCTAGCCTCCAGTTTTTGTTTCATAAGCAACCACTCCCATTGTTGAAACAGCACAAATTAAACTAACATTCTTACCACGATTTGCAGGTGACTGTAAAATTGCTGGCGTACCTCTTAGCAAATAACCATATGTGCTGTTAGTTGTGTAATAAATAACCATATTTATGTTATTAAATCCAGTTTTATCCAAAAAATAAGTTTTTCATCTGAAATTCCGTTATTTCGCTTGCAAATGCATAGCGTGCATAAATATTGAATTTCATTCCTCTGGCACATACACAACACGTTTTCTTGATAAATCCGAGGGTTTGAGTTTTCTTGAAATAGTAGGCTGAGACATGTTGAAGCCTGCTGCAGAAAGATTTTCTTTTATTGCTTCTTAAGGGCAAAGATTGTTTTCTTGTACGCATAATTCGATAATATTTTTTATTTGAGAGTTTATAGGTCTTTTACCTCGTTTTTTATCAGAAAACGACTTGAATACAGTCATGTCGTCGAATTATCCTCTGTTTAACTTAACGACAAGATTTTGAACTGTGCGCTTCAATAAATTAAGAGAAGTGGAAATGCTTGTTGTAGATTGATTTCTTTCAATTAAATGCTTAAGCATTTCAAAGTGCTCTTTTGTAACATTTTTCCTTGTTTTACGATTGGTACTGCTATTTTCTATTCCATCCATAGGGATGTATGATTTGATATTAATAATGATTATAAATAATTAAATTTAAATCTAGATAAATGAATAGTAAGATAAATAATAACTTAATCAATCAAGAAATTTAATAATAAAATTACAGAGAACTAATACTAAATTAAATAAACTATCATTGAAAACAAAGAACTTATACTAAATTAAATAAACCATCGTCGAATCTAAAAAGTCTTCGTTAATTCGTATTTTTAACCTCGTTTTTTTAACCTTCGTATTTTTAACCTCGTTTACAAGAAAATAAGAAAAATTTGTTTTGAAAAAATAAACTTGCTAAAATGATTTTTTTTTTGTTCAAATTATTTTTTTACATTGCTTTTGTAAAACGCATATAAGAATGAACAAATTCGCATATAAAAATGAGTAAATGCGCATATAAGAATGAATAAAGGCGGATATATAAAAATGAATAGACGCGCGTATAAGAATCAATAACCCTGCTTCAATTATTCCATGCTGTTTAGGTACACATTTTTACATGGCCTTATCTTATTGGTAAAACAACCCTAACGTTCATTTAAAACATCCATGATAATCAACACCTTTTTATTATATAATATTTATTTTGTCTGAGTCAGTAGCTACGCGTTTAGCTGCTTTGGATAAGGCGTTCTCTTCATACTCGAAAGGCTGTGGTTCGAATCTATTTTACTTCTTTTTCTTTAATATCTCGTTGCTCGTATATTTGCTGTGACACCATTCCCCTATTCTTTTTTTTATAGAATACATATTTCTCAACATCAAACCTCTCAGTGTATTTTCTAAGTAAGGCGTACACACGTATACCGGGTTTTGCATCCATTTAAATATGTCATCCGTTTAAAATTAAAATAAATTCAAATAAATTTAAAAAAAAATTAATATGATATTTAAAAAAAAATCTTAATAAATAAGTATATAAATGAAACCTTTTTAAAAAAAATAATATAGAATGTTGAGATTGCGCATGCGTTAAATGTTTTAATTGAAAATCACGATTGTTTTAATTGAAAATCACATTGTTTTAATTGATTGTCGCGGTGTTTTAAATGAATGTCATGGTTGTTTTAAATGGTTGTCATGATTGTTTTAAATGGATGTAAAAACCGGTAAATATTTTTTGTTTGTGAGAGATTTCATATTAAAACTCTGACTGGAAATTTTTTTTTAAACGTGAAAATAGACTATAATAAGATATAGTCTATTCGCACGTGCGCGCAATTATCTTGAAGCAATATCCTAATTTTTCTCTTTTACAGACTTTTTTTTTTTGTATATAACTACACACTTGTCTTTCTTCCCTCGGATTAACATCAAAACTGGAGAGCCCCTATATATATATATATATATATATATATATATATATATATATATATATATATATATATATATATATATATATATATATATATATATATATATATATATATATATATATATATATATATGTGTGTGTGTGTGTGTATAACAGTTGAAATAGTAATTACAAAGCTAATTACAAAAAATTATTTTTAATTTTACTTAATTAACTTTTTATATAGACATAGATATACGTCAAACGGCGCTATTAAAGGAATCTGCGAAAAGATTTTTTTTGGAGTTTTATACCCAAAATACTGAATCTTCTTTGATTTCCTTTTTTTAGGTATTAAAGTATAGAAAAAAAATAAACATATATATAATAGTTATTATACCAGAATTTATATTATAAGGCTAAGTTAATTAATTAACTTAGCCTTATATATATATATATATATATATATATATATATATATATATATATATATATATAATTTTTTATACTTTTTTATATTTTTTTACTTTATATATATATATATATATATATATATATATATATATATATATATATATATATATATATATATATATATATATATATATATATATATATATATATATATATATATATATATATATATATACATACTCGGTGTAGTTATAGAGTCTGAATGATAATTTGTTGATTAAGACATATTTCCATGAAATAGTCTGGTCTGTGAAATATTAAAAGACGAAAAAAATTAAAATTATAAATTTTGCGCTATCATAAAATATAAATGTTTGTAGCGAAAAAACCCAGACCGTGTAATCTTTTTTTTAAAAAAATCATCTTAAAATCACAATCGCTCGTCCAAATTTAAATAAGATTTTATAATAATACGTTTTTTAGGTAAAATGAACATTATAGTTTAACAATATCATCTGTTCTGATCGTTTATTGGCAATTATTTATAATTATAAGCTCTTTCTTTGTCGGAAATCCAGTATTTTTTGTGAAAATGGATAGAAATATTGTGTTTTGACAACTATATATAGTTAATATACGTCAGAACCGATTAGAACTAGGATCAGTAGTAAATTAAGTAAATTTTTCAAAAGATTTTAACTAAATTCATGTTAATGTCGATGAGCGAAATTGATCTAAAGACTCCAAAATAGTGTTCTTTAGATTATTACGGGTTGTAAAAAGATTTTAAAAACTATATATAAAAAAGAAAAGTTTCTTCAAGTATTATAAAAACCTTAAGCAAAAAAAATTATAACATTTAAAGATCTTGTTTAGGCATAATATGCTGACAAAACCATGCTAATTCCAAATAAAAGTATTCAAATATTTTGTAAATCGCCTTAACTACACCGAGTATATATAAGGCTAAGTTAATTAATTTTTTAATTTTTTTAAATAAGCATTTTTTAATTTTTTTAACTTAGCCTTATATATATATATATATATATATATATATATATATATATATATATATATATATATATATATATATATATATATATATATATATATATATATATATATATATATACTATATATATATATATATATATATATATATATATATATATATATATATATATATATATATATATATATATATATATATATATATATATATATATATATTTTACTTTTATATATATATATATATATATATATAAAAGTAAAAAAATATTAAAAAGCAATTCGCAATTTTTTTTTTTACTTTTTTATTATTAAAAGCCCATCATGTTGTATAAAGTTATAGAGCCAATTAAATTTTACTAGTAAATTTGAAGGCTTTTTTTAAAAGTAAAATAGTAAAGTTTTCATTCTATGATATACAAATCTGTATAGCGTTCCAGAAACCAGTTTTGTCTTCGCAACACTATTCATAAGCCCATCTATCATCATTAGTAGGGATGGTAATCCCGGGATCCCGAAATCCCGGGATTTCGTACAAATTGTTCATCCCGAAATCCCGGGATTAGTTTCCGAAATTTCCCGGGTTTTTTTTATCGTCAAAAAAAAGGAAAAGTTAATAAAGTTTAAGCTTATAATTGAAGTTTAGTAATTTTTATATCGTTTTTGGTATAGTAGATGTTTGGTTGTGTATTTATTCTCTTTGCAATGTTTTTCTTTTAAAACTCTCTTCTTCTGATTTTACTAAAAAAAAAAAAACGTTGTTGCTTTTCTGCAAAATGTATATACGATTATATATATATATATATATATATATATATATATATATATATATATATATATATATATATATATATATATATATATATATATATATATATATATATATATATATAATATATATATATAATTAAAATTAAAAATATATAATAAAATAAAATTAATGTATAACTTTTTATTAAAAACTCTTGCTCCTTCCACAAGCAAGCGCTTTTAGTTTTGTTATTTTTTATAATATTCTAGTTTTGATATTATACTATATATAATATATAGTATAATATTAAAACTAGTATATTATAAAAATAAATATAATTTAAGCGCTTGTTGTAAAAAGAGCAATTGTTTTTAATAGAAGGTATGTATTAATTTTCTGCTGCGCGATTTTAATTCCATTTTTATATCCATTCATTTAAATTTTCAAATGTGTGATTTATGAAAATGCGTGATTTACGAAATTTTTTTTTAACCTCATGCATATTTATTTTATTTTTTAATTTTAATTTTTTTTTATTCTGTGTATTTTAAGGTATTGTTTTATAATTTATAATACTTAGGCTTATTAATTTTTAAAAGTTTTAATACAAAATTAAGTTAAAACATGATTCAACTTAATTTTAGAGGTTCATTAATGTATTAAATATTTTATAAAATATTTAATACATTAATGAACCTCTAAAATTAAGTTGAAACATGTTTTAATTTATATTTATACTTTCTTGTACATTTTTTCTAGTAAATAATATTTAAAAATATAATTTATTGTGACATTGATATGAGTTCTGTAGTGTAGTGGTTATCACGTTCGCCTCACACGCGAAAGGTCCCCGGTTCGAGCCCGGGCAGAACTAAGGTATACTTTTTTATAATTTGTTTTTTTTTTTCCATTTTTTACAATTTTAATTTTACTTTTCATTAATATAGAAAGTAACTGATTTATTTAGTAAGTAATCTTAATAATTTTTTATTAATATAAAAAGTAATCGGGAGAATGAAATTAAACTCTTACAGAAAAGTCTCAACTTTCTAGATAAATAAAATAAAGGAAGAATTAACGCAAGTAAGATATAGATATGATCATTACTAGGTCCGAAACTCCCCCTTCTCCTAAAACAACAACAAATAGGATGCATCGCCCTGCTCCCCTTTTTTTTTTCCTGGGTATATGAGGTGGCCTTAGGTTATAGGAGTGTGTGTAATAAGATACACTTCTACAAGAGCTGCCCTTAAGTAATTGGAGGCCGAAGACAAAGTGAATTCAGTGGTTCAAATTAAAAAATAAAAAATAATTGCAAACGCAAGAGGCGCTTGATAAAATATTTAAAAAAATAAGAAATTAAAGTAAATAATACAATAATAAAATAAAAATAAAAATAGCGAAGGTTCCTATGTTAAGATTAAGACTTTCGTTTGCACAGATGTGTTAGAAGCAACTTTTTGCTTTTGACCTTTAGGTTCTAATTTTTAGGTTAAAACTAAGAAGAAAAAAATGGGCGCTGAAAATTTTTACATTCGGGGTCGGGATCCATGACACAAACTTATAAGAGTCAAGAAAAAAAAATTATCGTTAATTTAATAAAATAGATCTTATAAGAAAGACCTTGTTAAGCGGAGCAAAATATATGTGAAAACCATATGCTGAAAAAGATTCCTTCCCAAGTATAGGGAAAGGCGCCTATGATGGCATACCGGTCATATTTTCATAAATATTGGCGAAAAAGTGATTAGACCAACATGTCTATACTAACTTTAGATTAGTTTTAGTAAAATAACGTCCCTTATGCACAAATATTGCTTTTATAATCAACGAAAATTGATTTTGGGTGTGCTGTTGTATTTTTAATCCCTTTAAATATTTAAGATTGTAATTTTATTAATAACTGTGCAGAAATAAATTTTTCATGAATTTTATTTCCAAGTTTTGTGCATTAAGTGGAATGCTTACTTTAATTTTATCTTTTAAACAAAGCAGACAGCTTGTTTAAATAAAAATGATGAATTCTTCCTGTGATTAATTATTGACGAGTTAGGTGTGTTGCAATATTGACGTGTTGAAAAAACCTATTTTTTTTTTTCATAAAAACAACATATTTGTTAGTGAAGTAAAAAGGAATTTTTACTTCACTAAAAAATTTTTGGCTCAAAAAACACATGAAACGCAATATCTCGAATGCGCATGCGCAAAATTCTATAGTGTTGCTGTGGAGCATGAAAGGGTGAATTAGGATGATTAGGCGTAATTTCTGGTATTTCTGAGGGAAGACTCTAAGGTCAAATGAAATCATCAAATTACCTTTGATGCTAACCAACCACATCCTCCCGTATGTCATTATAGGAGCAGTATTTGCCTTTCATGACATACTTGTGCGTTTTTTTTTTTAAATAAAAATAACTAATAAAAAAAATAAAACTGCTGAAAACTCCTAGGGTTATTTTTGTTCTACATGTAACAATATTTATATACATGTAACATATATTTATATCAAAACTTTTGTTCTTGGTCTTAAAAGTACCGAATAATGAAGCTTCAAAGTTAAGTATACCACCATCCCCTACCACTTTATTTACAAGATATGCCATGTTTTTTTATTACGAATAATGTTTTAGGGGTCGTCCATAAATTGCGCTTTATTAAAAAAAAAAAAGCAAACAATTTTTTTTCAAAAATAAAGCAAAGTTATTAAGCATCATTTATTTATTATTTTGGAATTATATAAACAATACAAAAGATAAAAAGCTGATGTGGAAGATGTTACTAACTGTAAACGAAGGAGATTACAAAATAAATTATCGAAATGCATTATTTGTCAGAAAGAAAATACTAAGAAAAAGGCAAGTATAGTGTTGTTGCAACTTTTCTATTTTGTAAATTTATACATTTTATTTTAATTTTACCTTGAAAATTGTTACCAATGTTAATGGCACAACATTAGTCAGATTTGCAATTAATCGATTGTAATTACATCTTCAGACTTGAAGAACTCCATATTATAAATTATCTTTTTAAAGTAATGGGCAAATATATAGAAGGTAGTGGACTTGACGCAATCCTTTCAAAGGCAGGATTATACGAATACTCAATGGTACGAATACACAATGGCATAAAAGAGCATATGAATATTTATTTTTTCTTTTTACAAACTTTATTTAAATATCTTATTACAACAACATCGACAACTCATAAATGAAATTTGGATCGGAAAAGATAAACTTGTTACTGCTATAACTGATACCGAGTGCAATTTGAAAATAATTACAGAAATTTGTTTATAGGTATCAAAGATTAGAGGGTTTTTACTATTTTTGATGAATTCTATAAAAGTCTCAATCACAAAACCCACTATTCCTGCGTAACTATCTGATCATGTGTGAAGCTTTGTTACTCATTGTTTGTTTATCTCGTGAAAAAAATTGGTCATTACATCTTACTTCACTTGACAACATGGTAAAATATTTCTTTGTTTTTAAAAAGATAAGTTACACTCAACTTACTCCATTGTGTTTGGCAGCAATGGTTGAACTTGAGTCCCAATGATTTACAATCTTAAAATTATCTAAAAGAAAACTTTGCAATCAGTAAAAGTGAAATATAAGTAAGATAATAAAAGTGGAACAAGATTAAAAAAAATGGCATAACTATGCTGTCTTTTCCACCACATTGTAGTCACAAGTTGCAGCCATTAGATCGGTCAGTTTATGGGCCACTGAAACGTTATTACAATGCAGTCTGTGATGATTGAATTGTATCTAATCCAAGACTGATGACCATATATGATATAGCTTCAGTTGTAAGGAAAGCCCATGCACAAGCTTTTACTTTGTCTAACATTTCTGCAAGATTTGCTGTAGCAGGAATTGAACCCTTTAATCCTAACATATTTTTTTTAGCTAAATCTAAACACACAATTGAAACATGGCTCTCGTATCATTGGAACAAGAAAACAAAGTGATTAAAGTAGCTGGCTGTATAAAAGGCTTGAATCCAAATCCTTTTGGTTTGCAACACTTTTGTCTTACTGCATCGTCACACTATGCGTCACCGTCACACGTCACACTTCACCGTCACACGTTAAAGTATGCGTCGCAAAGCGGAAATAGGATTTTACTTACTTTTCTAAAAAACTTTTAAGTATTTTAAATATTTTTTAACCGAAAGAAGTTAGCATTAATTAATAAAAAAAAATGTTTATTTCAAATTTTTTTAAATTTGCTTTTTTAAGTGCATGATTTTCAGGGGTAAAAAAAACAGATTTTCACTAAGTTTTTAAATTTCATGCAATAATTTCCAAATTTCTTCAATCTTTCTGCATATTATCAAATAAATGATACATTTTGTAAATTAAAAACCAAGAAAAGAAAAAAAAAATATTTGGATCATTGTTTTTTTTGTGTCTGTAAAGATTGATGAATTGGACCATGTTACTACAGAGGTAGCCAGTTTTTTATTTGTTATATATTTTCTGCGATAAGAGGACTTTTTAGAAGTGAAATAATATTTTGGCTACCTCTTAGTAACATTACATAAAATCAATTCAACTGTAGAGAGTTTTATTAAAAACCGGCTAGTTAATAAGTATAAAAACTAAACTGGATGCGGAGCGGTAAGTTTGTTCCTTGTCTTTAAGTTATAATCAAAATTGTTAGTCCTTGCTCTCGGTCTTACCTTAAGACCAAAAAATGAGGCCTTAGTCTTGGTCTTGGCCTTAAAAATTTTGGCCTTGACCTTGATTGTTTTGGCCTTGGCCTTAAAAAAAGGACATATTTTCTTATTGATTTTATTAAATTTTGCACATAACCTTGGTTTATTTTTACAAAATGTGGTTTTATTGTAACAGCACTTGCTACTTACAATTTTGTTAATAATTGGCCTTAACGTAAGGCAAAAATTGAAGTCTTTGGCCTTGAAAATATTTGCGTAGGCCTTGAAACTCTTAATCTTGGCGTAGACCTTAAAACTCTTGGCCTTGTAACTTGTGGCTTTGGTTTTGGCCTTGGCTTTGGTTTTGCTACTTTTGGTTTTGTTAACAACTCTGGTTATAACTAATACGTTAAGCGTAGTTTATTTTTTTTAAATGGTTACTTTCAATTTCAGGAAACTTTTGTTTGATGATTTTCCTCCAAGGCATATTTTCACAAGGCATTTTCACAAGACATACTTTCACAAGTAAAAATGTGACAATATAGCACATACAAACAATTTGCATGTGCTATATTTTTGTGTTTATATTTTGTGCTTATATTTTGTGCTGGTTACACAGAGACTTTCAAAAATATTAAATTTTTGAAAGTCTGGCTTTTTATTTAATAAAAATTTGTGGAAAAACAAAAAAGTTGTTTCTAACTAAATATAAAACATTTTTTGGTTAAAAATCGACACTGTAAATATCTCTTGTGAGTATAACTTGTTTTATATATTAAGTTGTTATTACTATTGTTGAATAAGTTATGAATATTATATATATATATATATATATATATATATATATATATATATATATATATATATATATATATATATATATATATATATATATATATATATATATATATATATATATATATATATATATATATATATATATGATAATAATAATAATAATAATAATAATAATAACTCATAACTTTTTAAAATAGCAACTAATATATAAAGATTAGAAAAAGATCCTGATATAGAGATTAATCAAATCAAATCAAATCAAATATATTTCGAAATAAGTTATAACATTTCAAGGAAATTTACAATAGTACAAGTACTAATATAAAGTAAATACCTCAATATACAACGTAACGTTATAGTCAATGATGAAAGTAATACTAATAACTGTTTTAATAATACTAATAATAATAATAATAATATTAATAATAATAGAAATAATAGTAATAACAATAATAAAAACAATAATAGTAATAACAATAATAACAATGATTGTGATAAGAACAATAATAGCAACAACAACAAAAATAATAATTATAACAATAATAATAATAGTAACGAAATAATAACAATTATAATAAGAGAAGAATTTCATAAATAAAGACAACAACAGCAGCAACAAAAATTTAGTAAAGAGTGATGGCAACAACAACGATTTAGTACGCAGTAGAATAGTTGAGAAATAGAGAATTTTTTGAATAAAAAGAGATAAATAGATAGATAAATAAAGAATGCCAACCCATTCCTACTAAAATTAAAAATATTAGTATAGATAGTTTAATAATAAAGTTTAAAAATAGCAGATAGGAAACCAAAGAAATTAGATGTAGATAGATAAGTAGAGAATTTTAAAATGTTAAAAATATCAAATTAAAAACTGAAGGATTACGAATTATCTAGTAAAGAATATCAATATTAGTTGGTATTTAACTGTATTTTTTTAACAGATAATTAAAAATTATATTATTAATTTTTAATTATCTGTCCAGTATGGATTCAAAAAAAACAACTCTACAGAACACGCGATTCTCCAGCTAACACGTAGTATCACAGAATCTTTCGAGAAATCCGAATATACTTTAGGTATCTTCATCGACCTATCAAAAGCCTTTGATACAATAGATCATAAAATTCTTTTTAAAAAACTCAAAAATTACGGAATAACTGGAAATGTTGATGAAAAGTGGATAAAAAGTTATTTAAGTAATCGCAAACAATTTGAAACCATTGACGCTTCTTCTCCAATAAGTTTGTTAGAAATTACTTGTGGTGTTCCTCAAGGATCTATTCTCGGACCTCTTCTTTTTCTTATATATATCAACGATCTCTATAAAGTATCCAGATTAAAAACAATCATGTTTGCAGACGATACAAACTTATTCTTATCTCATACTAACATCACTACTCTGTTTCAACTTATGAATGTAGAATTAAACAAAATTTCTTACTGGTTTAAATTAAATAAATTATCGCTTGATATTCAAAAAACAAACTGGACTCTCTTTCACCCGCCCTCTAAGAAAAAACTACTGCCTTATGAAATGCCATCCCTTTTTATTGATAACATCGAAATAATTAGAGTAAACGTTTCAAAATTCTTAGGTGTTTATATTGATGATAATCTTTCATGGAAAAATCATATTGAAAATTTATATAACAAAACTTCAAAAAGTTTAGGAATTTTATACAAAGCAAGAAACTTTTTAAATAAAAAAAATTTAACTCAATTATATTTCTCTTTTATTCATAGCCATATAAGTTATGCAAACATTGCATGGGCTTGCACCAATAAAAGCAAACTTGAACCTCTTTATCGTCATCAGAAGCATGCAGCACGTTTGATACATTTTAGTGAACTTCTTACTCATGCAAAGCCTCTATTAAAAAAAATGAACGCCTTAAATGTATATCGACTCAATGTTTATAATGCTCTTTGTTTTATGTTCAAATGTAAAACTAATTCTTCACCAGTTTCTTTCCATGATTTGTATATGTCAAAAGATAAAAATAAATACTTTTTACGCAATAACAATTTTATTAAGCAGCCATTTTTTCAAACTAACTTGAGCCAATTCTGCATTACTTCTCGCGGACCATTCCTATGGAACAAAATTGTCTTAAAAAACTTTTCTCAAGATTTTATCCAACAATGTAACTACAACTCTTTTAAACGAAAGTTAAAAGAATTAATTTTTACAATTGACGATCTATCAATTTACTTTTAGTAATTTTTAATAGTATTCGCATTTTACCTCCACTTATCAAAGAACTATTATTATTTTATAATTTATATATTTACCAAGAATATGTATCAATATATACGACAATTTATATGTTTATATAGTATTTATATAACTTATATAGTATTTATATAACTTATATAGTATTTATATAACTTATATAGTATTTATATAACTGATCTTTATATTTATAACGGGTTTTCTGAATATTTTTAATTTGTTTGTATCACGTTCATTTTAGCGGTTCTCGACGACAAGACCTTACGGTCTTCTACGAGTCCCCGCGTTCTTTTATTTCTTATTTACGATTTTTTTTTTGTTATTTTCTTGTAACTTCTATATTTTATTTTTTAATTGGTATATTTATAACGGAATGTTGTTTAAAATGTAATAAAGAACAAAAAAAAAAAAAAAAAAAAAAAAAAAAAAAGCTTGATTTTGAATTCAGAGATTAAGACACGAGAAACAGCAATTAATAGGAACAGTTTTGACTATTTTTTATTTTTTTTTTTTTTTTTTTTGGTAAAGAAATCTCAATATAGTTTGTAATAACAATTCAAAGTTGTGCTGTTTTTTGTTTTTAAAAAAAAAATTTTAAAATAATTTAATAGATTTTACCAAGTAATTAAATAATCTAGAAAGATCTCTATCATGAACTAAAATATTATACTGATAAGCTGTTCTGCGTTGGATTTTTTAAAAACAACTATTTTCATAGCCACAAGTTATTAAAACATCTTTCAGAATGTTGAGAGACTTAGTAAGAAACTAAAGAGCGAAGAGTAAGATGATAGCAGATTTGTTTATAATTTTAATAAGTTAATATTTAAATATATTGTTTTTTATAATATTCAATTATATTTGTTATATTTATTATTATAATATTCAAATATATTGTTTATGTTGAATTCTATAAAATATCGGCGTCTACTGTTTTTTGAATAAAAATATTCGGAATTATGTAATTTTCCGGATTAGTTACGAATAAGCCCAGATGAACCAAAAAAAAATACAGAAAACTGTTTTTATAAAAACCGGATAGTTTTCTATTCATTGGCCAATTAAGAAGTGTGCGCTGCTAACGTTTAAAATACAAGAAAAAAAACTATTAGTGTAGAGAAGAAGTTCAACTAAAAGAAGAACAAACATTACTTTCACGATTTCTTGATACGGCACGGAAACAAGCGACGACAAAATCAATGTTTACAGATGACGGACAGCCCCTGCCTTCCACAAATAAATAAAAAACACTACATGAGATAGATTTGTTATTAAAAGAAAAACATTCAGTAATACCTAACCACAAAATGACAAGCAATACCCAGAGAGTAATCATTATTGATGGCGTTGGTAAACAGAGTTCCAAAATAAAAATACAGAAGGTAGACCGCTTTTATTCGAAAAATAACATTAATAAGTATTTAAATAAAAAAGAACTATTTAAAAATTAAAAGGAAAATTGTTTGTTCTAATTTTCTTAGGATTTTGCCAAACTTTTTACATCACATTTGAAAATTGCAAATGCTTACAATGAAATTTGAATATTATTTGATTGCTATATTATTCAGTCTCTTAAAATTAGAACAAGATTGAAGCGAATATCTGGAAACAACATAAAGTACAAGGTTTCCGATTAAGGAGATATTAACAGTTTGTCATTAAAGCATTTGTTATGTAATATAGAAACTAAGTGCAGCATAACTATATACCTATCAGAATATACTTATGATGCACTATAAGATCAATGAATATATTTGTCAATTACATATAAATTAAAAACAATTAAAAATATCTCCAGTTTTGATATAAAGTTGCTAAGCCATGATCACAAAGAGGCGGACACTCTTCTCGCGCTCCATGGTATTAATATTGCAAGATGTAATCCATTTTTAGAATGCTATATTTTCTCCCCAGATACAGACATACTTTGTGGCTAATATTTTACTGTGAATATCTACCTTTTGAAACATACCTATCAACTGGAAAAGGATCAGAAGAATGCAAAATCAGTATCAAGAATTGTTTTGAGGCACTTGGTTTTAAACGTTCAAAAGCTTATCTGGGCTTCCATGTGTTAACAGAACTATAAAACCTACTCTTACCTTAATCTCTAGTATTCTGTTAGATGTAATGTTTTTCCTATTGCATTTCCAAAATATTCCATTAATGTTTTTAGAGTGCTGCTTACAGGAAGTAATTACTCCAGGTCAGGTCAGGATCAGGATTATCACAATCACGTTGCTGGTGGTATCGTGTAAACCAGTACTACTTATTACATACTCTGCTGTCTTGTAGGACAAAGGCTAGAAGAAATAAACTCCAACTTCCTTTGGAAAAAATTCTTTTCCTTGAAGCTCTTTGTTAAGTAAAGGACAGAAACGGTGTATGTAATACTCTTGGGTAGATGTAAACTGCATCCAACTAATGCCTTGTAAAAGCCACTAAGGCAAAGATTTTAGATGTAAGCTGAATAATTCCGTTGACCAGCCACTTCTTCATCTATTAGAACGTAGATGTAAATCTATATTATATTATTTGCTGTCTATGATAATTAGTGTTATTCCTCCTTGCCTGTACTTAAAGATTTTTGCTTGTGCCTCATTGATAGTTAATGATCAGTCATTAATAAAACTCTTACTGTTATCGCATCAGGGTATAGTCCTCAGATCCAATAAACTCAGTTTATTGGTTTTTTTATTGAGGCCACTTTGTAATAATATTTCCCGAACTCTGTGGTTGCTATCAGAGAAGTTGATTCCATTATAGCTGTTATAAAATTAGAGTATTAACAGTATCATGTTGTGCATGGGTTGTGTCTCTGTTAATTATTTAGGCGCGCATTTTCAAGGCCACACAAGAAGCCCTAAGTTACGACTTTTTGTTAATTTGCAGAACTAAGAAAACTATATAGCTTATGGATTGATAGGTCGTGCTTTATGCATGAATAAGTAAAGTTCTTTTTAACCTAAAATCATGCTTAAAATAACCCAAAATATAAGACTTAAAAAACCATCCCCACCACGATGTTATTTTAATATATCTTTTACAAGTATTCGTTTGTCGAAGCTACCTTCAATCAGTTAAATCTTACCTCTTGAAAAAATTTTTAAACTTGCTCTTTGAAAAATCTAGACTAGACCGCAATCTTAAAAAATATTTTTTTAAGACTTATTAGTTTGATTAAGTTTTTTTTTTTTTGTATATAAATTTAAGGAGGAAAATATATGTTTAGATTTTTTTTTATAGTTATGATTTATTTTGTGCTGATTTAAATCATTTTATTTAGTTAAAAATAGATGTTGGAATTTCACCATGTATTTATTTGATATTGGAAGTGAAAAGTGACAAAAAAGGAAAAGATGTCATTAATTCTCATTCCATTTTGTTAAAGAATTTTTTTAAAGGTAATTTTTCCTCTATCTTTTAAAAATTAAAAAAAATTCTTTGCTTGCTCTTTGTGAGTTTAACTTAAATACCTTCTTCAGGTCTCAGTATTTATGAGTACTATCCTTTGATTCGCAAAGACTCCAATAGTCGCGTTCTTGGCTTGGGGACATACATACGCATTAATTTACTTATTTGTCGTAAAATTAGGTACGAATCCTTTGACCATTTTTTTATATGCTTTTGCTTAGCACCTGTTTACTCTATCACTATATCAGCTCTTTTTCTTTACCCCTCTGCCAATATTGTTTTTATTGGTGACACTAATGCTCATCACACTGAATGGTTTGGTTCTAACACCACTGACTCTGCTGGTACTAAAACCCATAGCTTATGCATTTTTCAATCTCTTACTCAGATAATTAACTTTGTGGCTTGTTTTTTGAATAATCCTAATCTCTTACCTTCACTCATTGATTTATATCTTGTCTCTGACCTTAGCTTATGTTCAGTTTCTTCTTTTGGTGGTTCCAACTATGCAATGACCTCTATAATTTTTTTGTCTCGTACTTCTTCTTCGGACTCACCCTATCACCGCACTACTTTCTATCCTAAAGCTGACTAGGGTTCTTTTTGTGATTTTCTTTGTGACAGTCCTTGGGATGATTGAGACTTTTGAAAAATCTTCAATACCGTTTTTAAAAACTAAAACCAACCAAAAAGCTAAACTATCCTGGATAGTTTTTGATATTCTTAGTTGTAATTCAAAAAGATGGTTATTGATAAAACCAAAAGAGTTTTCAGCATATAATGATATTCATACGTCGTGAAATCTATCAAACATCTTGTCAAAACGAGCTGTAAAACTCATTCAAGAAAATGTAAAGCATGCGAAGAGTGAAGAGACGTTTTAAAAACTTCTACAAATAAAGAACTCTTGAAAAAAACCATTAAAAAAGATGAAGAGTGGATAGAAGGAATCAGCTACGGCGTCTGCTTCCTCGTTATTCGCTATAAGTTAATAACTCAAAGTTCTTCAAATGGTTTTGATACTTTAAATTTTGATCCGATATCTAAATGATACGTTTTGATACTTTAAATTTTGATCCGATATTTAAATATCAACTTCAGCCCTTAAAAATACATTTTAAAATTATTTATCACATGTTTTCTTAAGAAATTTGCCTTAAACTATCAATTTAAAAGGTTAACTGGATTCAATATTAGAATTTATGCGCGCCTTTGCTTAAAACATTTCCCAAGTTTGGTCAAAATTGGAAATATATATTATATTTATAAATATATATATAACACAGCTCTTATACTGTTTGACAAAAAGTTAAAATTTTTGCTGAAAAAGATAATTTATTAGTTCTTCAAAAAAAAAGTCCAACTAGTTTATTTTATTGTTGCTTTCTTTTTTAATAAAAACGAAGCTTTTACTCATTGTCCAAAACTACTACACAAAAGGGGGCAGTTTTGGGCGACTTGGCGCAGTTTAGGAAATATAATATAAAGTTAAGAAATGTTTCTTAAAGTATTATTTTTTAATGTAGCAGTAATTATAAAAAGTAATAAGTAATTATAGTATTTATAAACAACAGTAGAATTTATTTCCAATCAATTACAACAATTAACTTGGTTGATATATTTGTAAAAAAAATCTATTGAATATAATTAATTTTTTCTTGAAGAAAAATCTGTATTTATTAATATTATTTTTCGTTTTCTTATAAGTAGTTTTTTAATTTTTAATTTCTTCATCTAGGGGCTGTCCATTAATTACGTCAACAATTTTTTAGAAATTTTTACCTTCCCCTCTCCCTTCTCAACAATTTGTCAAATTTCCAGAGACCTCCCCTATAAAATTACGTTAATTTTTGATTACCCCCCCCCCCCCACCCCAATCCTATATAAAGAAGCTACGCTACGACCTATATTGTTGACGTAATTAATGGACAACCCCCTAGAGAAATCTTATCAAGTCATGCAAGTGGCGCGGTAAAAAAATAAATATAAATATTCATATAAGGCGTCAACGCCACCAGCCACCAGCCTAATATTAGACTCTCAATCTTGATAGGAAATGTTTTTTAAAAAATGTTTATAGTAAAAACTATACTTTGCTGAGATTGCAAAGTTTGTTTTACAAAACTAAGCTAATGTATACTAAACTCTGCTAGGTATGAAAAAATTGGATAAAATATTTGGTTCCTCGCTATTAAAAGTAGCAATCTGATTCTAAAAATAAATTCTGTAAAAAACTATACTTTGCAGTATCTGCAGCAGTTGATTGGTTACAAATATACTCCGATGTATCAAAACTTAACAAAAGTTCTTAAAAACTTTTGATTAAATCATGATACTAGGCCAGTCAAATAAAGTTTTGACCCAGAAAAAATAGCAGCAAGCTAAAAATTGCTATGAATGTTCTGTATGCACTCCTGATTCATAAGGAAAAATCGGCCGAAATCGGAGTGGAGCTTTATCTAAAACCCTTGATGGCGTCCAAGATGACATCCAAATTACAGTTTGTAATAGTTGAGCTTTTAAATCACTTAGAAACATTGTTTATGAGGTCAAAAAAATAATTTCTGACCTTTTTAGTTTTATGAAAAAACAAAATGATTGTCAAAATCCAAGATGGCGGCCAAAATGAAATATTCAATATTTCAGCTTGTTGATCAAGTACAATTTTTGCATCAAGTGTTATATTTTTTATGTCAAGCAATTCATTTTTCCCAATTTTATTTTAGTGAAAAAAAAATTATTGCTAATATCCAAGATGGCTGCCCAAACAGCACTAAAACTAAAATATGAAAGTTTGTATATCTCTTTTAAAAACAACTTTTTTATCTTGTAATTTGTCATTGAGGATACAAAGATGTAAGATACCGAATCTGAACTTTCAATAAATTTATACATATCGGTATACAAAGTATACTTTGTATAGCGATATGTATAAAACATTTATTGAAAATTCTATTACTAGTAGTTGTTCATAGTAAACCCTAGGTTATACAAGTCTTTGAGAAATTTGCTTGGAAGAAAATGCTATTGTGTATACAAATATTAAATAAAGAAATTGGAAACTTTAAACTATACGACATCGTATTTTGAAAAATAGCTCAACTCCACGTATTTCAAAATGTTACAAAATTATCATAATTATATTATCTCAAACTTTAATATATTTGATTGTAAATTTTTCATATTAGGTCTTCATCTGAACAATTGACACCTATATTTGCGTCATTGTCATAATCTTTATCTTCATCATATGAGTCAGCATCATTTATGTTTGCAGGATTTGAGCAATCCATTCCGTAGCATGACCTACATAATGATGAGCAATTCAAACCACCTAAATACAGTTAAATAACTATTAAAGGCCGTTTTCAATTATTGCAAATCAACTACTACAGGAATGTATTATTTTGGTAGAAAGTTTTGGGTTTATTTTAATTGGTTTTCTAATTTTATTTATTATTCATAAGACTGCATTTAATTTTTTTTGCATTCGCAATTCCTAATGCATCTAGTTTACAAGTTTTTAAAAAATTGCATTCAGCTCACAAGAAGCAAAAATTTTTTTGTTTATGCAACACAATGATCTCAAAAAGTGACCAACGGAGCCGTCCAGTTTCGTAGACCTGAGAGATGTGATAATAAAAACAGATAGAAGATGATGTCATTGAATAAAAAATAATAATTACAAGAAAATATAAAATGAGTGATAAGACTTTTGTGAAGGTGAAGAACGAAGTTAAATGCTCGGGGGTGGAGGGGGCTGGGGAGAACCAACTAACACTCTAGTCACCATCACACCTGTAGACTGTTGATGTCTACAGGTGTGATGGTGTAGTGCATTAGTACGTAGCGTTTTGTCGTCTAGTATAGTCTCGTTATGTTTTCGTTCACTTTCAAATCGGGTGAACAGAAAGCTAAACACACTCACTTCTTGCGCTTACGGGCTAGCACATCAGAGCCAGATGTAATACCTACAGAATGGGTTTCAATTGATCGAATGCACACATCAGTCACAGTAGGCCACAAGCCATCACTCTTAGCCAAAAGAGCTACTGCCCCGTGCTGGTGTGGAATTCCTAATGCATCTAGTTAACCATTTTTTAAAAAAATTACACAAAGCTCACAAAAAGCAATTGGAGCTGGCGTTTAAAGATTTGATGTTGGTAAGAGATTTGATACTATTATTTTCCCACCCCATTCCAGTAGATCCAAGTTATGACTAACCCATTGCTGTACTTGATGGTAGACACAAAATGAACGTTGCTTTGCTCTGGAAATTGTTGGAGGTAATACAGCTAAATTGAATGTTTTGTTAACTAGGTTTGATGCTACTCTGCGAAGATACTACTAATAATAATGTTTATCAAGTGTAATTGACTTGGTTTTTGATCCATATCGTGCTAGGTAAAATTGTGCTCCGGGATGAGCAATTTCATCGTGTTTGGCTTCTGGCATGTAACATAAATCAACAACTTTGCATATATCCACATTGTTTTTTTCACAATTTGAAGGCATTTTTTTTACTTTGACTGTACGCAAGCGATGTTAAACCGCATCCAGACATTGCATGTAAAAAATAAAATCAGCTTGTTTGCTCTATAAAGTTTGCCTTGCCTAATATCTTTGCTAGGCTTCATTATGAAAATATTAGTAGTTGAATCTGTTAGAGCCTCATATAATTTGTGTCTTTTCCTATAATTACAACAGGTTCGTTGAAACCATATCTTGACATATTAACTGCTGTATTGACAATTAGTGTATCCATATCTTATGGTGCCTGTTTAAAATGAACTCCAGAATCTGCAAGGCGCGCTGATAAGGCTTTAATAAATTTAGCTCTGTTGCAAGGGTTCGAAATAAAATTTGCCTGGG
This sequence comes from Hydra vulgaris, assembly GCF_022113875.1. NCBI lineage: Eukaryota > Metazoa > Cnidaria > Hydrozoa > Anthoathecata > Hydridae > Hydra > Hydra vulgaris. The sequence goes on along the minus strand of NC_061164.1, from coordinate 10,179,249 downwards.
TTGAATTATTTGCGTTGTCTGTGTTCTTCTGATTTGGTATTAGGTAGACTATCAGAATAACCATCAAAAACAACAATTTTTCCCATATTGATGTAGCAAATATGATACATCATATGTATCATATGTGCTACATCAATATGGGAAAAATTGTTGTTTTTGATGGTTTTTGAGACAAGTGTTGTTTCGTCACATGGCACAATTGATTCTACTGTATCACATAGAACTACTTTTGAACTTTTTTGCATTAAATATTAATATATATATATATATATATATATATATATATATATATATATATATATATATATATATATATATATATATATATATATATATATACATATTATTATTATTATTATTATTATTGCTATTATTATTATTATTATTATTTATTTCAGTGATCAAATACAATAATCCATTTATAATTTGATGAAGAGGTGCTACACCCCTCTATGCTGACGAACATGGAGATACAGATGCTTCAGACAAAGCAGCAGTTGTATCTATAAAGTTACTTTCTTATGTTATTTTTGAAAGCGTTGATGGATTGAGCGTTCACTGCTTCTTGCGAAAGCGCATTCCATGGGGCGACAGTTCTGTTTGAAATAAAGTTATATCGCTCCTCACAGTTTTTTACCATCTGACGTTCTAGTTTATGGTTATGGTCTCTTAGAATGTACTTATCTTTTCTTTTTGAAAATTTTTGCGGGACGACAAAACTGACAAGCTCGAGTTTACGAGTGATTTTGAATTGCTCGATAAGATCTGCTCTTTTGCGGCGTTCTTCAAGAGTTGTTAAACCGAGCCGTTGGAGTCGATCTTCATAGGACAGGTTTTTAATAGTCGATATTGTTTTTGTTGCTCGTTTTTGGTCTTGCTCGAGAAATGGTCTGATTTTAAATGCGGTGACCAGGCTTGTACAGCAAACTCAAGATGGGGGCGAATGTAAGTGAGATGTATTAGGGGTATGACTAAAAAAAAAATTTTAGAATTTTTTATTCCCCATGTAACCATGTGTGGAGAAATTATATTTTTAAACATGATATCTATTTTTTTTTATGTAAATTGTCAAAAAAAAATCACCCCTCAAGCTGAAAATAATTTTTCCTATCTTTTTAGTGAGTTAAGGTTTGAAAAAGCTAAAACTTCCAGAAGATGTACTACTGTTGTTAAAAGTATTAGTGAAATGAATAAGTTGCCGACAGAACAGCGTATCATTGATCGATTTAAAAGTTTGTCATCAAATGTGAAAAGTAGAAAGGAGAGAATTACAATTGTGGCTAAAGAAACTAAATTGCTATGGAGAAAGCTAAATATTCCTATTCAACAAGGGAAATCGGCAGCAGAGAGAAAAATAGAAAATGTATTGACAAAACTTGACAAAGATAGTCGAAAACCCGGAACTTAAAATTCTACACGATTGTTTGACATAACCGATGAGAAAGGTGAATGATTGTGTCAGGAAGATAAAGAATTTTATTGTCTTCAAAAGTCAACAAATGGAAGAGCTGGATATTGTACCACAATTAAAGATGCTGAAGGTATTCATCCAAGAAAATTAGTGATGATAAGGAAACAAATGTCCATCAGTCAAGGACAAGGTTTTGTTGAATCAGCTAGTGGAGGAGATCCTTCAGAAAGCGAAGAGCAGTGTTCCAGCAGTGATATTGAAGCTGAAGGTCCCTCGTCATCATTTAAAAAACAAAAAACAAATTCAGCAGTAAATTTCGTGATTTCTGCAAAGATTAGTACCAAAAAAGCACATAAAGTATGAAAAACTCTCTCAGAAAGTGGAATTTCTATTTATACTCCAACGCAAAGTGTTATCTACAAAGGTGTTATGAAAGAAGGGGAAAAGTTGAAAGTAAATTATATGGAAAACTTAAAAAATGAAAAGTGGTCTTTGCACTTTGATGGAAAACACATAAAGAAAATGGAATATCAAGTAGTTGTTTTGAAAAATGAAAATAGAGAAGAAATGAATGAGAAATGAAAATGAATGAATGAAAATAGAGAGGTTCGACTTGCTGTTCTGGAGCTGATGAATGGAAAAAGTGAAACAATATATAATGGGATAAAGCATGTGCTAGATGAATATGAGCTGTGGCCAGCCATAAAAATGATCGTATCTGACACAACATCTAAAAATGCAGGATTAAGAAATGGTGTAGTTACACGGTTACAGAAACATTTTAAAACCATTGGACTAGAAAAGCCTGTTTTTATTGGATGCCAACACTATATTCTAGATACTCTTTTAAAACATGTCATGAATGATCATTTTGAAGGATCAACAATGTCACCATATCTCCATTACCCTTTTGTGGCAAGGTTGCAGCAAGATTACGAAAACTTAAAGTTATTGTTTTGTAATATTGGAAATCCTTTGACGAAAGTGAAGCGAACTCGCTGGAGAGATGACATAGATTTCCTGAATCACTTAATAGCATGTTATAGAAAATTTAAAAGCACAGGTAACTTTCCAAAAGTTAATTTTAAATCACTTCCAGCTATAAGCAATGCAAAATGGAATTCGAGAGCCATTTTTATTCTACTTGCTTACAGTTTAATACCAGAATACCAAGAATCAGAATCTACTCAAGCAGCATGTGACTTCATCTGTGGTTCATGTGGTGATATATGGTTTGGGGGTCACTACTTCAATCCTGCAGATTTTGTTAATCTATTAGAAGCATCCAATGAGCATCCCAAAGCATTGAAATCATTGAAAAGGTTTTGGTCCACTGATCCAACACCAATACCAACACAACGGTCAAATATATGTGCAAAATGTGCTGTGAATGTGATGCAAGACTTAATGCCTTTATGCCATAGCATAGGAAAACTAAATATCAAATACTTATTGTTAAATACACAGTAGACAAATTTTAATTATACATGTTTATTGGTTTCTGTAAAGTAGTAAAAGATGTGTTGCAAAACTACATTTTTTTATAAATATTTTTTAATTGGGGGGTGAACTTTTTTGACATATAATAAAAATGCTTGTTATTTTTTTGATTTTTGAACAAAAACTCCACTAAATTTAGTATGGGGATATAGGGTTGCAAAATTGTCATATCCCTAATATATATATATATATATATATATATATATATATATATATATATATATATATATATATATATATATATATTTGTTTATTTATTTATTAATAAAATATCTTTTTGTTAATAAATCTTGTATTATACTTTGAGAGCATTCATTGTTATTTTTAAGTGTTTTTTTAAATAAAAATATGGGAGGAATATTGTTGAAAATAATTTAAGGAATGATTTCTTCATCTTATTTGTTACTTCATACCTATTTTCAAAAGATTGTAGATTTTCATAACATAAATATTTTCTTAGTTTATAAAAATGCGACAGTATTAGAAACCAAGCTCTAATTTCAATTTTTTTTCATCCCTATTCCTTAATACTGTGAAAATCTATTTTTATTGTTGTTGTTGTTGTGCTCGTTTTTTATTTTTTTGTGGTGCTTTGTGACGTAAAAATATTTTATTAGTTTTGTAAAATAAGTTCTATAGATATAGACAAGACGTCTTTAATTTCAAATTTACAAAATGAGTCTAGACTCACTACAGTATTAAAATGGGGTAATGCAACAGTCAAGCGGACTAAATTATATTTTGTTTGCTAATTGCGCTGTATTATGTCGTCAATGGAGACTTTTTAAACAGAAAGGAATGTTTATTGGCTTCAGTACATTCATCGACTATCTTAATGCCTGCTGCCGCAAGGGAGACCCGCTAAATCCACTTAGGATATACAGTCATAAAAGTTCTCCACTGACAAGGGAACAACAACCAAAAAAAATTATTTTAGGCCTGTAACTACCTTGAAATTGTGGGAATTTTTTATTTGAGCCTAAAAAGCAAGAATTCTCTTATTATATAGAATTTTTTAAACAAGTAATAAGCCAAACCAATTTCCGTATTTATACCGTTTCATTAATGCCTTGGAAACTTATTCCATAATGGGCGGTGTAAACAAATCTGACGAAAAAAAAACGAAGACCACAGGTTAACGACATTCGATGTATTCTAAATTATACATACAAATTTAACCATTATTTTACCAATATAAGCTCAAGTTGAAAATAATTTATGAAATAAATTTTTTTCGAATTTCTATGTTTTAGCCAGTGTATTTTTATACTTGTGTTAGGTAGATTGAAAAGTTTACTTTGAATACTGTTAGTCCAAAAATCTAACATAATAAAAATTGTTTTTTTTTTAAAATATGATTTTATCAACTACAGATTATAAATTTCCGAAATTTATTTTTATACTTGTATATCTATAGAAGTATTACAAATAAAGTGACTCATCATTTTATTTATTAATTTTTCTTTACTGTAGGTTTATATTTTATTTATTGAAAGCGTATGAGTTATTAATAGTAAATATTCAGGTTTCATTCCTTTTAAATAAAGTTCTAGTTTATTAATTTTTATTTTGTTAATAATTTATGATTATAAAACTTTTATCTTATCAAGTTATAAAACTCAGTCAAATCTGATCTTTTAAAAAGTTATTAAACTGATATTTAGAAGGTCTATATTTTTTGTGAATATGACACAAAAAAGTTTTTATAAATGTTTATGATTTTTATTGTTAAATATTTGTTTTCCAAATGTTGAACAGTCGAATTAAATATCGAAAGCCTGTTGTTATAGCATCATCTGTTCCAACTAGCAATCTTCCTCTAATATATACTTCAAAAGCATATGCAACACAAGATCGAAATCCATTAAACAGTTCAATTGCTATTAGAAAAAGGTATTGTTTTATTTTCGAATTTATAGATTTTTCTTTATATATTTAAAAAAAATAATACAAATTGTAAAGTAATAGATATAATTATTTTTATTAGATTATAATTAATTATACCTTTAAAATATAATAAATTATATTAAATATATCTAAATTGAAGCAAATGTTAATTTGCTTCAATTTAGATATATTTTTATAAGTTTTGTTAAAACATTTTAAAATAATTTTAGAAGTTTTAAAGTTTTTGAAGAATTTTTTTTCTCTATATTAAATAGAGAAACAATGATTATTAGTTGTTTTTTAAGAATTTGATAAACTGTTTACCAGAAATGTAGCTTAAGTTTACATCTAATACTTTTTCTTTAAAACATATCTTTTCGAAAAGATATAGTAGTTATTACATTTTTAGACTTGTTTTTATCTTTTACCAGATAAAACATTTACTGTATGAATTAATTTAAGTTTAAAGCAGAATGACAATGATTCACAAACTGATGAAAAATTTTTAAGTATCATTTGAAAAACTAAACTATACATATAGATACCATTTAGTGAAGTATTTTTAATACTTTTAGAAAAATTTTAAAAATGTGTTTTTCATATAAAAGTTTTATCAAGCTTTCTATAACAAAAACAAAACAAGTTTTAAAAATATTGCTTTCTTTTTTTTATATAAAATAATAAGATCATAAATTAAATAATAAAATCTTTTTTAGTGATTGTTCTACAAAGTTTTTTACTAAGATATCAGCAATAAAATAAAATTTTTAGTTTAACTCAACCTTAAATCTAAACATGATTATGATTACTATGATAAATTTTCTTATCTATATCTTATCTACAGCTAAGAATTATTTATATCTTATCTACAGCTAAGACTTATCTATATCTTATCTACAAATAAGACTTATCTATATCTTATCTACAGCTAAAACACTTCCTTATTTTCTTTTCTACAACTAAAACACTTTCTAATCATTAATCACTTTATGATACACATTTTATACAAACTTTTTAATACAATAATTTGTTATATTGTAGGATTACTATCTATTTCAGTAATCAATTTCAGAATCATCTAATAAATAATACTCAGGTACTTTTTATAATGCTCTTGTAGCAGACACTATGATTGTTATGTTACTTCTCTTCTTTATTCTATGAATGGTTGCTGCTGTAAATAATAACTATGTTAGCAGTTCAGTTAACTTATTATAACTTCTATTTGCTTATTGAAATAAAATTATTCAAGAAGCAGAGCTGCCGAATTATTATTTAATTGCATTGTTTAAGCACTTTTTTTTTGTAACATAAATGAAAATAATCTAGTAAATCAAAACATACATTATACTTAAGTTAAATAAAAATATTGAAAAATAACTGTTTCTTTAAACTGTTTTATGTTTTAATGGTTGGGTTGATAAATCAAAACATATTTTAAAGTTAAATAAAAATATTTAAAAATAACTGTTTTTTTTATGGTTTTATATTTTAATAGTTTGGCTGATAAGTGTATATAATCTAATATATAAACTAAGTAATCTACCAATACAAAAATTTTTTTTTTATTATTATTTTTATTTATTTTTCAATATTTAGTCATATGTTTGGCCTCGTTTTTGTTAGTTTGAAATATTATTTTTTGCTAGCTGAATATTATAAATATATATTTAATTTACTCAAGTTTTTCTATTTAACTTTTTAGTGGTGATGGCTATATAAATGTAGAATCAGAATATATACAAAATCTGCTCCAACAAGTTCATTTACTGGAACTTGAAGTTTCTTATTTAAAAGACAAATACCACAAAAGACAAATACCACTAAATCTGGTACTGGAGAGTGAAAAGCTTGCTGAAAAAGTTAAAGTATGCAGTTTTATGAATCATTATTTAATTCGTTAGTTTGATTTTAACGAAATTTGATTTGTATATTTTATGCAACTTCTTAAGGCATCTGAGTATGAACTAAGTATTCGAGAACAAGAAATAAACTCAAAAGAGAATGCGATAGCACTTCTTCATCAAGAACAACAAGAATTTAAATCTAAAATTGAATTATTAACTGGTAAGCATTATTAATTACGTTTACAAGAATTTGAAAACTTTACTAGAATTTTTTATGCTTTTTAATTTTTTTTATTTGAAAAAATCATGAGTGCATACTTGAGTGAATGTTTTATCGAAGAATTAAATGAGGATTAAATCTCTAATTTTTTAATTTTCTGATAAAAGATAAAATGTATGCAGAGGTTGGTTTAATCTCCTGAACAATGCAGTATTTATTTACTCATTATCTGAAGTCTAAAGTTACTTTTTAATATTCAAATTAATTACATTACTTAAATTGAAAAGCAAGCCTCATGCAAACACACACAAACCCATAGAATCCACTTGAAATTATTGGATTGTTAAGACATTTGTGGATTTCTAGAAATATACTCATTTGAAATCTACTTTTAACGATAACACTTTTATTGTTACACTCTCCGTATATTTAGAATCTTTCAATGTTGAAAAAAAGGAGCTAGTAAATGAGATTGTTAGTCTTAAAAAACAAGTGGAGCGATATGAATTGGATCAAGCAAGGCAAAATTCACAAATTGAGAAGCTAAAATTTGATTTTGATTCATGCATGTTGTCATTGAGTGGATCAAAGAGTCAAGTTCAAGTTCTTCAAAACAGGGTGTGTTTTGTTTCAATTTTTTTAAAACAGGTTTTTTTTTGTTTTTTTATTTTAACAGAAAATAGAGTATTTTTTTGTTGTTGTTTTTTAAAACAGGGTGCATATTTTTTTAATTTTTTAAAAATAAAGTGTGTTTTTGTTTTCTTCACTTATTAGCTTGCAATTGTTCTTTTAGTTTATAAACTGTAAAAACAATCTTATTTTTATAGAAATTTTGTGTTACTAATACAGCCCTCGGAATAGGAAAAATAATTAATTAAGGTCAGCAATAAAATGCCAACCTTAAACTGTTAAAGGTCAGTATAAACATTTTGACACAAAAGTCTTACCATAAAATAAAGAAATAAGGTCAGCAATTATTTGTCTACCTTAAACACTCTCAGCTGGACAGTTAGCTTGACAATGATGAATGCTGACCCTAATTCCAAGGGCTGCTAATATAAGAAATAAAATTTATTGATATTTAAATTGTTTACATTTATTCAAGTTTATTTTTGTTGAATATAGCTGGAAGAAAAAACAAACGACTTTAATGCAATGCGAGTTGCTTTTGAAGAGAAATTAGCTGAATCTCTTAAAGTGCAAACAGAGTTAAAACAATTGGAGGACAAATATTTTTATTCACGAGAGAGATCTAAAGAGCAAGTGGATTCTGTTCTAAAGGTTTTTATTTTGTATCATGAAATTTTTTATGATTTTTTCGATTTATGATTTAATACTAAAAAGTTTATTTGGTGATTACAAAATATATTTTTTCATGCTAGAATGAGTTAAAAGAGCTACGGTTCAGTTTTCGTGAGAAAGAAATACAAGCTGATCAAGATCGAACTTTAAGAATTAAGGTTTAAAAATTTATTTAAATTTACAAAGTTTTAAAAATAGTTTAAAGACATTGATATCAAATTTTTTTTGGCTAACCAACTACACCCTTATTACAAAAATTAATGTAAATTGTATATAAAAATATAATTATGTGTCATAATGAATCAAACTTCAGGAGTAATTGAGTTTAAGAAAAAATCACATCCATTCTACAATTCAAGTTCAATTTATAGTAGCACTAATACTAATAAATTTTATTAATTTTTATAATAGTTACCATAGTTACATTTTTATAGAATAAGTAATTACCAAAAAATTTTACAAAACATTATATAAAAGCTGTAAAGTAAAAATAAAATAAAAAAAGAAATAGAATGAAAGGTAAAATGAATTTTGAAATGATTTTGGATCTTATTTTCCATATTTGAAATTTTAAAAAACTGTGGAAAGCACTCAGATCCTTTAACTATTACCCAGTCTTCTCTTTATTATTAGCAAAATCTTTAAGTCTTTAATTAACAAATTTTTATTATTTTATCTCAATTTTTTTTTTGGGCCATCTAATTTGGTGTTAATTTGGTTTATAGCATAATCATTGGCTTTTTTGTTGTTGCATGTATCAAAGAATATGCTTCATTCAATAATATACAGATTCATTACAAATGAATTAAAGAAAGCATACTACTAATTTTAAATGGTGTAAGAGCTAGTCTTGCTTTGATATTATCTTTACAATATTTTTTGATGTATTTATTTAATCGATGATGACATTTGTTTGAAATTTATCCAATATAAGGAAGTTTAAATATATATATATATATATATATATCAGATGGTTTTGGAAATAACATGTGTTCTTTAGGAGAGATAAGGTTGTTTAGTAAATGTTTCAAGGTTTTTTTCAATCAAATGTTCAAGAAGAAAGCATTTTTTTGAAATTTTTTTTTTTAATTTTTACAATACCTAGATGGCAACTTACCCAGTTGATATTGATTTATATTTAATATTAATGAAGCTGGTAAAAATAGTCAGTACAGATTAACTGACTATTTTTAAGTAAGTATCAAAGTTATTATTTACAGAGTTAATCATTATATCAACAAAGTTCAATTTGTGATCAACTTCTTCCTCTTTAGTAAATTTGAGGTTAGGATATTGTTTATTTATCTATTCTAGGAAGCTGAGTGTATGGTTATTATTTTTAAAGATATCATTTACATACCTTACATACCCCACAAAATCTACATACCTTTTGTATAAAACTACCTTTTTGCAATTTTTGTTTTGTAAGCAAATGTTTCTGTGGTCTCTCATAATTAAGTTAACTAAAGCAGGAGCTAGCAGAGATTCCATTGCGGTAACATTGTTCTGATCAAATATTTAATTGTTGAATAAGAAGTGTGTTTGCTTAGTTAAGAATTCAAAGTTTTTTTTCATTCAAATTTGGAAATGTTTTGTTTATTTTTTGAAATGAAGGCCACAACAATTTAGATGCTTTCATCTAACAGGATATTTGTAAACAAATATCCCATTTGATGAAACAGTTAAATCTAAACTTAAAAATTAATTTTTGTAAAAATTGTCTGTTCTAAAATATTTTTTAATATCAATATGGTTAAATATATCCCTTCTTTATTTTATGTTTATGTTTCAGTAATTTTTTTTCATTAGACTGTCATTATTATATCACATAGATATCAGAAGATTGTGGAAATCTTATTAAAGAAAATGCTGCTTTGTCTTCACAAATAATTGAATTAAAAAAACAGCTTGAGATAGTAATATTTTTATTTATATAATTTTAATTATATTGTTTTGTGTTGCAACAGTATTTTTGTGTTGCACCAATGATTTTGTGTTGCACTAATCTTTTTATTTTGTGTCAATATTTTTGTATTATGTCAATCTTTTTGTGTTATTGAGTTGTGCTAATGTTTTTTTTTGGTTTATGACAATTTTATTTAAGGAGAGCGAGTTCAAAGAAGATGTTCACTATAGAAAACAATCAACCATTCAGGAATTAGTTACTCTCAAAGAGGAAGTAAAGCAAAAAGATCGTGAACTAGAAAGACTCAGAGAACAATTGAGTAGTCAGCATGAAAGAATGGCCAATGCAATGAAAAATGTAATTTTTTTTATAAAAATAAAAGTAGAAGAATGTTTATATGTATATATATATATATATATATATATATATATATATATATATATATATATATATATATATATATATATATATATATATCTATATATGTATGTATGTATGTATGTATGTATGTATGTATGTATGTATGTATGTATGTATGTATGTATGTATGTATATATATATATATATATATATATGTATATATATATATATATATATATATATATATATATATATATATATATATATATATATATATATATATATATATATATATATATATATATATATATATCGTTTTATGTAGTGTTGTATTAAAATAATACACAACTCTTGTTCGTTGAAAAGTGCTCAGTATTTAAGAAATTTATTTTGATTAAATATAAATTTCATAACAGAGCGGTTTATAATGAAAAACGAAAAAAGAAAAAACTTTTATTATGGAACTTTAAGTTTCATGCCTAACGGCAATCATCAGCCATATATTACAAAATTTAAAATAGACGTTAAAATTACAATTAAAATTACGGTGGCGTGAGTTCTAATGACTCCATGGAAACAAAACTTTAAGTTTTAAGAGTATCATGTGGCGTAAAAGTGACATAAACCAATTAGGATCAGTCTGCGGTATCATAGGAGGAAATAAGAAATTTATTTTTGTGCCTACACTTCGAGATTATTTTACTCCTTGTGTTAAGTAGGTTTTTACCTTTATACATTAGAATTTGAATCTTCTTGTTCAAACAGAGGTTACACACTCTTGATGTTGGGTTGTATGGTTTGCAATGTTTAACAATTTTCCATCTGACAAAAGGTGTAAAGTTTTTTTTAATTTCCATATTTCTTTAGATAACTCTGTATCATTTTTATATCTAATTGAATTAAAAGATTTGAGGTGGTTTGCGTATCGAACTTTAAAAGATGTCTCGTTGAGTCCAAAATACACTTTTTCTTTGTGCTCCGGATTGTTTGAACAAACAGTGGCTTGATAAACAATGTTGTTCATTGGACATTTGGATTTATCAATGCAGTTGCATGTCTTTTCATTAACTTTTGCTTCCTCATGTAACGTGTTTTTATTGTGAGAGTTGATAATGGATTTTATGTTTGGCATACAGCAATAACTTATTTTGATTGTGTTTCTATTAAATATTTTACGGAGTCTGTGGTTAACTGGAAAGTGGTGGTCGATGAGGTTTAAAAAACATTTACCTATTTTTGTTACAACATTTGTACTGAAAGGAGGATTATACCAAATTATTTTACGTTTATGGTTGTTGTTTGAAGATTTTATAATTGGATGGTATGCAAGTTCGCAAGTGTGTCCAGATTTTTTTAGGGCTTCTTGATAAGGAGGAATACTTTCTTTAAAAATCGATTCACTTGACGATGCTGCTGATAATCTTAACTCAATGGTTTTAGGAACACTTTTTATTATACTCGGTGGGTGGTTAGAACTTGTATGTATGTAATTAAGGATATTATCTGCTTTGCGGTAGGGTTTAAATGAACCATCTTTAAGGTTTAGCGTTAAATCCAAATAATTAACGCTCTTATACTTATATATATATATATATATATATATATATATATATATATATATATATATATATATATATATATATATATATATATATATATATATATATATATATATATATATATATACACACATATATATATATATATATTAGGGTGGTCCACGATACAATGATAAAAAATAAATGTTATTAGAATGCTGCTCCACAAGGTTCCCTTCATTCCATTTGTTAATAGGAATGTTAGTTTTAGAATTGTTAGTTTGTAACATATTTAGAGGTAGCAACCAAAAGAACATTTTTTATTTTAAGTTCGTGTCAGGGTTCTCACTACGTAAAAACTGATTAAAATTGTGTATAGCATATACAGTTTTATTGATGTATTATTTTATTAATCTATTAGTCTTAAGTAAGCGGTGTATGAACAAAGACCAATAATTTTTAGGAATTAAGTACCTAGTTGTTTTTTGTTAGTGAGTCCTAACTGGGATTTCCCGGTAACGGAATCTTGGAAAATTGCTTAATTTTTATAGTTCCCGATTCCCGGGATTTAATCATATTGAAAACCAGGATTATAAAAATTATTCTTAATTGCAAAAAGGTTTTTTAAACACTTAACTTTTTTCGAAGTAGTCTTTTGCATTTTAAAAATTATTTTAAGTTGTAGTAGGCTTAGATTCAGCATTTTTTTGTACATTATTTTGATAACATTTTTTTTGTCATTTTGTGTAATAATTTTGTGTAATAAAGAATTTGTTTTAATAATTAATCATTTTTTTTTTTTTTTTTATAATTTGAGCATCATTTGTGAAATTTATATTATTTTGAAGTGGTAGATTTTGAAGTGGTAGATTTGGTAGATAAAAAGGTATGCAATAAAAAGTAAAATTTGAATTGATTTGATTATTATTATACTCATAAAGTTATTTTTATTACATATTATAATTATCAGACCATGTTTAAAAAGAATTCATCAGAAGTTCGGAACCATTTCAAAAAGGACGAGAGTTGTGAAAAGGCCATTTACAAATACTGCTCAACAAATATTGGATGCAAAGGATCATCGACCAGTGGATTAATTTGTCACCTATCGGCTGTTCATCCAGAAAAAGCTATAAAACGCAAAGAAAGTGAGGCCAATTTGGAAGCAGGACCAGAAACTTCTAAGATTTCTAAAATTAAAACTCAACCTACAATTTTTAATTATGTTAAAAGACAATCTATGGCTGAAATAATAGCAAGATTATGTGCTTTGGATGGATTTTCAATTTCTGGATTTGCAAAAGTTTGTTCATAAGGGATAGTTTGAGTGCCCGTGGGTTTCAGTTGCTAAGAGCAAAACCCACATTATAAAACTTGTACATGGTTATTTTGAATTAGTAAAACTGGAAACCATTAAAAAAAAATTTGTACTCAAAAGAGAACTCATTATTAAGTTTGACACTTAATGAATGGACATGCTTTAAAAATCGACGATATTTAAACGTAAATGGGCATTAGACATTGTGCATTCAGTCATGTGCATTCAGACAATTGCATTCAGACATGTGCATTCAGACAAAAGCTATGTTAATCTTGGTCTTATAAGAATTTATGGTAATTGTTCAGCTAAAGTTTTAATCTACTTCAAAAAAAACTTTCCAGTTTTAAAATTAATTTAAGTGATGTTTTGGCAATAACAACCGATGGAGCATCTGTTATGAGAAAATTTGTTATTTTAATCATGGTATTGTTATCTTAATCATGGAGTTATTTGGAAATGAATACATTTTAGAAGAACAGGAAGATTTTAAAATAATTTTGAACAATGTTCGCTAAATTGTCAAGCTTTTCAAGAAATCAGCGGTAAAAAACTCTTCTTCTTCAAAAATATATTAAAATGGACCATGGAAAAGAACTGAATCTTATGTTGGATTTTCCAACTAGGTGGAACAGTATTGTTCCAATGATAGAGCATTATTTTTTGTTGAAATCCTGTATTAAAAAAGCTCTATTAGACTTTAATTCCCAGATAAATTTGAATGAAAATGAGATTAATATGATGAATTATTAAATATCTTAAAACTGGTGCAAATGGCAGTTGAAGCACTCAGTGCAAGAGATTGTAATCTTGTTACTACTAAAGGAGTCATGCAGTTTCTCTTTAATTCCATTAGAGATTTACCTGGTACCTTATCAAAAAATATCTTAGAAGCCCTACAGAAAATATTATTAGAAAGACGATCAAAAGGTTTAATTTCGCTTGCAATGTTTCTTCAAAATCCAGAAAATTTTAAATCTAATACAAATGAATGTAGTAATGGAATTTTTTTTGCTCTATCATCAGTTTTAGCAGTATCTAAATTAGCAAAAAATTTACTAATCCAAAATTTTTCTGATGATTGTGAAATTATCATTTGTAGTTCTTTAGAATTTAGGCGACACAATTGATGTACCAACAACAAACGCAAACAATTCTATTTTACTTTCATCATCAACTACAAATGATTTGTTGAAAAAGTCTTTGGAGAGTGCAATAATAAAATCCCAAAAAACTATGGAGGTAGCAAAACCTGATAAAATAACATCTGTACAAAGGGAGATGAAATTATTTGCGGCAACAGGTACCATAACTAATACTTTAAAAATAATTTATAATTCCATAATGATAATAAAACCCACATCGACAGAATCTGAACGAGTGTTTTCTACTGCCAGTAACTTTTCTGCATTGTAACAAAGAAAAGAGTAGGTCTATCAGACCATTCAGTTAATGTCTTGTGTTTTTTGAAAACTTATTTTAAAAACTTAAAATAAAGTTTGATGTTTTGTGTTTTTTGAAAACTTATTTTAAAAATTTGAAATAAAACTTGATTTCTTGTGTTTTTTGAAAACTTTTTTTAAAAACTTGAAATAAAACTTTCTAAGTTTATAAAACAATGTTTTTTTTAATTATAATTTTCTTTTTAGAAAAAAAATTTTAAAAATGTGATTTTTGACATTAAAAAAATTTCCCGGTTCCCGGGAAATCCCAGGATCTTTCAAATTTTCAATCCTGGATTGCAGGAATGAAAAGAAGTCCGGGAATGGCACCCACTATTTTTTGTTGATTGGCGATTATTAGACCATTGATGAATTTATAAATAGTATTAATATTTATATTAAATAATTTAAAGCTGTTTTAATGAATTACAGTACTTTACAAAATTTGTGTGATAAATTTTTTATATCATAGATAAGAATGGGGCAGCCTATGACCAGAAGTTCACCACAAGTTTGGCTGATTGGCAAGTGTGAAGAGGAAATTCTCAGTTCTGGATTGCCAACAAATGGTGCTGTCAAAATTTTATGTTCCACCACATTGAAAATGGACTAACGATTGCTAGAAGTTCAAAACTGGCTATGAATGCGACTTTAAAAATTTGGGCAAAGGCTAGGATTCCTACACAACGTATTGACTCTGGAGTGCAGAAACTTTGCAAATTGTACGATAAATAGTGTTTGTTGAAGAAACATCGACTAGTGCAGAAAGATGGTTGCCAGTTCAATAAGGAACAGTTTAAAGCTGATCTTGAAGAACTGTTTGATATCTCCTTCAAGGATGCCATGCAACTCATGACCAATGAAGAGGACAAGCAGTTCTTGCAAATGCAACAAGAAGATCCCTAAAGTGCCAGCATGGCTGGAATTGACCAGTCATTAACCGACAAAGAGTCCCGTAAAAGAAGCAGAATTTGACTAGAAGCTGCTAGATTGGAGAAAGTTCTAACAAAACAGACTGCAGTCCCATCTACATCTCTTGTTCAACTTGATTCAGATAGCTCCTCCTAGTCTTCTTCTAATTCTGATGATAATTTTGTCATCCCATCAACATCAACCAATTCTAAATCAGCTTCAATAAAGTTAAAGAAATCCATCATCACGAATGAAGTGGCATCTGAACTTGACAGAGTCAATCTTCCTGATTGGCACTTGTGGTATTTTTACAGGCATTTGGTCGGCACTTTTTTCGGAGACACTTGTTGCTCTTGCTCTCTTTAGGATCATAGGAAGCTTTAAGCTCATCAACGCGTTGATGAGCTTAAAGCTTCTATGGTTGTCAATTTTTTTCTGCCACCAAATGCAAATGCAAGCAAACATCTGGATTTCATAGATTTCGATTATCGTGCACCATTGCAGGCATACATCACTAGTTGTTCTTTGAATATCTTCAATCTTCTAGCAATAAATGGAAAGGAAGAAGCATAAACCTTCAAAGCATGTCAAAGCATCTGACCAACTGGGCTTCTGACACAACCTTCCAATCAATGTTAACTAGCGTAAAAGTTCTAAAGGTTGTAAATGATTGTGCAGAAAGAGGCGTTGCACTCATTCAATCTTTTAATTCTTCCTTGACAAAGGATGAAACTCAGAAACAGTATTTGTTGCAACTAGTGACCAGCCATCGGAAAAATTTCCTGTTCCAACGAAAGCAGCTCTTATGTTTCACTAAGAACACTTCTAGACTTTTAAGAAGCTATTGTTTAATATTGTTTCATGATTATATTATCAAGCTAAGGCTTGTTTTTAAAGTTTGTTTAGTTTTAAGAAACATTAAAGTATAATAGAAAAATAACTTACATAATCAGAAATCAATAAATAAAATTTCGTGAATTTTCGATATTGAATTTAAAATATCTTATAAATTTGTTACCTCTAAATATTACTTAATTTTATTCAAATTTTGGAATTAAATCAGTAATAGCATATGGAATAAGGATAGCCTTGTGGATAGCCTTGTATATATATATGTATATATATAAATATATATATATATATATATATATATATATATATATATATATATATATATATATATATATATATATTTTCGATCCCCACCACGTCCCTGGTAGTACCGCGCTCAACTTGTTTCTCTGCGGAGCGGCCTTGTTCGTCAAGGTTTGTGTTTCGGAGTTATAGAGTTGAGAGAGGGTTATAACCACTATTAAGTAGCCTCCTCGTCTGTAGTGGCCTTCTTGGCCTTGAGGACGTGAATAACAATATATATATATATATATATGTATATATATATATATATATATATATATATATATATATATATATATATATATATATATATATATATATATATATATATATATATAAATATATATAAATATATATATATATATATATATATATATATATATATATATATATATATATATATATATATATATATATATATATATATATATATATATATATATGAGTGGGTCAGAAGCCAAGGGGTACAAGTGACATTTTCATAGTTTTGAGATACAGCTGTTTAAAGTTAAAGTATTTTTGTTAAATACCCAAGAGGTATAACACAGTAAATTTATTATTGTTTGGTTGTGTACATTATAACTTAAATTTAGAAACATATTTTATAAAAAAATTTATATCCTACATGGCTGTTATCACCGTACAGTGATAACAAGCGTTACTTGTACCCCTTGTCGTCCAAAGGTTATTAAGTTACAAAGAAAAATCTTCAGTAAAGAGAGTGAAAAAACAACTTTAATATACATGAAAAAACTTCTGAGAGTTGCTACATTGTCCAAATTAACTATTCAATGTCAGAGTCACTTTCCAAAACATCTTCGGGTCCATCTTCTTCTTCGATTTCACCAACATCATCATTGGTTGGCACTGGCGCTCCCCTTCGAGGTTGTTGCCGTACCCGCTGAACTGGCAAAAACTTGTAGAAGGCATGGTATTGTGGTGGGATAAACTGAAGCAAGTTCTTCAAGTCTTTGTACTTGCTTGCTTTTATTCCTGGTGCAGCATTCTTGGCAGATAGTTGTCGTGGAACTCGTTGAGTTGGAACCTCTTTAGGCTTCATGTTTTACTTAGAGAAAGGCATATCCGTATTGAAAGTTGTCTTGTAGAAGAGTGTGTCAGGATCTGACTTCTTAAACTTTAACCATTGCATACAACGAATACCTGTTACTGCTTTAACATAATGATCTTCCAAAGGCTGCAAAGAAATAAAATCCTGATCTTTCATGTTAACTACTAAAAATCTCTTGGAAGATTTAGCAGTTACATCCATCCAGTGCTCTGGCACAAATATTCCTGTTCCAATATTCCTGCGGGCTCTTTCAATAGTACCAAAATTTCTGTCACAATCATTAAACGAGTGGCCAGATAATAGGTACTTGTGGTCCACCTCTTCGATGTGTGTAGTACGTACTATGTACATCCAAAACTTTACCGTGAAGCGGCTTTTATTCTGCCCACCTGCATTATCACTAAACATTGTAATTTTCTTTACTCTTGTTGGCAGTGTACTCACAAGTCGCAATAGGCAAGAAAGCATCTCCTCACAACCCCTAGTGGCCTGGGCTTCATGCCACATGAACATGCTGGCATTGTCATTTCCCAAATTGTGTACACAAAAATTGTAAGTCCACAATTGCCGTGAATAGTAAACCTTTGAGCAAGTCAAAACTGGAGACGGTAACATCTTTTGCAGGTCAAAACAAATCACTAATTGACTTGCATCATCTTTAACAGCTTCTTTAGCGTCCGTTATTTGTTGCCTTGCCAAATCTGCTTTCCGCAGATGTAACTCCTTTTGTATAACAGCATTGTTTTGTTCATCTGGCGGCCCATTATCAATCGTGTTCTGAAGTCTGTCACATGTGATGCAAGTGTAAGTTTGCGGTTTGTGAAAGCTCAGGTTAAATTCAATATTAAAGATATTACGATAGTAGCTTTCTTTCACTGGCTCTACTGCATGTTCAATGCAGCTTTCTTTGTAGAGGTTGTACAACTTTTTGATGTTCAAATTGGAACTTAGGTACTTCCTATTTGGAGCATGTGTAATGGTGCGAGAGTAATGGCTTGTGTATTTTGGAAAAGTACGAATATGCTCTTTCACAAATTCAATTTTCTCTTCACAAATCTTATTTCCAGGAACTTTGTGTCCTCTTTTGTCCCTAGGAGCAATTCCAGTGGTAGAATTCTTCTTTTTATCAATTACATTTGTCACTTGTTTGTTAGTTACATTAAGAGTACAGAGAAAGAATTTTTTGCAAACTCTCTTGTCAAGGAAAAAAAATTGGCAACTCAAAGTTTTTGATCGTGGTCCGGTTTTTTTCTTCCTTCGAGGTTCTTTTACTTTGATTGATGAATTTAGAGAGGCAGATTGGAGCTCCCAGCTTCCAAGTTCCCAATATTGTTTGAAAATGTTTTGCCTTTCTTGTTCACTGACTCTGTCATTGCACTTAAACCTACAATTATGAATACATTCTCTTACTTGCTTCTTTTCATGGTGGATACCTTTTTTATCGACATAAGATTCACCTTCATTGCATTTTTTATGAGAAATGTTTCTTTTCCATACGTTGAATCTTCTCATTTTTTTACGTCCAGGATGTTTCGCTCTTTTTGGTGGTGGCTCGTCTGGGTCATCTCCAAGCTCATTATCTAAAAAAAAGTTAGTGTCAAATTTTTTTGTCAGTCCAAACCTATGTAACAGGAAGGAAAGGGAGAAACACAAAGGAAATCCATAAAATTACCATAGGATTAGTTTTGTTACAGCTAGGCATAATGTTAGTTATTTTTTACTACCTTATTTATTTTAGTGTAGGTTTTAGGTTTGAACGATCAAGGTACAATTATTGAACAATATTGTGTAGGTGTTATGCAAGGGTGTACGTGTAGGGTAGAAAGAAAATATTGTTTTCTAGGTCATATTGAGATTTGACGATCAATAATAAAATAGGCCTACCTTCATTTCTTTGAAGGCCACTTGAGTCTCTTTGATGTCCCTTTGAGTTAGAGTCTTCAGAATCTGGACTTTCTTCTTTATAATTTGGATCAAAATCAGTATCGTCATCTAGAAAAACAAAACACAACTAATGAAAATCTCAGCAAAAAGAATTGTGTAAAATAATTGTTAGGGGTGCAGTTCCGCAGACGTCCTACAATATTATTGGATGAAAATTTCGTTAGATTATTACTATCGATTGACAAGTTGTTTACTTTGTTATTTGTTTACGTTTTTCTAATACATAATTTGTATTCGTTTTCTAGGATTCAAACTACTGTCATAAAATAATAATGAATAAAATTACAATAAACTATGGTAATACTTAAATAGTTGTGGTCATAAGAAAAGTGAGTACAATGTATTAATTAGTTTAGTTAGTTTTGGTTAGCTTTAGCTTTAGCATTTTGAGGGATCATATTACTAATATTGGTAGTTCCCATTAGTACCTAATCAAACGTGCTGAACCTAACCAAACTTACTGGAATGAGAGTAAATTTAATTTTAGGTTAGTTCTGTTTAAACAATCCTGTTTTATAGTAACACTTCTAGACCTAAGGATAATGTAATGAAAAAATAAAATTGTTGTGTACTCGTATTATTTCAGTGTTATTATTCAGCATAAAGTTATGACTTACCTCCAAATAGGTTAGAAAGATGGTCATTAGGGCCTGAGTCACTCATGATTGTAAATTTAAAACATTCCTTAATAACAATTCTTGTAAGAATACTAAAAAAGGTATTTTGTTAAAACTCCAGATAACACTTTTCAATAGTTAACCTATAAATAGTAACTTCAGAGAAACACACACTTGACTTCTGCAAAACAACACTCAGCAATAACCTAAAACTTTGGAGCACAACAGGTACAAGTGTAAGAGTTTGTCACTTGTACCCCCTGGCCTCCAAAAATGACAAAAACAGCTGAAATATACTCAGCTGTTGTTATGTTTTTCCAGTAGAAAGCAGCACAGGGCAGAGATTCACTTGTATCCCTTGGCCACCAACAATTTTGTTTGCTTCTTCTATCAAATTCTATACTTAACTTAATTTTGGTAAAATTGTCACTTGTACCCCTTGGCTTCTGACCCACTCATATATATATATATATATATATATATATATATATATATATATATATATATATATATATATATATATATATATATATATATATATATATATATATATATAATGTATTTATGTTTCATATTTCATTTGTTTAATATAGTAATGAACCTATACTTATATTCCATACTCTATATAATTTAATATATTGTATAATATAATTTTTTTTCTTTAGTTATTAAATGAAGAAGAAAGTCATAAAAAATGTAAGTTGACATTTTGCAAAATGAAAAACAATTTTTTGAAATGGGAGGGGGGCGAATCTTTAAAAGATGTTGACTGCTTTCTTTAAAAAATAAATATCCTTAAAACTTAAAACTAAAATATGTCAATGCCGACTTGCCAGCAATATTCTTTGAAAAACCGACTATAAGGTGAAAATAGTCTTCTTTTGGGGGATTTCGACCCCACCCGCCATCCCCACCCTCCCTTAAAATTGCCCCTCGGTTTGCACCTAATAATTTTGAAGAAATATTAAATTTTTAGTAATTAAAAGTATTGAGATTCTTTTTTTTAGGGTTTTGTATTTCTTTATAAAGGTTTTTGTAATATAGAAAAGTATTTGAGTCCCTCTTTTTTTTTCGTATGAAATATTTTAATTAGCACATCAAGAGTTTATTCCTTTTTTAAAAACCTTTTTACTTTAAAAATTTAGAGTTTAATTGAAATTCAGATTAATATAAACATTAATATAAACAAAAAGCATACTTCCAATTTAAAATCTTACCATCTGTTGTTACTTAATTCTAACAATTGTAATAGATAAATAACTCTATTAAAATCCAATTTTTATTTTTTTATTTTTTTTAATCTTCCAAAATCGGTATATCAAATCAGATTATGTTTATAGTGAGACATCAATGTGTTCTTTACCAATCGCAACTTGAAGAAACTCAATGTTTAGAATCTAAACAGAAAAAAGAAAATATTGAGTTGAAAAGAGATAATGTATTGTTAACAGATCACGTAAATGAATTACGATCAAAGGTAATTTTCAATGTGTATACACATATGAGTACATACTTGTATAAGTTTTTTTTTTATGATTGTTTAATACTTTTGTTAGTTTTATCTTCAGAAATTGTTAAATTTAGCTCGAATCAAAAACGGAAGATTTAGATAAATTCCAGCTAAAGTATCGCAATCTAGAAAGTCAACTGGCTTCTTTACGTTCGAAATTACGTCTTCAAAGTAGTCTCGATAACATTCGTTGGGATGAACTCGAAAATATTGCAGACCAAATGAAACAATTTTCACGGACAATATCACCTATTCGGCCAAATACCGCCTATCAAAATTCTAGAGATATTTCGACTGAGGATAATTGAGCTAGTCATTTTAAAAATAAGCTAAATTGTTTAATTAGAAATTTATTTAATTTATTTATTATTAGTATTATTTAAAACTCCAACAAAAATATTTTATGCGCATGTCGTTTTTATATATTTTTAAATTTTCAATTGCTTTATTAGTTAGCTTGAGGTACACCGCTATGTGTTATGTATCATTTTTTCACTGGCAAAACAATTTTATGAATAAAATGGTAAAATTTAAAAACAAAACAATGCTATTCAATCAATTTTCAGAAATGATATATTTTCCAGGGTAATTTTTTTTCTCATTTGAAAATATTGTGTACACGCAAAATTAAATTTATCAGGTTGAAGTAAAATTCAGTAAAATTTAATTTTAACTTTTCTTTTTTGTAATTTTAATTTTTTTTTTTTAACATTTTTTTGCGTTTGTCAAAAAAACAGTAAGACGCTTTTGTTATGCAATTGTTTTATATTGCTTTCTGTAAATTTTTGTAATCATCAATATGATTATCAATTAAAACATTGTTTTAATTGATAATTGATTTATTGAAATATCCTAATGAAAATTTTTTTGTAATTATTTCTTTGTATTTTTATTTACCCTTTCCTAAAAAAATAAAATAAAATAAACTAATATTAAATAAATAAATGAGAAAGCACTTTAACAGCTATTTTATTTAAATAAAGATTTAGGGTTTTATTTATAATATAACAATTTGCATCAAAAAAGTACACAACATAGTTAAACTCAGCTCTTGTTAGGCATTCAAAAATCAACTGACTTAATTTTTTAATTATTAAACCTTGTTTTAATAATTAAAAATAGCTTAAGTATCTAAAGCAGAAGTAGTTTGGATGTTTAATGATGGATTATTCTGAATCTATGCACAGTTTGCCAATTTCGGGCAAACTGTAAAACTCAACTTGAGGGCCCTAGCCATGGCCTACTTTATAGAAGGCCTCGACACCGTGCGGGAATTTTTTTGACTGAAGGCCGATTTAAAACTGTTACAAACGCATTTTTTAAAATACTAGTTACGTTTTTTCAGAAAAATTTACAGCTATTCTTCAAGTAAATTTAATTTAAATTATTTAGAATGCCTTTAAAATGTTGTGTTCCAAACTGTTCCTTAAATTATAAGTCTTCAGCTTGTAATGTATCTGTGTATAAATTCCCTCGTGAAGTATGTAAAAAAACTAAATGGTTTATGAGCATCCCTCGTTTAAATTGGACCGTAACAAATTACACCGTTGTTTGTAAATTGCATTGGCCAGATGATGCAGAGTTTAAATTATGTCGTGGTAAATTGAAACCGATTCATCCTCCATCAGTGTTTCCAAATATATCTAAAAGTTGTCTATCCTCTCCACCACCTAAAACAAGAAAGACTTTATCTTCTTCTTCAAAAAGAGGTATCAGAAAAGATGATTTAGAAGAATATAAAACAATTGATAATTTAAATTTTGAAGAAATCGAAAAACACTTATCAACTTATAATGATTTGATTTCATACAAGCAAAATAATTCAATTTTTATCCAATCTAAAATATTTAATTGTGGTGTTCCACTATTTTTGCTAATAATTAATCAAAGTTTGTCGTTTGAAGCATTTCATTTTGGTTCAAAATGTACTATTAAATCTCTGGCAAATAACAGAATCACTTCCCTTTGTACAAAGTCATCTTTAAATGAAGCCCTTAGATATCTGAAAGTTGAAGATAAGGATCATAAAACTCAAGTAATGTTTGAGCATTTAAATGTAATGGGAGATCATACTGTTGGCTGTGCTGTGTATTCTCCAGATATAATAACCAGAGCTTTTGAATATTTTGCAACAAGTCGTTCCACTTACCATCGATTATGTTATGATTATCAGTTGCCAAGTATTCGAACTTTGACACGCATAACTTCAAAAATAAACTCTCAAGATGATTTAACTTTTTTAAGTTCTGTGTTATCGAACCTTGATGAAAAAAAAAGAAATTGTGTTTTATTGATAGATGAAGTTTATGTAAAAGCAGCATTATTATATCAAAGTGGAAGTATTTTTGGAAAAGCTGTAAATAATCCAGAGAAATCAGCTACTACTGTACTTTCATTCATGGTAAAAAGCCTTTATGGTGGACCTGAATTTCTAGCAAGAGTTTTACCAGTTAGTAATCTGACATCAGATTTCCAACAAGAACAGTGCAAATTAATTGTAGACACCATAGAAAGTTCTATGAGTAATGGTAAAGTTATTGCAATTATTACAGATGGAAATAAAGTTAATCAAAGCTTTTTTTCTAAATTCAAAACCGTAGACGGAAAACCTTGGTTATGTCAAAATGGCTCTTATATTTTATATGAATATGTCCATCTTTTAAAGTGCATAAGAAACAATTGGCTGACAGAAAAACTAGGTCAGTTACAGTTTACTCAAAATGAGATAATTTACATTGCAAATTGGAGAGATTTAGTTAACTTATATACACTTGAAAAAAACCAATTAATAAAGTTATCCAGATTGACTGAAACATCAATAAATCCTAAACCAATAGAACGGCAAAAAGTAAGCATTTGTTTACAAGTATTTAGTGAAGAGACAGTTGCAGCTCTAAAAACTCATCCTAAAATAGACCAAGAAAGTGTCAAGGGTACTATTATTTTTTTGGAGTTGATTATAGAATTTTGGAAAATACGTACTTTATAACTGCTAAATCAGTTATCGAAAAAGTACGTATTCAACATGCTAAGCTGGTGCTACAGCTTAATATCGAAGTAGAAGGAAATGATGGCCATGACTGTCTTTTATGTCTTAAAGATTTAGATGATATGGAAATTGATATAATTTACAATTTACCAGATCTAGAAGATAGTATAAATATAGAAATTTTTTATGCTATTGTCTATATTGCTGGTTATGTTCAAAAGTGTTCTACTGAAGAAATTGGTGAAGATACAACTACATATTATGAAAAAATGGAACTTATTTGAATACTTTAAATAGGGGAGGATTAACTATTCCATCTGATACTCTATCTCAGTGTTCTTTAATTTTGTTACATATTTTTTTGTTTATTAAATAAAAAAGTTTGCAGAACAATACTGATACGATAGTTTGCTTTTATTGCAGAGTTGTATAGTTTTTCTATTGCAAAGAAACAATGCCAAACACTAGCAAACATTTTTTTAAAGAACTTTGCATTACTTCACACTCCCAAAAGTAATAAAGAAGCAAAACTAAAAGAAATCAAGCTTATGTAATTTTTTTTTGGGAAGATTTAGTACAAAAAAAATTAGATTTGTTATTGGTGTATTTTTTTTGATTATTTATTATTTCTTGTATATTCAAAAATTTGATCTAAAATGTTTCTATTCAACTTTACAAACTATTTTAGCTTATAAAATAGTTGTGAAATTAACGTCAAAAAACTCATTTTATAAAAATGCATTCAAAATTTTTTCAAATAGAATAATTAGTTATTAAATAATTAGTGTTAGCAAAGCTGTACAGCATTTTTCTCTTTTAATAAACCGCCATTTTATTTTTAAATCGGCCTTCAGTCAAAAAAATTCCCGCACGGTGTCGAGGCCTTCTATAAAGTAGGCCATGGCCCTAGCCCTCAAGTTGAGTACCAAAAAAATGACATGTCGAGTAATCTAGAGACACTTAAGGTTTTTAACCATAATTTGACTTAATTGATTGCACTGTTATTGGAAATAAATTTGTTTTTGCAAAGATACCATTTTGTTCCAATCAAGACAACTTGTTTCCTAAATTGAAACACTTCGATTCTTTTTATCAGAATAGCTTGTTTCTTTCAAAAAAGAAACAGTAAAATCAAGAAAAATGGTTTAAAAATGATTTTTACCAGACAGGAAAAGTTTAAAAAGTTCATTCAAAGTCTATGATAGAATTGATATTACCCTGACAAACTTAAATACTACGAACAAAAAAATGTATAAAAGGTTCAACTTATGACGTCCTCTTAGTTTATTAAAAACCACTAGATAAAGTATATACATAACTTATAGCAGTATAGTTTATCCAGCGCAATTAATATAATGTGAACATAAAATTAGATCACCGAACAAGAATGATGCAAAAAAGCTTTAAACCAATTATTGTTAGATAATTTATTCATGTTAATAATTATTACTTTTAGATAATTTATTAATGTTTTATTAGTTAGAGTTGTCTATGCACGGTTAATACAGATTTGATAAAAATTGGTGCAAATATAGCTAATAGTCACACCAAACTCTGGACAAAATTTCAGCCTGATTGGATGACTAGTGTAGGATTTGATTGTAGTTTTAGTTAAAGTTTTGTCAGTTTTTTGCTACTTATACCGCAAAGCGTTACCGATTACTTCGAAATTCGGTCACTATTTTTAAAATAACGGTTACATGAGTGTTCTACTATGTAATACCAACAATTTTTGTTTTAATTATTTTATTGGTACATGTACAGTTTTCATGTTATAGACTAAAATATTGATTTTCTACTTAAAGCGTGATTTAAATAGTCTTATGCTAATATTGTTGACACGGCCTTCAAAGGGTCAATCCCTCAATTTCTAAAATAAAATCCATAATTTCTAAAATAATTGCCAATATTTCTAAATCAAAAGGTCCTCGCAAAAAAAAAAAGTAGAGAAGGACATGACCCCCAGCCTCTCCGGCGTTGACGGCCATGTATGCTTCGCATGAATATACCAATATTTCCTAAGGTAAAAACTGCTGCCAAAAAAAAAGCTTAAAAAAAGTGCAAAACCTAGTCAAAGGACTACCAGTTAGTAAAACAAAAAAAGAAAGCAGATTTCCGTAAATATTTTGTTTTGACCTCCTTAAATAAATTTACTTTTAAAATGAAGTGAAAACTATTTAAACCCTATTTTTTATATTTTATTACCCTCAAATATCTAATTACATTTTAAGAAATGTTTTTTTGATTTTCTCCACGAAAAGATTATTGATAAATAGCTCAATGTACTCTTTTAACACAAATACTCTATAATACTACTTTTAAAGATGGTAAAAATATTCATTATACGCCGTAAAATATGAATTTCAGCAGCCTAATTTCTAATAACTCAAACTCAAAAGATGCTTACTGTTTAGATCAAGTATGCAGCGCAACAATCTTTCTTTGTACTCTGGATGATTATTATTTCGCTTATACCTCAACCAATGTTGATAAAAATCTTGATGAGAAGTTTCGACAGTTTGTTAACTATAAGGCCCTAAGGGGGATCCTTTGTGACTGATGAAATCCTTGATGTGGCAGAAGACGGCGTGAATTTTGGGTGTTCTGCTTGCACCAGGTATCATTAGATAACACTTTTTGAACTTTTCAACTTTTTCAGCGAAATCCGGCTGAAGGATGTATCCAAAGCAAGCCTTGACAGCTAAATTGAAGCTTTTGAATGCTTCAATTATGTACACAGTATTAGGAACCATGTTTGTCTTAGCAAGTTGCTGCAGCATATCCACATTTTTAAGAAGCTACCTACATTCATTTTCCTCAAACTGGCCCCCGTGATACGGGCTAATTAAATGTGGAAGACGGCTGGCAACCATCTTTTCAAGATCCTTAAAACAGCTTCTATCCAAGCAGTTTTAAGGATCTTGAAAAGATGGTTAACAACTCCCAAGAGGAGATGCAATTCCATTGGTGGAAAGATTTCCAAAATCAAAACATTGACAGGCCCGCAGATGATTGGCTTTCGAATGACATTGCCAAACAACTTTGCATTAGTAACAACCCCGCCAGATTGTTGAAAAGACTTGAATTAATTGAGCCTAGTGTTCGCAAGTGTCCAGATTTGGCAAGACAATTGGATTTGACGTCACACCAGGTGCAAAGGTGCATACATGAATGAGTTTGAAGACCACAAATTAAATTTGCAACTTTCATACCACAAGCCAAAATTAGTTTAACTCCATTTGCATTAATCAGTGACCAGATTTGTTTAATATAGGAGTGTGTTTCTGGCATATCTTCTGAAACCCCAACAATAATTTGTCTTTTGAGGTTGTTGTTGGTGCGGTAAGCTGGTTTAAAAAAAATCTTTCCCACCATCAATTCCAAACTAAACAAAATAGCTACCAGAAATTTTGCGGGACTGAATAACATGATTTACAAGACTTTATAATTCATTGCATTGAACAACAACATGAACTGTACAAGAACCTGTTTATTTGTCTGTAATTTTTAAGTTGCTGCAGGTGAAAAAATTGCTTAATTGTTGACCTAGTCTTAGAAAATTCATGTAGAAATTTCGCTCTACCATCTTACTGCTTGATGTTTTGTTTATAGTTCTAACAAGTTTCTTTAATCCGTTGTTTGTCAGGCCCGTATTTAATTGCACATTTACAAGGGCTACAGTGGTCAAATTTGGAGCACTTAATGGTGTCTGCGCACTACTTTGACCTAAAACCAAAACATACATATTTTATAGTTACAATAAACTTTGTTTAGTAAGTTTGTATAAAACTTTCAAATTATTTGTTTTTAAATAAATTAGAAACTTGTCAAAAATATACTTCTTGAAATCTATCTAGTGTTATTTCTTAATAGTCAAGACTTTGTTTCAATATTTTTCAAAATTATTTAAGTATAGATATATACGGCGGGCTTCCACTGTTAGTGGAAGCCCGCCGGATGCTTAAGCCAGTAGAATAGTTCCTTCCGGAGATAATTGTTGGAAATAACTCGAGTTGCGATTTGTTTGAGTGATTTGGCATCTTTTTCTGCTAAAGATTGAATGTTTTCCCTTAACATTATTTGAGAGCATTGGTGGGGCAAACCTTTTCCTAAAGGGCTAAGGTATTTGCTGCAACGCATCTTTGGTTTTTTCTCAATAGTGGTTTGCTCTATAAGAGAATGTTTTTCTTGCAGCTTTGAACGACCAATTTGGCAGATTAGGCAACAACACATCGAGCCTCTTGTTTCAGGTCTTACTTGTATTGACTTAAAATCAAACAAAGGAGGGAGTGCAACTTCTTTCCCCTCTTGTTTCCTGGACAAAGTAATTCTACATGATTTGCAGAATCGTTTTGGTACTCGAGTATCACTGATATTGATCTTGTTCTTGTACAGTTGGCATATTTGATCTGCTTAAAAAGTAGTAAACTGTCTTAAACATTTTTTCAGACAGAGCAAGACACACAGGGACAAAAGAAGACACACAGGGGATACACCCAAGAAAAGTGAAGATGCTTAAAAGAAGAGTATCAGTGAAACAAGAGTCTATTGAAGAAAGTAGTAAAGAAGATTCTGAAACAGTTACAGAAACAGAAAAATCTATGAGTGAAGAACAAAGTTATAGTAGCAATGAAGATTATGCAAAACCTTTTTCCAGTAAAAGTCAAAGAACTGATTCTGCAGTACGTTTGGTAACTGCAACAAAACTGAGTACAAGAAATGTCCACAAAGTATGTGAAACTTTGTCCAAAAGCGGAGTTTCCATACCTATTCCAACTCAGAGTGGCATCTGCAAAGCAGTAATAAAAGAAGGAGAAAAGCTTAAAAGAAATTTCAAGGAAAATTTAAAAAATGAATACTGGTGTTTACACTTTGATGGTAAGAATTTATAGAAGAAATATCAGGTAGTTGTTTTGAAAAATGAAACTAGGGAAGTCAGACTTGATGTCCTTCTATTGAAAAATGGAAAAGGTGAGACAATACTCAATGGAATAAAAACAGTGCTTGACGAATATGAACTATGACCCTCAATAAAAATGGTTGTTTTTGAAACAACTGTAGCTTATACTGGAAAAAATCTGGGAGCTGTCACACTGTTGCAGAAGCACTTTGAAGATATTGAATTAGAAAAACCTGTGTTTATTGGTTGTCAACACCATATTCTGGATACGATATTGAAACATGTCAAGAAGGATCATTTTGGGGGAACAGCGAATTCACCAAACATCTGTTATTCCTTTATTTCACAAATAAAAGGACACTATGAACAATTGAAGAAATCATTTGGTAATACAGGAAAAGAACAGGAGAAAGTAGAACAGGATCGCTGGCGAGATGACATGTCCTCTCTTGATCACTTAGTATCATGCTACAGGTATTTCAAAAGTACAGGAAGTTTCCCAGTTTTTTCCAAAAGTGTATTTCCGATCACTTCCATCTATCAGTAATGCAAGATGGAATTCAAGAGCCATTTATGTTTTGCTTAGTTTAATCCTAATGCCAGAGTTTAGACAAACAGCAAAAGCGGCATGTGATTTCAGCTGTAGTTTACGGTCAAAAGTCGGGTTCTCTTCTCAGTTCTTCAATCTTGCCGACTTTGATAATTTGTCAAGCTTTTAAAGAGTATCATAAGGCTTTGCTTTCATTGAGGAAGTTTTGGTAAGTGGAGTCTACGCCTATAGCAACCCTGCATTCAAATATATCTGTGCCGATCGTGCCATTAAAGTAATGCAAGACCTGCTTCCACTCTGCAGATCGACTGATAGGTTGAATGTTAAATTTCTTTTAAGTAATGAACATGAGAAAAGTACTGGTATATTTATTTATCGGTGATGTATTGTAAAATGTAAAATGTTATTGTAAAATGATGCAACTTTTATGTGAATATACTTACATGTTATATCTTAGACACATCATTTTCTCATTTGGAGGGTGAACTTTTTTAAGCAAAAAAGAAAAATACCTACTTATTCGTTATTTGTACACAAAACCTCCACTAAATATCATATGGGCACATCCCTAATGTTCATGTTGCAACCCCAATAGTAATGTTATTGAGGTTGATTTAATCAATTCTCGTTTTATCTGATAACTGAAAAAAAATTTGCTCCAATAATTAAAAAAGTAATATTTCTTGGTTGGAAGAGGTAACTTCTTACAGCTTTTAAAAATTTGCGTAAATGCTAGTGATCAAATATTCGCTAATCATGTTTTTTTTTGCAAGTCAAAAAAATGCAACCTTTAATTCAAAGACCTTTATAAAAACCTTTTTATCAAAGACCTTTATAAAAACTACCCGAAACCAACTTATTGAATCTTTTGGGAAAACAATTGAGGCAGATTTAATAATAAATGTTATGCATTTCAATTTTTTTTTAATTCTTTGTGATAAAGCAGTTGATTGTTTTAATACTGAACAAATGTCACTTTTTTTAAGATATGTAAATTCAAATAATAAGATTTGTTAGGGTTTTCAAACATTTATTTATTGTAAGACTGGTACATCTGGTCTTAGTATATCTCTAAATTTACTAAAATTACTTACTAAAATTACTTAATGCACTTTAAGACACTTTTTGAGCTTGATATTCAAAGTTGTGGAGGCCAAGGGTATGATGGTACAAAATTTATGTGAAGTGAATATAAAGGAGTTGCTTCTTTAATAAAAGCTCTAAATCATAATGCTTTTTTTGTTCATTGTACAAGCCATAGACTTAGTTTAGCTGTAGTAGCTATTGCTTTTAGTTTGGCTTTTGGTTTTAGTCTTGATATCCAAGAAGTGAGACCTAGATTGCGTACTTTTTAGGTTTACCAGTATAATTATCCAATAAATACAGTTTGTGACTATTTTAAACATAGCATTACTTCTCCATTAATTGAACATCTTATTAATGAGCTAGATAATAGGTTTCCAGAAAATGGTTATTGTTTGGCTATCTGTTTGGCTAAAGGTCTAGCAGAAGTTGCTTTAACTATACTGTCCATAATACAAGTTAAGAAACCATGGAGATCTGATATTTATGAATTTCTAACCCTAACCCTATAAATTCAGGAAGAAAGATTCTTTTACCGCTAATTTTAATTTTAACATTATCATTACTAATTATTTTTTTTGGAGGGTGAAAAATAATGAATTCATTTTTTTTGATATTTAGAGAGATACAATTACTATTTAACCAAAGACACAAATGATGGAGATCTGAATTAACTTTTTTACAAAGCTGAGTAAGTGATTTACTTATGCATAGAAGATTAGTATCATCAGCAAAATGGTGAACAGTGGAATTGCTTATAGAGTGAGACAAGTCGTTTATATATATTAAAAGCAGCAAAGACCCAAGAACAGAACCTTGGGGAACACCATATTTGATAAATTTTTTGGAGGATTCAAACCCATTAATGGAGACAAACTGGCTACGTCTTTCAATATATGATGAAAATCAATTATTAGTGATACCCCGTATGCCATAGTAGTATAACTTTTTAATTAAAATCTTGTGGTCGACCGTGTCAAAAGCTTTTTGGAAATCAATAAAGACGCCACAAGCAAATGAACCAC
The DNA here is from genome assembly GCF_022113875.1 of Hydra vulgaris. Lineage (NCBI taxonomy): Eukaryota > Metazoa > Cnidaria > Hydrozoa > Anthoathecata > Hydridae > Hydra > Hydra vulgaris. The sequence continues at coordinate 10,146,785 of NC_061164.1, read as the reverse complement.
TATCGATTGCACCACGAATCATTTCAGTAATGCTAATAAGAGCATGGGAAGTAAAGTGTTTTAAACGAAAACCAAATTGGCGACCATATAAGCAGTTAGAATTATCAAGAAAGTGGTAAATACGAGAATACATTAATTTTTCAAGAATTTTTCTGATATTAGATAATAATGATATTGGTCTGTAGTTATTACAGTCAAGTTTTGAGCCCTTTTTATGAATTGGTTCAACAATTGCTGTTTTGAAAATGTTAGGAAATATACCTGTAACGAATGAGAGGTTTAATAGTTTAGAAAGTATTGGAGAAATATCCCAAGCAAGAAATTTAAGAATAAAGGTTGGAATGCTGTATGGACCAGAAGCCTTGCCATCATTTAGAGAAAGAATAATAGACAAAATTTCATTTTCATCAGTAGGTTTAATGAATATAGATTTAAGGTTTGGTGTTTTTAAATAGTTATAGAAGTTAGTATGGGATGAGTGAATGTTTTTTTGAAATTCGTAAGGTATTGAAATGAAGAACGAGTTGAATTTTTCCGATATTTTGTTTGGATCGTGTATAATAGTGTTACTTTAAGATATACAAGATGGGTATGAGATATCTTCCAAACAAATATTCAAAAGCTTTCTAATGCCCTTCCACGTAGCCCTCAAATTATTGCTGTTAGAAGAAAAATAATTGGAATAATGTTTTTTTTTGCTGCGTCGAATACAAGCAAATTTCTATAGGTTTTGTAAGTTTTTTTAAGATTTCGTTAAATAATTAGATTTTTTGTTTTCAGAAAGTTTTTAAATATCATATTACGTTTTTTTATTGAGGTCAAGATTGCTGGAGTAATCCATGGTTTAAGGCTCCGAGTTAAGCCACGATTACTTAGTTTTTTTAGTGGTGCGTGTTTGTCTAAAGGAGAGTTAAAGCTACGGAAAAAGTCTTCATATAATTTGTTTGTATTACCATTAAAAAAATTAATTTCTTTATCCCAGTTTATCTGTAAGAAATCGTTTTTGAATCGACTACTGTCAAGTTTCTTGAAGTTTCAAAGGAAAATATTGCTTTTACGAAAAGAATTTTTTTTTCGCTTTTAAAAGATGGATAGATTAAAAACTGTGGCAAATGATCCGATATTCTAATAGTTAGATTGCCGGAGAAAATATCTTTAGAAATTGAATTAGAAAATATATTATCAATTAAAGTTCTTGAGTGATTTGTGATTCTTGTCGGTAAGGATATAAAAGGAAGAAAGTTGTTAGAGGCAATGGTGTTTAAATACTCCGCAATGGAACTATCTGAGTTTGCTTTAATAAGATGTGTATTAAAGTCACCCATTAAAAAGATGGTTTTATTCTTTTCAAGGGAAATTTTTTCAAATAAAACAGCTAGATATGAAAAATTAAACTCATCAATATCCATATTAGGATGGCGATAAATACATCCTACTATGATATTAGACTTTTTAGGGAAGATGTATTCAACAAACACTGACTCTAGGAGTTGGGGTTTTTGCATAAGTAAATCATTTCTAGGTTTATAAATTAGTTTTACAGAAATACAAATTAAAGCTCCTCCAAATGATGCTTCGGTTGGAGTATGTTCATAAACATATCCATTAAGATTTATAGAAGCTGTCGGTAGTAGATCATATTTCAGCGAAGGCGAAGCTCATTATCCGATATAGAACAAAAAGGAAAGATACTAATGTGGCATGTTATGCAAAGCCAAAAATTGATGGAAGAGTTTATTGATGATCTAAAATCAATTTTATCCAGAGAACATTTATTATGGAATGAATTTAAACAGTGTTTACATTGAAACGAAAGATGATTAGTACAAATATGTTTATTACAAATTTTACAAAGTTGAGACATTATAGCAGAAATTAGTTTATAAAGTAAGCTATAGATATAAATAAGATTATTAGTAACTTAAACAACAATAAAATAGCAGTAGAGAATATACTAAAATATAAAAATGACGATAATTAAGATAATAATATTGGCAATACGAATACTAATAAATACTAATAATTTAATAATGAATACAAGAATAATAATAATCACGACAATAATAACAATAAAGACAGTAATATAAATAACAGCAGCAGCCATATGTAATAAAAATAAAAATATAATACTGTAATTATAATCAAAGCTCAATAATAAAAAGTACGATAATAAAACTAATAATAAAATAATTTATAATATGTATAAGAAAAAAATGTATCGGTAAAAAAAAGAAAAGGAAACGAATAAGCTAAAAAAGAAAAAAAGAAAAAAAAGTTAAAGTAAATATAATACAATTTCAAATATCAGACTTTCAGACTTTCTTTCATACGTGATTTTTTCTTTTAAATGATTTTAAAAGTTAATAACAAAAAAAGTTCTTTTTAAAAATTCGAATTTCTTTAATACTTTTTGCTTCTTTATAGTAGGTATTACTCTCAGTTTCTAGTTTGGATCAACAACTACCTTTATTATCTGGAGATTTGTCCTTATCAAATAAAGAAATATAAACAGAGAACATAAAAAAAAAAAGTTTAAAGAATCTATAGTTAATAGACAAACAATCAAGCTTACAATTTTGTGTAAGAATCCAAACAAAATACCTTTAAAAAACAAAATGAAATATTTTTAATAGGTTGAAATCTAAAGAGTTTTACTTTCACTTTCAATATCATTCTCAGAATAACAATTTTTTTCTATTTTAAAAACAAACAAAAATGATGGAAGGAACAAAGTCAAGAGTATTTGCTATATAAAGCAGTTATGTCATATTTTCAAAAAATTATTTTTTTATTTGACTACTTTTTAAGTGTATAAATAAGCTTTAGATTAGAAAGTGAAAAGTAAACATCAAAAAGACATTAATGAATTGCGAATGCCAAAAAAAAAATTATAAACAAAAACAAACGCAAAAATCATATTAAAAAACGGCAAATTGAAAAAAAGCTAAATATACATAATTTATAAATACATTTCCTAAGTATTTCCTAAGTATCAATTCTTTAAGAAATCATAAATAAATACTTGATTTAGATGAAGGAAAGGCAATACTTGTCTTTTCCACCTGGACCTTTTTGAAAAAAGTTTTTTTTTCCAAAAAAAACTAACAATAAACTTTTATAACACTGAAAACTAAACAAATATGAGCAAATATAAAAAAGGTCCACATTCCATTAAATTCCTCATCCTTTTTTTTATGGAAAATTTCATGCAAATTGGATGTGTTTTGGTACATAGGAATCCTTACCTGAAAAAGTTTCGTTTAAAAAAACGTTCCCACAGCTAGTTTTTTTTATCAAAAATGGTCTCAGGATATTGATAATATTTACGTGAAACCATATAAAACATAGTACTTTCTACATATGGCTGGAAAGAAGTTGAGTAACACTAATTGATACAAAAACCCTCAAGGTGATTGTTTAACCCTACAAAAAGATATAAGAGAGTAAAGTTTATGAAAAATCGGCATTTTTCGTCAAACGTCAAATGTTTTTTGAAGCGTCGTGGAATCGCTACTGATGGTTCTATCTAAATGGTGGAACTTTAATAGCTTCCATTGCAAAACAATAGCAAAATATTATTATTATTATTATTATTATATATATATATATATATATATATATATATATATATATATATATATATATATATATATATATATATATATATATATATATATATATATATGTATATATATATATATATATATATATATATATATATATATATATATATATATATATATATATATATATATATATATATATATATATATATATATATATATTAATATAATGATTTGGTGATTTGGTAATTTGATCCATATTTAAACATTCTACCAAACTAATTGCTATAGTACCATAATAACAATAGTAATAATAATTACCATAGTACCATAAATACTATAAATAAATACCAAATGAACAACCAAACATTTTCAAAACAACTTGATTTAGAGAATTCAATTGTACAACATATTTCTTTTAATAACTGTATAACTTTATTATTACAACTGCTTTTATAACTTATTCTTAAAAACAAGTTCTTAAAAAAAATTTCTTAAAAACTATTCTTTTTCAATTCGTCAAAGTTTGTATAATAATAATTCCATCAAATTCCAAGCTTTTTTATTAACAAATTCGGCGTGGATGATCCAGAATAAGGTTTATAGTTTGAACGCATGCGTAATAGAAACTCAAACCGTTCTAGGTCTGCGTTTTTTTGAAAATTTAAAATCTGATTTTGAATCATCCTAAAAAACGCTGACCACAAAAAATACTTTAACTGCTTAAAAAGATATATTTACGAAGCTTTAAGATATTTTATTGGATAGACGAGACCTACTTTTTTTGACGTCGAATCTAATAAAAAATATTTCCACATATTGCAAAGATCCCTATTGTTTTTCCATTGTTGTCCAAACAATTCCGTAACACGCATATCTTTTTTTTTTAAACAATGCGTTGAACGTCCATCTTATTTTACGTCCTTGCATCAACTAAAGTCAAACTATATTGAAACAATCGAAATCAAATATCTTGTTGCGCAATCCGAAATAGACACATTGTCCCCAGATTGAAATTTTTGCATTCAGTGAATAGTTTGACATGATCCATTTAGTTAGAGGGGTTATCTTTCCTCGTAAGATAAAATAACCAAGAATCGTGAAATAAAATAATTACTCGTGAGATAAAATAGCTAAGAAGTATAAGATAAAATTACTTGTGAGAAAAAATAACTAAGAATCGTGTTATAAAATAAATACTCGTGAAATAAAATAACTAAGAATCCTCAGATAAAACAATCACTCTTTTTTTATTTTTATCTAGATGCCCCAAGAAGACCTAACGGTCTTGTCACAAAGCACCGTGGAAGTACGTTTAATCCGGACGTTCACGCCTCCTTCCTTACCGTGACACGAAAATATGACCAAAGCTCGTTTTGAGCCTAGATTATTACTCGTGTATTAAAGTTGAATAAATGAGATAAAAAAACTAAAAATAGTTAAATAAAATATCTATTTGTGAGATAAAAAAAAACTACTTGTTGTTTAAACTCGATTCTTTATTACTTAAACTTTATTTTTTTTGGCAACCCTCGCTACTGAGATTATCCATGCCTAATGAAATAAATATTTTACTTATTTAAATAAATTTAATAGATAACAAATATTTGACAATTTAAGGCAAAAGAACAGAATGAGAAAACGTTCGGTAAAAAAGTTTATCTTAGATAATCTAGTCTGTTTGCGATTATCAAGACAATATTTGTGATACAAGATTTTGATATTTAGTTCCATTTCTGCAAAGTCTAATGTTTGTTTTTAATACTTGTCTTTATTTATATTTAAATAAGTCAAGCTGGCGCTGTTATTGTTTATACTAATTCACAACTCTTTATTTTAACTCCAATTAAAAATGCTAAACAAAAGTTTAATTTTTTTTTATTATTACTATTTACTTTTAGGTTAAGAATTTAAATTTTCCTAAAATAACAAAATTTTAATTTTTTACAATTTTTAATAAAAATAACTAAAAAAAAGTATTAATAAAAGGTTTTAAAATCTTAAATGAATTCATTAACTAAGTAAAACAACAAACGAAGATTCTCAATCCCATTCTTCCTAATCAAATAAATGGAAAGCTAAATAAGACGTTTGTTTTGTAGAGAGAAAATCAGACAAATATTCGTAAACGTCGAAGAACGTATAGTAAATACATAGGTTATAGTAAAAACATTAGTTAACGCAAACCTAACTTTTTTCAAAGTGAAAAAAACCAAAATGAAAACATTTTATTGCTTGCTTTTAATTCCAACTGGTGAGTGTTTCTTTTATTTAGGTTGATTCTACCATATTAACCAAAAGTTATTTCACTTTTAAATTCATTATGATTTTATCTTTATAGTGTTAAGCTTGCGATGCGCAAATCATTTTTCCTCTTACCCGGAACTAAATATAGAAAAGTTAGAAAAAGAGGCATCAATGATGAAAGGTTACTACGATATGGTAAAAGCCTCCGAAAATCTAAAAGCAGAATGCAATGTTTGCGTTTTTTTAAAATTTAGTAACTTGACAATAGATGGACTTCCTCGTTCTATAACAGTACAAAGTTGCATAGGCGCCTACATTGAATTGGTTTGCAATCCATCATTATGTGATACAATGAGATCTGGTAATATCGGTTGTGAGGTAAACAGTTTTTAACTTTGGAGTCATCATTAGGGTTCGTGGGCAGGATTGAAAAGTCTTGTTTTTCAAAAGGAATAACTTTTGTAAACTAAATCAAAAATTTAAAAAAAAATAAAAAACGTTTAGAAGGGGGAAAAAATACTTAACAAATTACCTATAAATATCTATTTATTTTTGAGAAAAGACATTGCTTGTAGAATTCTAAATTTTTAGTTTATGCGTTCAAAACTTGTGTCAACTTTTTTCTATTTTACTTAAATTTTATTGCTCTCTTTTTCACCTTTTTTTTTTTTTTTTTTTTGAATTTCCCATTTAGTTATAAAGGTCGTTTCTTTTAAAAAAAAGACTTTTTAATCCTGCACTCATGAAAAAATTATTATAAGAGAAGCTTTTAGATCGTTGTCTATTTTAAGCTGCAGTAGGGTCAAACCAAGAAAACATTTTGCAGCGGCGCTGATATAGTAATAATATTTAAAATAATAATAGTAATAATTATAAAAAAGTTAATTAATATTAGTACTCTCGAGTTCTTAAAACAAAAGAGGGGGAGGAAGGGAAAAAGATGAAGGGGGAATTTTAATCTAGATCGAATAAACGGGCGGTTTTAATAAAAATAGGGGGTGGGAACATTTTTATGTTACAATATAAGTATTTTTTAAAGAAAATTTTAGTTTATAAATCCAAGCAAACATTTTTTACCAAAACACGCATAAAGCTGTTTAATTTTAGCGTGGCACATTTTCTAACAGCTGTTTTATAACAGTCCAATAGGATTTTGACCCGTAAAAAAACGGGATTTTGTAAGTCTAAGCAAACTTTTCTATACCTTTTTCTCATATATCCTAGCTTTCCATATCCATATAATATGGGTCTTTGCCAAACCTACCAATTCTATACATATCTATTTCACATTGATTACTTCTATATCTATTCCTTATTTACTTCAATATTTTTTAGTAAAATAATTTATTCTGAAAAAAAACTTCAAGAGGGAAAAACTTAACACGCGGATCTTTTACGCATAGGTAGAGCTTATAAGTGAGTTGTAATTAAGTTTGTTTTTCTGCTAAATGCAATTTATTGATAGCTAGCTCAACAGTTTAGTTCGCTGTTATCAGTGTTGTTTCAGGGGGGTTTAAGACGAACCTTAGCTTAATAAATTTTGAAATTTTTTCATTCTTGCTTATATATTTATAGCAAAAAAATAATATTGCAAAAAAGATTTCTAAAATTTAAAATAAAATTTTCAAATTTTCTCATTTTATAGATATAATACACGCGATTATTCCGTATAATGCCTGCAAACTCAACATATGCCAAAGACATTTACACTCACAGACGTTTGTACGTAAAGGTTATACAAATGGAAATAAGAAGATCTTAGAACACTAAATCATAGTCATAAAAAAAAGTTCATTCTTATGATTATGAATAAAAACTAAAGACACAGCCTCAGCTATTAAACGCTAATCTAAAAGTTAAGCCAAAAAAATTTTGCGCATTGACGTCAGTTTGTGACAAAATAAACCTTTACGCGTCAAGTTTCCTTTTGCATTTATCTTACATTTTTTGATTAATTTTATTTATGTTGCATTCAATTTTGTCAGCATATTATGTCCGAACAAGATCTTTAAATGTTATAATTTTTTTTGCTAAAGGTTTTTATAATATTTAAAGTAACTTTTTTTTTTTTTTATATAACTTTTAAAACCTTTTTACTACCCGTAATACGTGAATCTAAAGAATACTATTTTGAAATCTTTAGATCAATTCTGCTTATCGGCGTTAATATCTTTTGAAAAAGTTCCTTAATTTATTATCAATCCTAGTTCTAATTGGTTCTGACGTATGTTAACAATATATAGTTGTCAAAACACAATATTTCTATCAATTTTCACAAAAAATACTAGAATTCCGACCAAAAAAGAGCTCATAACTATGGAAAGTTGCCAAAAAACGATCAGAACAGATCATATTGTTAAACTATAATGCTTATTTCACCTAAAAAACGTGTTAATATAAAATTTTATTTAAATTAGGAGGAGCAATTGTGATTTTAAGATGATTAAAAAAAAAAATCTCAGTCTGGGTGTTTTCGCTACAAACTTTTATATTTTATAATACCCTAAAATTTATCATTTATTATTTTTTGTCTTTTCATAATTCACATACCAGACGATTTAACGGAAATATGTCGTAGTCAACAAAATATTATAATGTCGCTATAATATTTAAAAGTGCCTTAACTACACCGAGAGAAAGGTAAACCTAAAATGGAAGTTTCAAATTTTCCACTTTGATGAGACAATATGTTTTGTGTTTTTTCAATATTATCAATTTTTTTAAATATAATAATATACATAGAAAAAATCAAAACCAAACAGCTTGTATAAAAAAGACTTGTAATTATTAGAAAAGTTTACTGATATTACATATGATTTTGAATAAAACGTTATATAACTGGATCTTTTATATTTTATAAGCAATCTACATAAACAAATAACATATTTGTTTATATATCGCGAGGTTAGAATTATTTTGCTCTATCTCCATGTTTTTCCGAACCGCGAAAATCAAGTTCAAAGTTTTAAATGGACCTGCAGACCAAATAACATAAAAAACGCAAACAAAACCGGTTTGTATTAATTTCTTATACAGGCTAACACAGTTTTGAAGAAATTTTATTAAAATATTTAAAGTGCAGGTGTCTGAATTACTACACCCTGATTTGGAGAACAATGTATTATACACTTATTTTATAAAATACAGTGTTATTTTGTTCTATCGTCATTCTCTGTTGAAAAATATAATACAAACTAGTATTTTTATATATATACTGCGGCAAGATGATTGTATATTTTAGCAATTAAAGTACTGTAAGGTACATATCTGCTTTATTAGAAAAAAAAAATCTTATTTTACACTAGTAAAAAAATAATATAAACACGTTGTTTTATCAAAACTTAAAACAAAACTGTTTACAAATTCAGTTTACAAACTTCAAACAAACGTTTATAATATATATTAAAATATAAGTTTATAAGTTATCATAATATAAGTTTATAAGCTATTATAATATAAGTTTATAAGCTATCATCATTTTATGAAAGAATTTTATGTAAAGGTAAAATATAATTTTATTAGAAACTTTAAAAAAATATAACATAACTTTGTGTCTGGACATAAATTTAGTGATCAAAAATTTTTTAATGAGGAACTACAAGAAAAAAACTAATCAACTGGAACGGAGATGACATGAAAAATGCTATTACAGCAGTAAAGTTCTAGCAGATGTCTTTAAGAAAAGCTTGTTAAAAATCTGGTGTCCAAAAAAATTCACTACATCGGCGTGTTAAATAGGCTTTAATTAAAGGTAGTTCACATACTAAGTTACTCGGAAGATTTAGAAAAGTGCTTTCTGATAATCAAGAACAAGATCTAAAAAAGTATATTAAAGATATGGAAAAATCATTTTATGTTCTCTCAATGATGGATATTAGATTGACAGTATTTGAATTCTGCAAAAAAAATTCAATACCAAATCCTTTCAACAAAGATAGTAAATTAACAGGAGAAGACTTTGTGCCAAGCTTTTTAAAACGCCATCTTGATTTATTACTAAGAAAATCAGAAGTAATTTCTATAAACTGAGTATTTGGTTTGAACGAAGATAATATTAGAATCTATTTAAGTAATTTAAAGAATTTGTAAGATAAATGTGATGAGACTGGGTTGTCTTTGAAAGGTTTATGCGTCCATAAACCTTTAAAAGTTTAAAATCTCATCTACGGGAGAACGGTGTGTTTCATCAGTAACAAGTGGGAAAAAAGGAGCCACAATAACAATTTTATGTGTGTGTAATTCTGTTGGTCATTATGCACCACCCATGATGATATTTAAGCGCAAAAAAAAAGAAGTTATTACTCACAGATAATGCTCCGGTTTGAACTATTCAAGGATGCTCAAAAAATGGCTGGGATTATACTGATTCATTTCTAGAATATATACAACGTTTTATTAAACATGTACAATGTACCTTGATCAAAAAAGTTTTACTTATACTTGAGGGTCATCGTTCTCATACCAAAAGCTTAAAATTTATAGACTTTGCTCATGACAATGGATTGTTTTTGCTATCGCTACCACCACACACAGCTCATAAACTTCAACCATTAGACCGTGGATTTTTTAGGCTTTTTAAAACCTTTTTAAATCAAGCATGTATGAGATGGATGCGAAACTATTCAGGAAGACAAGTTTAAGCAGAAAATCTTGGAGAAATTTTTAAGAAAGCATATTTAAAAGCTGCTAATATGGAAACTGCTACTTCAAGTTTTAGAGCAACTGGAGTTTTAGAGCAACTGGAGTTTTATAGCAACTAAAGTTTTAGAGCAAGTTTTAGAGCGATTGTCCTATTTAATCGGCATTTGTTAAAAAATGAATATCCATGGACATCTTTGAGTGGTAAAAATAAAATCAGGTTATCCATACCTCGTGAAATTCACTTTGAGCGCGATAACAAAAAAAGAAAGTGAAATTTTACAGCAGCCAGAGTCAACTACGTTAGAATTAATGAGTCATGATAAATTAAAGCTTATTGAAAGCTTTTCATAGAATACTGTTACTTCATCAAGTTCTTTCGAAGATATACTTCAAATTGCAAAACTTTATCCTCTTTATAACTTTAAAAGAAAATTACCTGAAAAATGTCAGATTATAACTAGTTCTCCATAAAGGAAAATAATTTTACTTGAAAAGAACAATGAGAGAAAAATATATGAAAAAAGAAAAGAACAATAAGAAAAAAAATTTACTGAAAAAGAACATTGACAATAAATCAAACTAAAGATATATAAAAAAGAACAAAACGAAAAGAAAATTAAAGAAACGCTTGATTGAAAAAGATGTAAACAATGAAGAGGAATGGTTATGAAGAGGAATGATTTTGTCCAGTTTGTCAAGGGAAATGATGCAATGGTACCCAAATTGACTGGATAGCTTGTTGTGTATGTGTTGTTTGGGTACACGAAGACTGCACATTAAACGATGTTTGCTTTTTATGTGAATAGATTTTATTCAAATTTGTTGACTAACATGAAACTTTGCTTATGCATTTTTTTTATTGATATTATTTTTTTAATTTCTATCACATTTTTAATTTAAAAGGAAAAATTATATTGTAAAATGATACAATTGCGTTTTTATTTACATTCTTATATTTTATCAGATCGAGTTTATCTAAGTCTGCTTTAATTTTACTAAAAATTATATTTTTACTTAGTATTTTTTTAAAATGAAATCTGTCTCACTTTGCCCCAGGTTTTGGGGAAAGCGAGACAGGGTAGTTGTTGCCATTTTGAATTTAATTATATACCAATGCAACAACCTATCATCACAAATATTTAAGAATCGTTAGACGCATAATGTGCTAGTGGCCTGCAAAATTTCTTGTTGTGAAACCTGATTCTTCTCAAGTTATGAACATTTTTTTTTTTTTTTTTTTTCAGTTTACATTATTTACATGTCGTGATTTCCATGTAATATAAACATATAAACTTGAAATCAGGAAGAAGATCATATCGATCTTGTCGCCAGAACCATATAAAAATTACAATATAAATATAATATAGTATAATACAGGTAGTTTATAACAAAATAAGAATCCAAAACATTTGAAATAAGAAATGGTTAAAATAACATCTCAAAAATATTTCAATATATTATCCGTAGAAAAAATAATATTCATTTCATAACATTCTCCCTGAAAGTTTCTGGCTTTGCCCCAGGTTACCCTAAGTTAATTTTTTTTTAACTGATTTGTTTGTAAAAAATATTCAGTATCAAATATTTTATCCATGAAAAGAAAAAAAAATTGATTTAACTCAATTTTTTTGATTTGTTGAGATTTTTAAATTCTCATCTCGCGATATATTGTTTACATAGGAATGGTTAAGCACCAAACCTGCTTAAACAACAAAGTTGAAAAAAGATTAGTTTATATATATATGATGGTGAGAAACACAAAATACTAACAGTTCTATTTGTGTTAATAAATCCTTGTGTAATAAATATATAGGGGAAAGGCGCCTATGATGGCATACTTAACTTTGAAGCTTCATTATTCAGTATCCTGAAGACCAATAATAAAAGTTTTGATATGGATATATTCCTTGTTGCAAGTGGAACAACAATAACTCTCGAATTATTTTACCAATTCTGTTTTTTTTATAAGTTATTCCTATTTAATAAAATAGCATAAGTATGCCATCATAGGCAAATATTCTCCTATGATAGCATAGAGGAGGATAGGCTGGTTAGGATCAAGGGTAACTTGATAATTTCATTCAACCTCAGAGTCTTCCCTTAGAAATGCTAGAAACTACTCGAAACCATCCTAATATACCAATTCATGCTACACAGCAGCATTGTAAAGTTTCGCGCATGCGCATAGGATATATTGCGTTATGCATTTTTTGGACCAAAAAAAAAACCTTTGGAGCATCACTTTCTTTTTACTTTACATTAAAATAAGTTTTTTAAAAAAAAAAACTTTTACTTTTTTCACTTTAAATAGTAAATTTATATTGTGTAGGCATATGTTAGTCAGTACAAAAAAAAAATTTTAAAATTCATTGAACCATTTTGTTTTTATAGCTGTTTAATAATATTTAAGTTGTGAATTACTTAATGAAAAATAAAAACTGAAGTTTAAACATTTGTTTTGTGCAGTTTTATATATACCTAAAAAATGTCTAAAAAAAAATGAAAATATATTTATTTGATTAAAAACAAAGTAACAGAAAAAAAAAAGGCCGCAGGAGGCCGCAAATAAACTCAAATGTTTCATTAAATATAGACTTTCTATTTTTTTGTGTAAAAATTTTTCTGTCCGGTTATTTCAGAAAATTGAGTAATTTAAATTTGAATTTGAATTGTTTGTACGAGTTGATATTCGAGGTTGCGTAATTATGAAGATCAATTTTCACGGACAATTCAGGAATACCTGTTGATAACATGCGACAATATGTTAATAATAAAAAAAAGAAGAATTTGAAGAAATTTTACTAACTTTAAACATTAAATTAAGTACATTGAAAAAAATCAAAGCTTATTTTAAAAACAATGAAAAATATAACATCAAGAAAATTTTAAAGCAAATTGAAAGACACGTAAAAAAATATTCAAAGTTGAAACAAAATAAACTTGTGGGCGAATCGGAAATTTGGAGAAACAAAGTGGGGATAAAACTGTCCGAAAATCTACCTGCAGCAGCATCATCATCCAGGGGTGATGTAATCGGAAATTTGGAGAAACAAAGTGGGGATAAAACTGTCCGAAAATCTACCTGCAGCAGCATCATCATCCAGGGGTGATGTAGAAGAGGATGGAATTCAAAAAGACTAGGGTAAAAGTTTAGCTGTTGACGGTTATTTGAATTTCTTAAGCATCATGTTATTTGGGACACCCAGTTGCTACTTTTTTACTTTTCACAATACATTATTATTTAATTCAGTGATCAACCTGAAAAACGTACCTACGACAAAATTCTGGATGATTTTGTGGACATCTTGGAAAAAAATGCAAGTGAACAGGGAGTAGATAAGTCAGAATACTTAAAAGAAGTTTATAAAGATGTGAAAAAAGATGAGGGAAGGAGGAAGGAGTAAAACTTCCGACAATATCAGTACAGGAAGCAATTGCTTTAATCTACAACTTGGATCTAATTATAAATAAATATCAGGTGCAATCAAATGCTGGTGTAATTAACTGTTTTTATAATTGTACGTTTAAATTTTATATATTTTCCCAGGAGCTGAGACTTAAGCTTCTCCAAAAACTAATGTTGCCAATAAAGAATGATGTAGATACCTTTAAACGTATTTTGCTATCAAAGGAATTGAGCAGTGATGACAAACAAACTTCATCCCCTGTGAACAATTTTAACAAAGACACTGTTGAGTCACTACTTGATATATCCGTGTTTTGTGCTGAAAATCATTCTATACATGTAGAGGGTAAACTTGGACTTGATGGATCTGGAAATAACAACTGTTGTCATCAGTTTTCCAATCCTCAAGATGCAGACTTAAAAGAAACAAATTATATTTGTTTATTTTGGTGTCCCCTTGAAATAAAAGATTCTAAAAACCAAGTAATCTGGACTAATCCAAACCCTATTTCCATTAATTTTGCCAGGCCTGTTATTCTATTGAAAGCAAAAGAAACTAAGGAGAGTGTAAAGAAGTATTTTAACCAACTCTGATTCAACTGCCTAAAAATGAAATTCAGCCTATTCTTTCAGAAAATGGTTTACAAATATTTGTAAAAACAGAGATAAGTATGGTTGATGGCAAAATGGTAAATTTATTTGTGGGTAATTTTGGAGCTTTTTGTTACCTACAAATGTTACAGAAATGATGCCGATGACCTGGTATGTATACTACATGGGTTCACCATAGATAAAAACTACGATGATGTGCTCAGTACTTGGAAAAAACTAGAAAATGGCGAAACTTATAGCTAAATCAGATGTAAAATTTTTTGATATTCCATAAACAGACATTTCCATGGGCTATGCTTAGCCCCAGCCTGCATCAAAATTGTGCACATACCTGGGAACTGTTTGTTGTTACAGGTGGATTACTCATTGCCAGGTACTCCGAGCAGTGTTGCAGAACATCACCGAAATTTTCTTGGTCGGCGAATTTTAAAGCCTGTTTACACTGAAACTTTTTGGTTTTATCAGTTATTTTTAATTTTTAGGGTCCGATTTTCACTGATTTGTTTTTGTTGTTGCTGATAATATGTAAAAATTAATAAAGGGGACTTTATAAGGTTGTGGTGGGTGTGAAAATTTTCGAAAAATTAATAAACGCTCCAAATATTTATGCTTCAGGAAGTTTTTAAGAAAAAAGGTTAGAAATATAAAGAATACTAGTTTTTGCTAATTCATGCAAATTCATGATATACATTGTGCACGGTTAAAATTTGGTTGGATCCTACGCAGTCATCCACGCACGTTTGTTTAGTGAGTTGCCAGAAAGTACATTTTACATTTTATGTTAATACCTATAATAATTATGAATGGTTGGATCTTTTTGGCTATAGCTGTATATTAAATATGAAACGCTTTAAAGACGGCTCTTAGACGTAGTGAGTTTGCAGTGTAGAAACTGAATAAAAATTGTTTTTGAAAGACATTTTAAATGTTTATCATTTCTTTTGGTTAACAATTGTTGTTATATGATATTATTATTAGTTCTTTGCTATTCAATTATTTTTTTTTATTTTGACCATAGTAACAACTTTAAAGCTTGTGCAAAAAAACTTAGGAATATTTAGATACGGTTAGTTAAGTATCTATTTTATATGAGGAAAATATCAGTTTAATAGTTCAAACTTTAAAAGGATTTTTATATTAAATATTGATTGTGATGATCGTTACACAAATGTCATTTTAAAATAACTTTGTTTATAAAAAGATTAGCTTATTGTTTCTTAAAAAAACTCATTATTTATCTGTTTATTTCAAGTTTTTATACTCAACTTTTTACCCATTTAATTAAGTTTATATTTCTTCAATTTTCACACATTGCTTTATTTCTATTATTTAGACTGCTTAATGATTAAAATTAAATAGTGATTATAATAATAATAATAACAATAATAATAATAAACAAATAATATGTAGCGCTACTTAATTTTAAGATGATCGGTAGACTTCAAAGTCTGACACCAAAACGAATCCTTGCCCAGCAAACACAAGACTTCTAAATAATGGCTTTCAGATCAGGTTGTCTCTCTTTTTCAAACCTCTATTCAAACATTGAGCATCCTTGACGTCCGAAAACCGGGATTTTTTAGGGGAATACACTAAATCCAATCCTTTAAAGTGCAATCTAAATTTTACTGACCAATGCAATCTCCAACGGAAATATATTTGTACTTTAAAATATAAGAAACTCTGAGATTTTTAATAACAAATAATAACATTTGTATTTAATATTTATTATTAATCATGTCATTATTAATAATATTTTTATTTAATATCAATTTGATAATATTTATATCACATTGTAAATGCCGTAATCAGGTCTAGAATTTTTAAAAACTGTTTAAACAGCACTTTGACGGATTGGATTTAACGTTTCCCATTTTTAGGGGACAGGCAAATTGAGATATATATGGATAGGCGCATTGCAGTGTACATATTTCGACTGATTTATATAGCTATAGGCACAGTGCGTGTGCATACATTGACTGAAGGTTTGGGTTTAGGCAGGTTGTCTTGAACTGAAAGATTATTCTTTTTCATGTTTGCGGACTTATAGGAGATCGTCGGAACAGAGGTTTGATAAGAGAGTTAACCTTCAGATCATGTATTTAAGTCTCCTAAGTATTTAAAAAGAATTTGGTAGGTTGAGACCAAAGTCTATTCAGTAAGGCATAATTTTATATATCTCGTTGTAATTTTATCGCAAAGCACTCTAGAATGACCTCAGAGTTTTATAATAATAGATTTTTTTGTATGTACCTAAAAGAATTTCGATTTTGTTATAACAATGCCATCATTTTGTGCTACTATAAACTGTTAAAATGAGAGTGGAGAAAACTGTAAAGATATTTCTGTTTTTTGTTTTTCTAAAGACGAAAAAAGGCAAGCTAATTCATATATTATTTATAATACCTTTTTTTTTCATAAAAAGTTTCTAATTTATTATTGTAGTATTTTAAATGTAAACAGTGGTTTTACAGTTTTTATATGTAAACAGTGGATCATTAACTATCGTAGGAAAGATTTAGACAAAAAATACTTTTTATTTTCAATTACACCCTATATTTGTGCAGTAATCATTTTTCTACAAATAATGGTGAAAAACTTTTTTTTACAATCAGCAATTCCTACTATTTTTAACATCCCAAATCCTCCTCCACATCTCGGTTGCAAAAGGAAACCACCAGTTAATCGTCATTCAATTCCAGCAAAAAAAGAAAATTGTTTGTTTACCTGTTAATGAAAATAGTAATTTAGAGAACAAAATGTCTCCTAATAAAATAAATTATAACAAACTTCAAAGTTTACTACTAACATTAAGAGTCAAAAGTTCGTAAACTAGTTTTACGTAGACTACGTAAACAAGTTCGACATTTATAATCCAAACAAAAAACCAAAAAAACTGTGATGGAACTATAAAACATATTTTAAATTTATTCAGGAAATACTTATTACCTATAGAAGTTAGTTTTTTTAAAAGTCAATTAGAAATGAATAAACAGGCCAATAAAAAAAAACGTTTGGTAGTTTGTGACAAAGTTTTGACTTTACGAGTTTTGTTTTATAGTCCTCAAACTTTTAATGTCTTGAAAACAATATTCTTTGTTAATAACAAACAAGTTTGCCAAGTCAAACCGGTTTATTATTATTTTTGTACCGTGTATTTTCAGACCTTTAAGGTTTTTTACTCGTTTGTTTTTTTAATAAAGTTACGTGCTGATGCAATGAATCTGTTTGATCATGATGTTGTCTTGTTATGGATGAAATGTCATTAAAACAACATTTAGAGTATGATTTAAAAATTCTGACAGGGTTTATGGTATGAAAAATGGAAAACTTTTAAATCAGGCTCTTGTGTAATGGTTAGGGGCTTGGCAAATAAATGGAAACAACCAATAAGTTACATTTATAATAGTTCAACAGTATTAACATCTGACTTGGCTTTTTTACTATGTAAAACCGTTTCTGAGGTTCAAGAAACTGGTTTACACATTAGATGTGTAGGTTGTGATAAAGGATCTACTAATATAGCTGCCTCACGTTTGCTTGGGTTTTCCAAAGTTTTTCCATACTTTTCTAATCCTTCCAATAATAAAAACATTCATATTTTTTTGATCCTTTGTATTTAGTAAAAAGTATGAGAAATAATTTACGAAGACATAACATCGACATTAATGGTGAAATTGTTTCTTAGCAACACATTAAGTCTCTGTTCAATTTAGAAAAAATAAACCCAGTGCATTTAGCTCCAAAACTAACAAATAGGTACTTAGACCCTGGTCCTCTTTAATCTATAAAGGTCAAACTTTGGATTCAAATTTTGAGACAGCTTTCAATCTAAATGATTTTACAAAAGACATAACAATTTTGTTAAAGTTATTAGCACATTATACTATCTAAAAAAAAAAAATTTTAATCTAAATGATTTTATGAAGTGTTGTTTGATTACAACACTTCATAAAATCATTTAGATTGAAATTTTTTTTTTTTATAGTAAGATGTGCTAATAACTTTAACAAAATTGTTATGTCTTTTGTTATTTCAAGAACATTTTTTTTCATAAAATTTTTAAACAGGAATATAAACCCATATATTATATGATATACTATGGTATTATTTTTTCAATTTAATATCTTCCTTTCCAATCGTAGTATAAAAGTTGTCCTCGATGGATAGAACTTTTCTTTATATACTGTAACTTTATGAGCTCCTCAAGGTTCAATCCTTGACCCTGTACTCTTTTTAATTTACATTAATGATCTTTCAGATATTCTCACATCTAAGGTGGAATTGTTCCTGTTGATACTAACATTTATTCTTGTCAAGATAAGAAGCCAACTCTCTCTGATTGCTTAAAGGGTGCATTTGATCTTGAAAAGGATCTCACTTCTACTACAATATGGGGCTCACAGTGGCTGGTGAACTTTAATTCAGATAAAACCCAATATTTTTCAATAATTTAGATCGTTCTATATTTATGAACGGTAATGTACTTGATGAGTCATCTATCCTTATCTTCTAGGATAAACTCTTACTTCCGATCTTTCTTGGAAATCGTAAACCAAATCCATTGTAAAATTAGCATCTGCTAATTTTACATCTGAAAAGATTACATCTCTTTATCGTGCTCGATATTTTCTTACTCCGGATTCTATTCTTTATATCAAATATAAATCTCAAATCCGTCCTTGATGTCTATGTTATGTCTTCGATGAAGAAATAACATAGACATAACATAGACCTATAAATCTCAAATCCGTCCTATGGAATACTGCCATCTAAACATTGTTGGAGCTGCTCTAGCAGCCAATCTCCAACCATTAACGTCGTAATATTGTTTCTCTTTTCTATAAATACTATAATGAGCACTGGTCTAAATAACTAGCTTCTTTTGAGCCATCTAACAAAATGCATTCTTGTGTTACTCGTCATTCAATTAAATCTCATCCTTTTTCTGTGAGTGTTCCTAAGTGCTCCAAAAACTCTTATTCGACTAGTTTTTTTCCTCGAACAAAAGTTCTTTGAAATTCGCTTCCTTCATCTTGCTTTCCTGATTCATATAATTTGCAATCTTTTGAATCGTCTGTCAATCGTTATCTTGCTCTACAAACTTCATCTTTTCTCTTCCTGTACCTTCCAACTCCAATAGTGGTTGCTTGCAGCCTTGTTGGAAGCAAAGATGTTTAAAAAAAACAAAAAAAACAAAAAAATCACTTGTAATGAGACTTTTATGTTACGATGTATATTAATAACTTTTATTAATGTATAATTTTAATAACTTTTTTGTATAATAAAATACTTTTATGTTCTAAAAAATTTACGCAAACTTTATATTCTACAAAACTTTTTTTTGCTCTATAAAACGTTTTTTCCGCATTATTTCATTCTTATTGAAACATTTTAATGGTAATCTTAACAAAATTGATGTATCTTAATGTTACAAAATTAAGATACTTAGCAACAAAGTTTATTTATGTAAAAAAAAAACTATTTGTGTTAGTTGCGGCAAAGGTCCGGCAGGACATCCCAGAATGCAATTTCTATCAATTAACGAGAGTTTTGCGTCTTTGATGGGCTTTGGTAGAGACTGAGTGTACACCACATTTTGAAAAACTTTTTAAATGTCCGTCAATTTTTTTTGATAAAATGTCGAGTAATTTAAACTTTGTAACATGTTTAAAACTTTTGCGAATGAACTAAAAATATTTGTTATGATAAGAAATATTGTTTTTAGTTAAGTATTTATTTTATGAAGAAATAGTTTTAAAATGGTTTTTTAAAAATAATTTTTTAATAAGAGACTTAATGAAAGTCGTATTAAAACAGCATCTTTATAAAAATGGCTTTCTTATTATTACTTAAAAAACGCGTTATTATCAGTTAACTTACTGTTAGTTGTATACACAGTTATTGTGTAATTAATTAGGTATATTTCTATATTTTCACACAAGTTTCATTTTATATATTAAAATTAATTTCCTAATGTATCTAGTATAAAAACAGTTTACTGATTACGAAAATGGTTAATATTATAATTAAAACTAATGTTATTTTTGAATAAATTAGAATGATTACACTGGGTATCAATTTGAAACATTTTTTTCTACTGACTTTTCCCAGTGGGAAAAAAGACGTCTTTAAAAGTTTTATTTACGATATCTTTAAGACGTCTTTTTTTAGTCGATTATGCAAATCTAAAAGACATCTTTTTTCGACATCGAAAAGACGTCTATTTTTATCTTAATCTTGTCATAAAAAGACATAAAAAATGCGTCTTTAAGACGCCTTTATTTAGTCGAATATGAAAATCTAAAAGACATCTTTTTTCGACATCGAAAAGACGTCTTTTTTTATCTTAATCTTCTCATGAAAAGACATAAAAAATGCGTCTTTAAGACGCCTTTTTTTAGTCGATTATGCAAATCTGAAAAAATTGTTTTTTCTCGGGGTCGGAACGACTTTTTTGCCATACTTATTAGTATACTATAGTATCCTATACACTATAATATTCCTACTTTTCTTATATGAAAAGCTATTTTTTTCAAATGAAAATGATAATAGCTCTTTATACAAAGTATGACAAAAAGCTTTTTCCGATGCGGAGAAAAAAACCTCTTTTAGATGTCAATATAAAAGAGGATGCATTTTCTACATCTTTTATATGTTTAAATATAGAATAATAATTTATAAATAAAACAATAGTATTGTTCTACAGAATATTTTTTCATCTTTCTATTTATTTTCTGTTTCTTGAGCGAGCTCTGTTTCTTGGCGTTGTTGAATAAAATTAACAATTACACGTCGAGAAATCCTTTCATACGAGCAGGTTACGACTTCTAGCTGGTTACCACTTCTAAAAAACAAGTGAACATAAAAAACAGTCTATTGCTTAAATGTAATACAAAAAAAGCAAACGAAACTTGATTAGCTGAGTGGAGCACATTATACTTACTGACTATTAATTCAAATAGGGCTGATCCTTTTAATCCACTCATGTTTCCAGCGTGGTCCCTTCTTTTTGAACCCACTAGGTTAGATTGGGACAGGAGTTAAAAACGGTAAACAGTATAAAAATATATAAAAATGAGTGTGCTAAATAAATTTACAACCATCAAAATGACTGTACAACGATGTATTTTATTATGTAGTACTTAAATCAAGCTAAACATTTGCACCTCTCAGATTTGCTATGAAAATCAAGTTATTGATATTTTTCTGTCTTCTATAACATGATTTTTTAATTGAATTTCCATGAAATTAAGTGGTGTAGACTCATAACAATTTAAAAATCCGTTATTGACAAAAGACTATCAAAACAAAAAGATAATTTAGCTAATACATCTTGAGAGCTGTTATTCATTTAAACTAGAAAAAAGTATTAGTCAAAGCTCTATTTTAGCCTGAAACATAAGGATGCTTTACTTAACAACATAAAATCATAAAAACTGGCGATATCATTAGCAACACAGATGAAATACACATAAACAAAAATGAAGACTAGAAAGCTGCAATGATGTTTAGATATAAGAAAGTGTACCTTTCCAGTATCATTTTCACTTGGTTTTTTGTATCCGAACCAAAAATTTGCGAACATTTTTAAAAATAAATCTGTTGTCATTATGTGTATTTTTATAAATTATAAAAATTTTTATTAATTTATTTTATTAACTAATTATTTTATTAACTTTATTAATGACAGACAACAGTTAACGAGGAAATAACATACTTAACATAAAAGTTGAAGAGCCAATCTTTTGTATAAAAAATTTCATCATTCAACTAAATAAAAACAACAAAATTATTCAGATCATTTAAAAATATATAAAAAAAAATTGCAAGCCTACTGAATGCTTCTTTTTTTCTATCGTTCGTTTCATTAAAACTTAACTTTCACAAAAGTTAATTTTTAGTTAAATTTCCTATGCAAAAACGTTTCACATAAAAGTTATATAAAAGTATTTTGTAAACAAAATACAGGCCAATCAGAACGTAACAAAGATATCGTAATTACGAATCTGCGGGTTAAAACTCATTTATGTTAGGTTCTATTGGCAATAATTATTTTTAATTTTCTTAAGCAAATAATGATTTCCTTATTAACAACCGATTGACGTCTTTTCGACCTCTTTTCTGAAGACGTCTTTTTATCCACGTCTTTATTTTGGCTGATTATAAAAAGACATAACAAGTCATAAAAAAGACGCCTTTTATTCGTCTAAAGATGTCTTTTTTCCCACTGGGTTGTAACTTTTTATAACGACTTTTTCTAACTAAAATTGGCACGCTAATTCAAAATTTGCCATGAGTTTTTTTCCACACGTCATGTTTTAAAGATAATCAAATAGCATTAAAGTAAAATTCCTAAATTTGTCCGAAAATAATATTTAGAAGTATATGAACCAGCGTCCTAAAAAAAGCATTTTTTTATTTAGATTTTAAAAAACATACATAATTTTGATTGAAATTTATTGACAAAAAAATATTCTAAAAAAATACTAGAGGCTGGGTACGAACAGTGGCGGACTGTTCCGTACCCAGCCTTTAGTATTTTTTTAGCCCTTTGAAATATATATAACGGTGGGCCCCTAATATATATATATATATATATATATATATATATATATATATATATATATATATATATATATATATATATATATATATATATATATATATGTATATATATAGTATATATATTAGGTAATATATGTATATATATATATATATATATATATATATATATATATATATAGTATAAATATTAGGTTATATATATATATATATATATATATATATATATATATATATATATATATATATATATATATATATATATATAATTATTACAATTAATTATAAAGTTAATCTATTTTTAATTTCTTGTATATACTATTCAACTCTATTAAGTGCGAAATTCTCTAACGAAATAGTTTTACTGTAAAACTAATTTCATGTAAAACTCTCCTTTGACAATCAATAATGATCGTAAAACTTTACAATCGTTATTAATTGTCGAAGAAGAGTTTTACATATAATTGTCATAAGGGAATTGCGAAGGTTTTGCAATTGTTATTGATTTTTAGATACAAATACAATCAATGATTTTCCTAAGAGAATTGACTTTGTAACTATTATTGCAATTGCGGTGCTTGAATTAATTAAAAAATGAATTAAATATTCATTTCAAAATTAAAAAAATATTAGTTCAACACAAAAACACACTTGATCAACCAGTTTACTGAAGCGATGTTAGTCTTCTTTTGAGGTTGGTTTTTTAGTTTGTATAAAATTTATTATCTTTTTTTAATCTAAAACTTTTAGTTAACTTCCGCGCTCGAAATAATTATTTAAAGGTGATCATTGATCATACTAATCGGCTGAAATGATAAGATTTGAAAGGTAGAGAATTAAATAAATTTCCGGATGATCAAGTTTTCTGTAACTTTTTATAAGCATTACTGTTTATGTAACACATAGATAACACTTTTTGTGTTAGTCAGCTTAAAGTACCTCAGCGTAGTTTAACTATGCTGGTTTCCGATTTAAGTTTTACTAATTTGCCCTATTAGGGCAAATTAGTAAAACTTAAATCGGAAATTTTAGCAAAATCCTAAACTTTGACAATGTATAACTTAGAATGAGATAAAATACATAAAAAGGTATTTTTTAATACAGCTACTTCTGTTTGTGTTGAAAGAAAAAAATATGTATATATCTTTTTTGCTTAAACAGAATTTTAGATTTTTACTAAGTCTATATTTGAAATTCTTTAGGATTTCGTTCTGTCGCTTCAAATTGTTAAAAAATTAAAAACAAAATTTAAAAATTCATTAATTTAAACATGATTATAGATCATGAGAGTAAGAACTGTTATAAAATGTCTAATCCAAATTATTTCTTAAAAACATGTTCTTTTTTCATTAATAATCGTAATGTTCTTCACCTATCAAGTTAAAGTACTAAAAAAAAGGATAAGTTGGTAGTTGCTACTCTTTTCCTTCTATTTCCTTCAAGGAATACAATAGAAAATTCATCTATAATGAATTTTCTAAGGTTTAAATGCAATAGTTTATATAATTCCAGCAGTAAGCAAAGTCATAATATAAAAGAAGAATACAAGAATTTCACCGATCTGGAAATTATAGCTATAGTTAAGATTCTAAAATATACCGGAATTAGTGCCGTGGCTAAGGAGTCATTGCCCCCCTTTCTTTACCAAAAATCTGTCATTAGTGGCCTGTCTTTATTTGAGTTTTAATATATTTGATTTGCCATTTTTGCCGTTCAAACAAACTTGATCGGACAAAATTTATTTGGGCAGATCTAAATATCATTTTTTCTAAAAGTAGACGATCTTTATTTTTGCTTTATTTTTTTAAATGTTAAAATCTTAACTCAGGTCACTATCATCGTGTCAAAATCTGGAGCACAAAAGCGCAAAGAAAAACTACAGACAGAGATAGAAGTTTCTGCAAAAAAGTGCAAGTTAATCACATCATTTTTGTCAGTACAACCACAATGTCAAGGCAATATTAAGTCGAATGTACAAATTACATCAGAGATAATTAAAGCGCGAGGTGGTAAAGATCTTGAGTCAAATTTACATAGTACATCAGGAATTATACGAGCAAATGGTAGTCGAGATATTGAGTCGAGTTTGAAGAGTACATCAGCAATAATACTAGCGCGAGGTGGTGGAGATATTGAGTCAAATTCACAGAGTACATCAGCAATAATACAAGCACTAGGTAGTCGAGATCTTGAGTCAAACTTACAGAGTACATCAGGAGTTATACAAGCAAATGGTAGTCGAGATATTGAGTCGAATTTGAAGAGTACATCAGCAATAATACTAGCACGAGGTGGTGGAGATATTAAATCAAATTCGCAGAGTACATCTGCAATAATACAAGCACTAGGTAGTCGAGATCTTGAGTCAAATTTACACAATACATCAGCATCAATACCAGCACGAGGTAGTGGAGATATTGAGTCAAACTCACAAAGTACATCAGCAATAATACAAGCACTAGGTAGTCGAGATCTTGAGTCAAATTTACAGAGTACATCAGGAGTTATACAAGCAAAAGGTAGTCGAGATATTGAGTCGAATTCGCAGAGTACATCAGCATTTGAATATCCACCACGTTTGAAGTTAAAATGTTTTTTTAGCAAACATCCAATTCAACCACATGAACATTTGCCGTTTGATAACAAGATCTACCATAGACAAACGGACTTGAAGGGTAGCATACCAAGAAATTGGTTGTCATTTAGCCAAAATTCTTAGACTCTATATTGCTCATTCTGTGTTGCATTTGAATCACCACAGTCTAACACCGTTTCATCATTTGTGTCTGGCTTCAAAGATTTTAGACGAGTTAGCCAACGGGTTGCAGAACACGAATCAAGCAGCACTCACCGCAGGCATGTTCTTAATTACATTCGTATAATAAAAAATCAAGACTTTGACAGATTTTATAGTACAGCAATAAAGAAATATAATGATGAAGTACTGATACGGAAACAAATACTTTCTCGAGTTATTACTATCATTAAACATTTATGTAAGCAAACATTGCCATTTCGAGGTCATAGGAATGAAGATGCTTATTCGTTGAACAATGATGAAGAAAATCATGGAAATTTTCTGACTTTGGTACAGCTCTTGGCCAAATATGACCCACTTTTAGCTTCTCATCTCTCCATGTGTCAAGAGAAATCAACTAAAAGAATAGAAAAACTGAAGCGTCAAGGTAAAGCCGGCAGTAAAGGTCACGGTGCTCTGGTTACGTTTTTAAGTAAGACTACTATATCAAAGCTTCTCAATATTATGAAAAATATGATGCAGGAACAGATTGCAATTGAAGTATCCAAAGCAAAAGTGTACTCCGTACAAGTTGATTCTACACAAGATATATCTGCAATTGACCAATTCAGCATTGTGTTTCGCTATGATTTAAATGCTACTGTGCATGAACGGCTGCTTTCTATTGTACCAAGCAATGACAGTACTGGCCAAGGCTTGGTCGATCTCTTAAATTTGACGCTACAGCGGCTTGGCTTTAACTTGAAATACTGCCTATCGGACAGCACTGATGGTGCTTCAAGTTGTCATGGCCAGTACAATGGACTGCAACAAAAGATTACAGAAGCTGCAGACCACCATGTAAATGGAATGGATATGATAAAAAGATTGAAATTGATTGGTGAAACAAGGTGGTCGGGTAAATCAAATGCAGCAACAGCGATATTTGGAACATTTGCTGAGCCAACTTCAACAGTGTTTGTCAATTTAATTTTATGTCTGTCATAAATATGCGAATCAGAAAATTTTGATACTAAGACATGTCATGAAGCTAAGACATTGCTTATGTCATTCCTGAAATTTGACATCATTTTGACTGCCTTTACCTACCTGCGAGTTTTTGAAAAAGTGGGACTTTCAATATACCTGCAAACTCGTATATTAAATGTGTTGGTTGCATTCAAGATGGTGGAGAAGGCCGTAATTGAATTGAAAAGTCAATCAAGACTTTTTGATGATGTTCATAATAACGCTCTTCAATTTGTACGGATGGCAAATGCAAGCATCATTCAGAGAACTGAAACCATATTAGAGGTAAAGATAGAACTACCAGCTAAACGGAAGCGGAAGACACCAATGATGTTAGATGAACATACAGTAGACGAACGTGACGAATCTAAAGCTTTGGAACACTACAAAATTCACACTTACAATGTGGTGATGGATCAGGTAGTCCAAAGTCTTGAGTCACGTTTCACTTCACATCTACAATTATATATGGACATGGCATGTTTTGATACATCAAACTTTGGTGATCTTGCCATTTCGGGAATTCCTGAAAACAGTTTACACAGCATTATCAAATTTTTACCAGATGCCGACGTTGATAAAATAAAGGCCGAATTGTTATCATTTGTCACTAACTATGAGATTTTGAAATTGTCCTTGCCCTTAACAACAACATTGAGAGAGAATGCATATCAAAAGGATGACATAGAAGAACCGTTCTGTTATCAGCATACAAATGGAGCATGAGGATTGTGACCATCTTGTGTGTTACGAATTCTTGCTGCATATAGACTCAATGACAAAACCTATGACAATTTGTATCATATTTATAAAATAATATGTACTATTTCTGTAACACAAGCCGAATGTGAAAGATCGTTTTATAAGTTAAAGTTAATCAAGACAAGATTGCGTAATTCTATGTCAAATGACCAGTTAGAGTCGTATATGTTGATGTCTGTAAAAAAAAATCTACTTGATAGCCTTGAGTATGATCATTGAGTATGATCATAGCCTTGAGTACGATCATTTAAAGATATGCATCTTCGTCCTCAGAATTGAGCAAACTGTTTAAAGAATAGTTATTGCTATACTTTGCACTGTGCAAATTGCACATCACTTCTACTTTTTTAATTCAATATAATTTTATCAATCTGTGATTTAATTGCTCCTCTTAAGAGAGTTGTGGACCGGACAGTCTATGCGATATATGTATGGCCGGGAGGGCCCTTTAATTATTTTCATGGCCGGTAATATATATAGAGCCAGTCCGCCACTGGGTACGAATTAACGGTTTAGCTTCAAATTCAATAAATTTTTTAAAGAAAAAATGTTTTTCGGTTTTTTTTTAAAGTGCACTTTTCACATATATAAATATAAAAAAATTAAAAAAACTATTTTAAAATTAAAAAAAAAAATCGATTTTTATAAAGAAAAATAACGTTTGCTTTTCTCCTTATAATTGGGGAACAGCAACTAATTAATTTTAATAACAATTGATTAAGATGCTAGGAAAATCAAGCTAAATAAATTAAAAATATAATGAAAACTAATCTCATTAGAAATTATGTTTACAAAAAAAATATTTTAATAAAATTACACAAAAAACTATTTGTTAATTAAATAAATTTGAGTTGTTTCCATGGTCAGAAGCTTCGTGAAAGGTCCGCAAAATTTTTTTATGCAAAGAAACTCTTTAACAATTTTGTATTGTTTGGTTAACTACGATCGAGAAACCCAAGATTTGCAACTAAAAGCTTTAGATTGGTACCCCATGATGTTTTGAGTTAGCAATGTTTCTTCCCAAACACTGCAACATTTTTTGCATCTCTTGATGTCTTAGCCTTGTTTTTCTGAATGTTGCATTTGCTGAGTTTCATCTGAAATTTCACTGAAAAAAGTTTTGTTTGTAATTAAATGAAACTTTCTTTTGTTAAGTTATTGAAATTTGTAGCTGCATGAAATTCTGTAAGTAATGTCTTAAAAAAAAACTCAAAGTCATAAGTAATCCATGTAAAAAAAAAATTATAAAATTTCAATAAACCAATCAATATTGAAAGTTTTCTGCGATTGGTGTCTATCGCTAGAGACATTTTGGGCTAAACTTGTATTTGATTTATAATAAAACAAGCATAAAGATCATAGATATACTTCATCCCCCATTTTTAAATTTTATCTTAAGATTATACTCTGACATTGATAACATTGTACCAAATAAAAAAATTGTACCAAATAAAAAAACCAGAAAAGTTATTACAAAAAATGGACACTCCAATTATAATTATACTTTTGAGTAAAAATTAATTATTAAAAAACTAAAAATCTTTATATAATATAATTTTTTTAAGGTGAGTCAATTCAGGTGTAAATAGACTATATCTTATTATAGTCTATTCGCACGTTTAATATATATATATATATATATATATATATATATATATATATATATATATATATATATATATATATATATATATATATATATATATATATATATTATATATGATAAATTGATATATATATATATATAAATATATATATATATATATTATATATATATATATATATATATATATATATATATATATATACACTACGGTGCGCATATCCTTTTTAAGTCAGCCAACGTAAGTACTGCGTTAGTACTCCATTGCGCTAGTTTGATTTTAAAATTAAAAAACAATAATAAAAATCTAGTTTTTTTAAATTCCCTTTTAATTCTATAATACTTACCTTTTTTCAAATAAACGCGAAAATAAACTATAATTAAATATAGTCTATTCGCACGTGAAAAACGTGAAAAACGTGCGAATAGACACTACGAAATTTTTAAGCTTAAAAATTTGTAAAAAACCAACAAAAAATTTGTAAAAAACATTTTAAAGAAATAATGAATTTTAAGTAATCTAACTAGTAAATAAAAAAAATGGCAAACTCTTCTTATAACATGCTGCAATGAAAGATATTTTAAAGGGATCCCTAAGTGCTCCTAACATATGATCTCATATGAAAGAGCATAAAAAAAAAATATGTATGTTTTTTTTCTTTTTCACTAAATTGTAATAATAAATGCATGCTAACAAAAAGCAATTGCCGAAATCACTAAAAAACAACTCCATTTTGATTTTATTTTTTCACCATTGAAACTCGATTGTTAGTCGTTAAAAATCACGTTAGTACGTCACAACAACTTTAGAATATCTACTTCGATTTTCAAGTAAAAAAAAGTCGTGATTAAATAGTTAAGTTTTAATCAAATTTTTTAATTAGTTTTGCAAAAACAGTATAATAGCATTCGGTTGAAAGACGTCGTTAAAAAAAAGTTATAAGTAATAGTTTTAAATAGTTTAGAACTTATAAAAAAGTCTTACAGGGCTCGTATTAATCGCGATCGCGATTGCTACACACACTTTTGTGTGTAGCAATCTTTTCTTAAAAAAAATCTTTTCGCGACTCATTTTTTTTTTGGTTGATTAATTACTTTTTTTCTAGCTTAGCATTTTTTTAGCAATTCTTGAAAGTAATGTTTTTATCATAAAGAACGTCACACAAAATTTATTATTCTGAATAGATAGATGAATAGATGATTTGCTCTTTCGCGCGGAGATTTTCTTTCAACGTAATTCATTTTTGAATTTAAATTACTTTAAATCTCTGCGTGGAAAATTTTTACAAGGTCGTCAAAGCGAAAAGTTGAAAAGTTGGTTTTTATCTTTGTTTATCAAAACTTCATGTTTAAAATAAGGCTAAAATGTTAAAGCAAAAAAAATTACTGACTTTTATTTGCATTTTTATACTGTTTGAAAAAAAAAAACTAATAAAAAAGAATTAATATATAATTATTAATTAATATATTATTAGTTAATTCTTTTTTATTAGTTTTTTTTTTCAAACAGTATGCTAATATAAACATATGCTAATAAAAACCAGCAATTTTTTTACTATAACGTTTTTAAGCCTTATTTTAAACATGAAGTATAATTCGATTTATTAAACCAAATTTTTTTGTTTTATCTTTTATTGGAAAACTTGAAATAGAAAAATTGAATAAAAACATCAACCTTTATTCAAGAAACAATAAATTATAAAAAACGTGGTATCTAAGTTTTTGACGATGTTTTTTGATTTATTGACGATAACTTTTTCCCCCCATTACCGCACATCGGCGCGAGCTATAAGAGAGAGGGGGGAAGGGGAGAGAGCAAAAAAAAAAAAAATTTTTTTTCGCGATTAGATTTTTTTGCATTAATTCGAGCCTTGTCTTAGATTAATTTCTAATAAAATGTCTATTCAACCTTATCAATTTGAACCAAAAAAATATAGCAATTTAACATAAATGTTAATTTAACTAAAACATTTTGCAATCATTATTTTTTTTATCAAGCAAAAATGAGAGTAACCGTTACTTTTGAAACCATAAAAATTACTGAAATAAATTAATTTTTTTACTAAGGAAATATTTTAAATAAACTTTCATATGTCTAAGTCAATATTCATTTGTTTTTAACTGACTAAAAAGAGTTTAAAATTTGACTTCTATTCATTTTTAGCCGTGGAATTGCCCTTATAACACAAATATATAAATTAATATTATAAAAAAAATTTTAATATACAAATATATTTTCACAAAATGCTACAAAACTTATTCTTGTAAGTAATTATGTGTTAGTTGAAAAAAAACGACTTTACTTTTAAATTTAATTACCAACTAATAAATTTGCAATAATGACATTTTGTCTACTTTGTTTAATTTGACGTACTAACGTTAGTTTTTTGAGGCAGTAGAGTCAATAAACTTTGGACAAGACGCATTTTTTTTAATCGAAGAAAAGCGTTTTTTTGAAAATTAAATTTGTTAGTGTGTGTTCATTATTACGTTTTAGAAAAAATAATATACATCAAACATTTTATTTTTTTATGCTCTTTCATATGAGATCATATCTTTATAGCACTTAGGGATCTCTTTAAATTGGC
The DNA here is from genome assembly GCF_022113875.1 of Hydra vulgaris. Classification (NCBI taxonomy): domain Eukaryota; kingdom Metazoa; phylum Cnidaria; class Hydrozoa; order Anthoathecata; family Hydridae; genus Hydra; species Hydra vulgaris. Next base: position 10,115,032 of record NC_061164.1, on the reverse strand, counting down.
TTATAGTTGGATGTCGTCAAGTACAGCCTGCCAATATCTAAACAACAAAAATAAAAAATTACTAATGTCCCATCAATTTATCATACATGTTCTATCTTCATTCAATTAAAAAAAATTCTAATTTATAAATTTACACACACTGTAATTCGCATAGCTTGTTGAACAGCCTAACTTTAGATATGTCGTGGATTAATTAGCTAAACTTAATCTTAAATCAATAGTCTGATAATATGAATACGCTAATTTAATATTATTATTATTAGTCGAGTTACGTCATTTTCTAGGCTTTTCTATTTTAAAGTAGTTTCTAGGCTTTTCTATACGCGGTTTTTTTTTTAATTTTATTTACTAATATATATGTTTATATGTATATATATATGTTTATATATATATATATATATATATATATATATATATATATATTATATATATATATATATATATATATATATATATATATATATATATATATATATAATTTAATTCAGATAAAACTCAATTTTATTCGGCCAATCGTTATCGTAATAATTTAGATCTTCCTATATTTATGAATGGTAATGTACTAGATGAGTCATCTACCATTCATCTTCTAGGATTAACTCTTACTTCTGATCTTTCTTTTAAACCGTATATCAAATCCATTGCAAAATTAGCATCTGCTAAGGTTGCATCTCTTTATCGAGCTCGACACTTTCTTACTCCAGATTCTATTCTCTATCTCTATAAATCTCAAATCCGTCCCTGTATGGAATACTGTTGCCACATCTGGGGCGGATCTTCTAATGATGCTCTTTCTCTTTTAGACAAGGTGCAAAAACGAATTGTAAACATAGTTGGACCTGCTCTGGCAGCCAATCTCCAACCTTTGTCACATCGTCGTAATGTTGCTTCTCTTTCTCTTTTCTACAAATACTATAATGGGCACTGCTCTAAAGAGCTAGCGTCCTTTGTGCCATCTACTAAAATTCATTCTCGTGTTACTCGCCATTCAATTAAGTCTCATCCTTTTTCTGTGACTGTTCCTAAGTGCTTCAAAAACTCTTATTCTTCTAGTTTTTTTCCTCGAACATCAGTTCTTTGGAATTCGCTTCCTTCATCTTGCTTTCCTGATTCATATAATTTGCAATCTTTTAAGTCATCAGTCAATCGTTATCTTGCTCTACAGATTTAGTCTTTTCTCTTCCAGTAACTTCCAACTCTTATAGTGGTTGCTTGCAGCCTTGTTGGAAGTGAAGATGTTGAAAAAAAAAAAAAAAATATATATATATATATATATATATATATATATATATATATATATATATATATATATAAACATATATATATATATTATATATAAAAAGAAAATGGTTTTAAATCTTGGTTCTTTGTTGTAATGTCGCAACGAAAGAATTTTTTACTTCAAAACAAAAAGGATTTTTATACAAAAAAACTATACTATGTTAAATTAAGTGACGTTTTTGTAGTAATTTTCGTAACGATATTTTACTTATTAAAGAAATATGTATATATATATATATATATATATATATATATATATATATATATATATATATATATATATATATATATATATATATATATATATATATATATTACTATATCCCAGACAGCAAGCTTACATTGGACCAACGTTGGGCCAATGCATGATGATGCATTGGCCCAACGTTGAAAATCGATGTTGGCCCAATGCAGGTTTGATCATTGGTTAGGTATTGGCCCAATGTTGTGTACAACATTGGCCCAATGTTGTATACAACGTCTACCCAACATTGGCCCAACGTTGTATACAACATTGGCCCAACGTTGTATACAACATTGGCCCAACGTTGTATACAACATTGGCGCAACGTTGTATACAACATTGGCCCAATATCGTATGTTATATATCGGCCTAACGTTTTATGCAACATTAGATCGTTGTTACAAATAAGATGATTTGCATCGCTACATTAAAAATTTATAGAGAAAAAAAAGAATGTATGATACAAGTATAAAAATTTATTTATTTAACATAATTTCTAGGTTAAATATACACATTGCAAACACCAAACTTAAACCAAAAACTGACACATTGAGTTTCAAATAAAAAAATTCACTATAAAATTTATTTGACTTCACAGTTTCTACAAAAAAAAATAGTTCTTTGTTTAATTATGCACCAAAGAAACATAACAAATTGAAATTATTTCTGTAATGCAAAATTGAGACTGAAAAAATAAACTTTTCTAAACCACTTACCAATAGCAACATATGCAATCAACATTTTTCCTATTCCAATTTTTTGTCCTCTCCCTGTATAGTTTAATTTTACAGCTATGCCATTTTAAGAAACAATTCTTAGTAAATAACATATACAATCTCCTTTGTCTTTAACTCCAAATTGTGCCAAATAATTGACCTGCAAAAATACACAACCTGGCAATAATTAAAGTAACTTTTGTTTAGATTTAAATTAATATAAAATGTCATTTACAAGAAATCTTCAAAGAGTACTTTATTTAAAGTATATAAGTTGTACTAAGATATCATACAAAATGCCTAAACAGATCATAAAAAAATATTACCCTAGTTACTCAAATTTTTATAACTGAATTTGATGTGTTTTGTATTTCACCAAGTTGCACTTCAATGCTTGCCTATTGTGTCAATAATACCAGCATATCTTTCAAGGATACAACTTTACCTTGAACATTAAAGTTAATTATATTATTAAGAAACTATACAACTAATTACATATTATATTTAGAATTTATGAAAGTAAATACAACAATCACTAATAAAACAGATAAAATTATAGAAAGAGAGTCAAAACTTTAATGATAAAAATATATACTTGCTAATGGATTCAAAATATTTTTATGAATTTTGAAATTTGCAGGTGTGCATTTAATTTCTGGCACTGACACAAAACAATTTTCGTTAATGTTTAAGCGTACACATTAACGAGAATTGTTTTGTGTTTCTTATAAAATACAGATTGCACTGTACAACAAAAAAATTCATATTAAAACAATGTTTCTCTAACAGGGTTCGTAGCCAACAGTTTATATAAAAATCAATGACTTTTTTGAAAAATCAAATGAATTTCCCTGACCACTTTTAACAATCATTTTTACAAAATGTTTAAAATTACTATCTACTGTAATGGAAATGCTAAGATTGTACATGCTTTCAATGACAAAACTTTTAAAACTTAGCTATTAGTTAAGTTGGATATTAGTATGGAGCTTATTATACATGTTAGTATGGATCTTATTATTAAGGATGACTAAGAACAAACACTAAGAAAAACATAAGTTTCAGAAAAATTAAATGGGTAGCACCAAAAAAAACATAATAGCTTAATTGAGTGCTGCATTTTGAAAATGTGACAAGTCACAAAATTAAAATTTTACAAGAGAATGAAAAACATTTCTCCTGTAAAAAACTTTATTTTTATTTTTTCTAAAAATTGTTTCTTTTATCCAAAAAAAATCTTTATTTTATCTTATAATTTTATCTTTTTCTAAAAAAAAATATTCTTTTCAAATAACCTCACTTTCATAAAAAGTGTAGTTATTTGAAATATAAAGTTGTCCAATGTTTGTAAATAACTTTTTTTAACATATTTCAATTCTGAATTTTAATAATACAGTTTTTAAAAATAATATCATCTATAAAAATATTGTATTACCTTCGTCTATAATATAAATTTAAATAAACGTTTATATAATGAATAATAATGAACCACCAGCAACTGTTAAAACTTTAAACTGATATGAATACTCTGTTGTTTTTTTCAACAGTTGAATTCAAACAGATTTCAAAGTTGGTGACACCAACTTTGAAATCCAACAAAAATTTTTTGTTACGTTAAATCGACTAGAAAACCTGGCCATTTTTTCCGTGTTCAGTATTAGAGAGGGATCGCTCTGGCTTCCCGACCAAGCTTTGATATGTTGATTATTACACAATAAAATGTTAATTAACACTATGACTTTTTGACTGTAATATATGAAAAAGTTTTTAAAGTTGTAAAAGCTAAAGCTATGAATAAAAATTTTCAATCATCAGACATAAAGACTTTTATATAAAAACTTACCATTTAATAAATTTGTTCATTCAACTTCTCAGAGCAAACATTGAACTTCTGTAAAGAGTTTGGAGTTACAGGTAAATCCCAAAGTTTAATAACATTTTTTGTTTTATTATAACAAAATGAAGATAAATCATCTACACCAAGATAAACACAATTTTTTGTCTCTTTAATCTTTATTTTGACTGGTCATTTTTGCTGTCTTCCTTTTTTGTCTCAAGAGCAGAAATTTAACCTTCTGCTAAATTCAATCTTGTATTGCTTTAAAAATCTATAAGTCAAATCATTAATAATTAAGTTATAACTAAAGTTAATGTATAAGCTTAAAGTTGTTAATTGCTGTACGCAAACTAAATATGAAAAATAGCCAAAATTGTTAAACTAAAAAATAATTAAACCTCAGAAACATGGAATATTAGAAAGCTCTACATACGTAGACTATAAGTTCTAGTAACACCACTTTTTGTACACTGTTTTAATATGTTAGTAGATGGGGTTTCATAATCAAACACAGAAAAAAATCAAACAAAAGAGACATATTTAAAATGTAAAATATTAGTTTTTAACAACTTCAATGGCATTGAAGTTGACATTGACAATGGCATCAACAATGCCACATATATATTATTGATACCTTTAATAATATATCTTTATAATAGCTATATAATCTAAACTATTATAAATAAATTATGAAAAAAAACAACTTATACTGTATGACATTTTAAATATTTGATTTATTTAATAAATAAGACATTTAAAATGTCTTCTTTATTAAATAAATCGAACATTCGAAATGTTTCATTTATTTAATAAAGATTATTAAATAAATCAAACATTTGAAATGCCAATAGAGTAATAAAAATAAAATAATAAATTTAAAATCTTACACAAAAATAATTTAATTATTGCCTTTATTATTACATTAATAATTTAGATTGTAGTAAAAAATGTTTTAAGCATATTATTTAAATGTTAACAAATATTTCATTATTTAAAAAAACAAAATATCAAGTCACGAGAATCTCTTGAAGTTTATTTCTTATAAGGAAGCTTTTAAGATTCTTAGAAGATTAATAAATATAGCTTCTTTATTTTATAATTAAAAAAAAAAAAAATGAAAACAAAACCTTTTTTTATTCTGTCAAACGATACCATTTTTAAAAATGTTTCTAAAGTATATACTGATCCGCAACTACATTGGCCAAATATTGGCCCAACGTAGTACGATAATTGCAAAAAACCGATTTGTAGAATTGCAATATTACGCCGAAAAAAAAAACATTGGCTAAATGTTGGCCCAATATTGTACGATATTTGCAAAAAACCGACTTGCAAAATTGAAAATAATACGCCGAAAAAAAACATTGGCTAAATGTGAAGTATATTCACTGCAGAATGCAATTGTGTAGCCGGTTATGGAGAAAGCTGCAAACATATATTTGCTTTGTTGTTGTTTGTCGAAGAGCATGTGCGATTAGGAGATAATGTAACATGCACATCAGTAAAACAAAAGTGGGGGACTAAAACACAGAAGAGAAAATTGCATGAGCCAGATATATTTCAAAATATTTCCATTAAAAAAGTCAAATCAAGCTTAGAAAATAGTAATCTAAAACTCAGTCGATTCTTATATGATCCTCGTCCTTATTATTTAAAGCAGTCAGAGTTTACAAAGGAAGATTGGGAAGCAGTTGCAGAAGCAACAGATGGAAAATGTGCTGTAATTTGCCTCAAGCCAAATATACAGTCAGAATACTTTATGAAAAAATTACCTTTAAATGCAACTAAAAACAAAGTGCTACCACCTACCATAGAGCATTATGTAGCTCAGATAGAATGTTCTTATAAGAATGAATCAATAACATTTAAATGTGAAAAATTTTTAAGGACGTTTTCAATAACACCATCTCAAGCAGAACTTATAAAAGAAGCTACGATATCTCAATCAAAAAGTTTACTTTGGAAATCATATAGAGTTGGAACAATATCATCATCTATTGCTCATGCTGTCATAGCAAAATTTGATGTTGACTTGAAAGTGAAAAACAAAAAGGCAGCATTTAATTTATGTGCTCAAATTTTATGTTACAAAAATAATGCTAAAAGTAAATCAATTCAATGGGGTAACATGTTTGAATCCTATGCTCGAAAAAGGTATATCAGGGAAATGAAAAAAACTCATAAAAACTTTACATGTTATCAAACCGGCCTAATAGTATCCATCAAAACACCTTATCTTACAGCAAGCCCAGATGGTATAACAAGTTGTACTTGTTGTGGGTTGGGTTTGCTTGAAATTAAATGTCCATGGACATTTAGGCAGAAAAAAATATGTGAATATGCTCAAAGTGCTGAAAGTTTTTTTGAAAAAAATTCTTGTACTAACACATACTCACTGAAAAGTAGTCATCAATATCGCACCCAAATACAACACCAGTTGTTTATAAGTGGCTATCCTCATGCTGATTTCTATGTATGTTTAGCAAGTGATCAAAACTGTGAAAGAATTTATTCTGATCCTAACTATAAAAAAAATGAACAAAAATTTCAGAAATTTTTTACAGAGTAAGTTTTCCCTGAATTGATAACTAAGAAACTTGAGAAAAAAGAAATAGTTTCTACAATTTTAAATGATCTCATAAAGAAATGCATTAATGATTCAAACAGTAAACAAGTTAATGAAAAATTAACAAACGACATCATAAATCTTGATCAACAAAAAATATGACATTGTGCTGAAAATTTGATGAAAACATTTATATTATAAGTATTTTGTGATGTTTTGTTTTTTTTTATACAAAAATAAAAAGAAAAAATAGAGATATCTTTTTATTAGTATCAGCATATTTAATTTACATCAGATAAATTCCTTTACAATTGAGGGTTGTAAATTACTTAAAGCTCCACAAATAATATATATGTAATCAATGAGATCTAGCATTGTTAGTGATAACTCGTTTTTACATATTTTAAATTCTTTAAGTCGTCGAATTGATCGCTCCACATGGACTCGTGATCTAGCAATTTCTTTGGCTGAGAGGACTTTAGTTCGTGTAAAATGTAGTCCTTTTTTTTTAAAAGGTGGACAAACCAATACGACTTTTTTTTTAAGAGCAAATCTTGGATATTAAAACCTTTATCAGCCAAGCAAACAGATCCTTCAGAAAACATATTAATAACATTGCAGTCCTCTGTAATGTGTCTATCTGAAGCTTGGCCACCATAAGCTTTGGAGATAAAACTGAAAGAACCAGTTTTTGTTGTCACAACTAGTTTTTTTAATGTGTTACATTTTTTATAAGTACTAAATGTTTGATACTGTGCCTTCGCATTTGATGGTTTCTAAATTTTTTGCTCAGTACCGTCTATTATACCTTCTACGTTGTGTAACTTTCCAGAAAAATGCCTTGCTTTTCATAACAAATTTGCTTCTTTTGTTGGCCAAAGAAGAAGAGGTTATAACTCATTTCCAAAATAAGTAATCCAGGTAGTTAATATACTTGAGCATTGAGAATTAGAAATTGAAAATCTAAATGCTAAATCTTGAATAGCCAAGTCTAGTCGGAGCTTCATGCACATTAGTAGAATTTCATCCTCAATTGTTAAAGTGCGTTTATTCCCTGGTTTTTTTTTATTCTCGCTTCTAAATTTAAAAGATTGTGAAGGTTTTCCCTTGTAATAACATACGTTTTCATATTTTTTCTTTCCTTTACTAACTAAAAACATAAATACTTTTTTTGTGCACCCAGTGTAGAACTTTATCAATCTATCCGAATGGGATAACCTATTCCAAGTAAACTCTGCTTGTGGTATCAAAGAAAACTTACTCAGCAATCGTTTACGATGTTTTAATAACAAAGGTTTTTTTAGTATTCTTTTGGGAGTATTTTGAAGTATTTTTAAGTCTTTTTCTAACGAAACAGAAACAGGAACAACAGGTACTGCATAATCGTGATCATAATGAATATCCATAGGCTGAGTATTTTCATTTTGATGATGATAATCATTATTTTTATCATGATTAATTATATTTTGATCGTGATTATATTCATTTTGATAATGATTATCGCTAAGCTTAGCAACAAACTTTTTCTTGTTGAGTTCTGAGGATCTTTTTAATGGAGATTTTCGGTTTTTTAGCTCATTATCATAACCATTTAAATATTCTGTGGGGTAGGGATAAATATTAGTAGGTCGTCCCATTTTAAAATGATTTGAACAGACTGGCGAGTTAAGAGAAACTCTAAAATGACTTCTAAAAAGTCCAATTTTTGAATTCCATTTAGGCAACATCTTAGCGTCCTTGCATCTCCAAAATTTTAGTTGCAAACTACCATTAAAACTGTTAATATGGTCTTTGATAACGTATTTATTTGGATATCTTCTATCGTTGTTGCAGTTTTGAACGACGCAATGATCCCCCCCACCCATTTTATAATTTATATAATTTTATTTTTTCTAATTTATATGTTTTATTTACTTAGTTTTTCTTTATTTATTTTCTTTAATTTACTTGTTTTGGTTTGTTTGCGCCTCCGTTATCCCATCATGCTTTATGCGTGAAATTTGAAAAATTAATATTGAAAAGGCGAATTCTACAAATCGGTTTTTTGCAATTATCGTACTACGTTGGGCCAACATTTGTCCAATGTAGTTAGGCTTAATATTTTGCTATAAAAATCTGTTCTTACATTTAAGCCGTAGCCAATATTCGGCCAATGTAGTTGCGGATTAGTAAATATTTTTGAAAATGGTATCGTTTGACAGAATAAAAAAAGGTTTTGATATTATCTTTCCATTTTTTTTAATTATATATATATAAAAAAAAAGAAGCTATATTTATGAATCTTCTAAAAATCTTAAAAGGTTCGTTATATGAAATAAATTTCAAGAGATTCTCGTGACTTAATGTTTTTTTTTTTTTTTAATAATGAAATATTTGTTACCAGTTAAATAATAAACTTGAAACATTTTTTACTGCAATGTAAATTATTAACGTAATAATAAAGGTAATAATTAAATCATTTTTGTGTAAGATCTTAAAATTATTTTTTATACTTATTGCTGTATTAGCATTTCAAATGTTTGATTTATTTAATAATCTTTATTAAATAAATGTAACATTTCAAATGTTCGATTTATTTAATAAAGAAGACATTTTAAATTCTTCTTTATTAAATATATCAAACATTTGAAATGTCATACAGTATAAGTATTGAAAAAAAATTTTTTTCATAATTTATTTATAATAGTTTAGATTTTATAGCTATTATAAGATATATTATTAAAGGTATCAGTAATATATATGTGGCATTGAAGTTGTTATAACAACAATCAAACAAAAAAGACATACTTAAAATGTTAAATATCAGCTTCTATAGAAGCTGATATTTTACATTTTAAGTATGTCTTTTTTGTTTGATTGTGAAACCCCATCTACTAAAATATTAAAACAGTGTACAAAAAGTGATGTTATTAGAATTTATATTCTACTTATGTAGAGCTTTCTAATATTGCCAGACATTTTGTTTTAAGACCAATGACTAGTCTAAAATAATTTATTGAATTATGAGATTAAATCAATAAATAATCTTTAAAATCAATTGAAATAAAAAGACTCAATTTAAATAATTATTTTTATTTGTCTGGTTTAAATCATGATTTAAATTGAAACAACCCTTTATATATTCCATCTTTCTGAGGCAGAGGGACATTATTCTTGGTTTTATAATTTTTAATTTAATATCTCTGGATATTTTTCATAATTAGTTTACGTAATGCAGTTAACAACTTTAAGCTTACACATTAACTTTCGTTATAACTTAATTATTAATAATTTGATTTATAAATTTTTATAGCAATACAAGATTGAATTTAGCAGAAGGCTAAACTTCTGCTCTGGAGACAAAAAAGGAAGATAGCAAAAATAACCAGCCAAAATAAAGATTAAAGAGACAAAAAAATGTGTATATCTTGATGTAGATGATTTATCCTCAATTTCTTATAATAAAACTAAAAATATTATTAAACTTAGGAATTTACCTGTAACTACAAACTCTTTACAGAAGTTCAATGTTTGCTCTGAGAAGTTAAGTGAACAAAATTTATTAAATGGTAAGTTTTTATATAAAATTCTTTGTCTGATGATTAAAAATCTTTATTCATAGCTTTAACTTTTACAATTTTAAAGACTTTTTCATATATTACGGTCAAAAACTCAGAGTGTAATTAACATTTTATTTTATAATAATCAACATATCAAAGCTTACACCACTGGCTTGGTCAGAAAGCGGGAGCGATCGCTCTTGGATACTGACCACCAAAATTATATTTAATTGCGAAGAACTGGCCAGGTTTTTTAGTCGTTTTGAGAACATTTATGTTTATGAACGTAACAAAAATTTTTTGTCGGATTTCAAAGTCACCAACTTTGAAATCCATTTGAAATCAACTGTTGAAAAAAACAACAGACTATTCATATCAGTTTAAAATTTTAACAGTTGCTGGTGGTTCATTATTATTTATTATATAAACGTTTATTTAAATTTATCTAATAGACAAAGGTAATACGATATTTTTATAGATGATATTGTTTTTTAAATTGTATTATTAAAATTCAGAACTAAAATATGTATAAAAAAAATTATATTCAAACATTGGACAAGGTCTGTACTATACCGGGAAAATCTGGAAAATATGTTAATATTGGCCAAAGTGGTGGAAAACCTGGAAAAGTCAGGGAATTATTTTTTTTTTTAGATAGTCATGGAGAAGTCAGTAATTCTAGTTAAGAAGTTACTCATTTTGCAATTGAACGCTGTATTTTGAAAACGTGAAGAGTCACACTTTTTAAAATTGAGGTTATTTGAAAAGAATATTTTTTTTAGTAAAAGATAAAATTATAAGATAAAAAAAAGATTTTTTAGATAAAATAAAGATTTTTTTTTGATAAAAAAAATAATTTTTAGTTAAAATAAAAACAAAATTTTTTTTAGGAAAAATGTTTTTTACTCTCCTGTAAAATTTTAATTTTGTGACTTGTCACATTTTCAAAATACAGCGTTCAATTAAGCTGTTATGTTTTTTTTTGGTGTTACTAATTTATTTTTTCTGAAACATGTTTTTCTTAGTGTTCATTCTTAATCATCCTTAATAATAAGAACCATACTAACATGTATAATAAGATCTCTACTAATATCTTACTTAAGTAATAGCTAAGTTTTATATGTTTTGTCATTCAAAGCATGTATATTCTTAGCATTTCCATTACAGTAGATAGTAGTTTTAAACATTTTGTAAAAACCATTGTTAAAAATCGTCAGGAAAATTCATCTGATTTTTCAAAAAAGTCATTTAATTTTATATAAATAGTTGGCTACGAACCCTGTTGGAGAAACATTGTTTTAATATGAGTTTTTTTGTTTTACATTGCAATGTGTATCTCAAACAATAATAAGAATTGTTTTGTGTCAGTCCCAGAAATTGAATGCGCACCTGCAAATTTCATAATTCATAAAAATATTATGAATCCATTAGCAAGTATATATTTTTATCATTAAAGGTTTGGCCCTCTGTCTTTAATTTTATCTGTTTTGTTAGTGATTGTTGTATTTACTTTCATAAATTCTAAATATAATATATAATTAGTTGTATAGTTTCTTAATAATATAATTAACTTTATTGTTTCAAGATAAAGTTGTATCCTTGATAGATATTCTGGTATTATTGGCACAATGGGCAAGCATTGAAGTGCAACTTGGTGAACTACAAAATACATCAAATTCAGTTATAAAATTTTGAGTATCAAAGGTATGCTAATTATTGTATTGCCTGAAAGAGTGTCATTGCCATTAAAAGCAGTGAAGAATTCAAGTACTTTGGAAGAAAAAAGACAAGAAAACACTTCAGTAAATGGTAAATATTTTTTTATGATCTGTTTATGCATTTAGTATGATATGTAGTACAATTTATATACTTTAAATAAAATACTCTTTGAAGATTTTTTGTAAATGACATTTTATATTAATTTAAGTCTAAACTAAAGTTACTTTAATTACTGCCAGGCTGTGTATTTTTGCAAGTTAATTATTTGGCACAAATTGGAGTGAAAGACGAAGGAGATTGTATATGTTATTTACTAAGAATAGTTTATTAAAATGGCCTAGCTCTAAAATTAAATTATGCAGGGAGAGGATAAAAATTGGAATAGGAAAAATGTTGATTGCGTATGCTGCTATTGGTAAGTGGTTTAGAAAAGTTTATTTTTTCAGTTTCAATTTTGTATTACAGAATTACTTTCAATTTGTTATGTTTCTTTGGTGCATAATTAAACAAACAACTATTTTTTTTTGCAGAAACTGTGAAGTCAATTAAGCATGGCTTATGCAGACATATGATAGAGATAGCGGAAGAAAAAATGATAATCGTGGGGACCAAATATCATAAGCTAAACACGATTCAATAACAAGTAGCTCAGTCAATATCGAAACAACTCTATAAATTTTATAGTGAATTTTTTTATTTAAAACTCAATGTGTTAGTTTTTGGTATAAGTTTGGTGTTTGCAATATGTATATTTAACCGAGAAATTATGTTTAATAAATAAATGTTTATACTTGTATAATACATTCTTTTTTTTCTCTATAATTTTTCAATGTAGCGATGCAAATCATCTTATTTGTAACAACGATCTAATGTTGCATAAAACGTTAGGCCAATATAAAAATAATAATCGTATAACATACGATTATGGGCCAATTTTGTATACAACGTTGGGCCAATGTTGTATAAAACGTTGGGCCAATGTTGTATACAACATTGGCCTAACGTTATATACAACGTTGTGCCAATGTTGGGTAAACGTTGTATACAACATTGGGCCAATGTTGTACACAACATTGGGCCAATACCTAACCAATGATCAAACCTGCATTGGGCCAACATCGACTTTCAACGTTGGGTCAATGCATCACCGTGCATTGGCCCAACATTGGGCCAATGTAAGCTTGCTGTCGGGGATATTATTGTTATGATCTGTAGGGGCTCTACGAAAAGATTAGGTTGGTATTTTGCCATCCATATCTTTAAGCCCCTGACTTTTTATTACTTGTACATTTGTAATTAGATTTTATTTTTGGTGAAAGGAAATTGTAATTTATATAAACAGCAAAATAAAATAAAAAATAAATAAATATTAAGTTTAGGGGCGCTCGTGGCACCCATTTCTAGCATACATTTACATATATAAATTTTATTTATTTTGAGTTCAATAATGTAATTGTTTAAATAATAATTTATTTAGAACTTAACATTAATAGGCACTTCAACATTTTTTTAAAAATGTAAAATGAAAACAAAACAATGTAAAATGAAAATGTAAAATGAAAACAAAAAGTTAGAGCTAAACATGATCAGCTAAAAAATAACAAACTTTTCCGTTATATCATTATTCCGTTATATCATAAATAAAATTGAAAGAGAATCAATAATTATATATTAGTTATACCCAATTCACGCTCACATATCTCGTAGACTAGGCTGTTAAAACTTTTAACAGCCTAGTCTACGAGATATGTGAGCGTGAATTGGGTATAACTAATATATAATTATTGATTCTCTTTCAATTTTATTTACTGATTATATAGAAAAAGATCTCATATTGTCGAACCAATATATAGAGTTGATACCAATATTATATTGTTTTAACTTAAAACATTAAATAATTTTGAAATTGCAATATTTTTTTTAATTATAATAACAATAAAGTGTTACTGTATTATAAAGATGAACAACAATACAATTTTTATTGTTATCGTAGTGGGTTATTACAATAGAATCTTTTTTAGATATTGTTATTGTATTATGAAGATGAATTACAATACAATATTTATTATTATTGTACTACAGTACAATACAATATTTACACTGAAAGTCTTCTCGAAACTATTAACAATCAGGGTATTGTTGGCACATCTATAAACGGTAACTTTACTGGTGTGATAGCCTATGCGGATGATATAATACTTTTAAGCTCTACCTTATCTGGTCTCAAAAAGCTTATAAAAACATGCAATATTTACAGTAATCTAAATTGTATTAAACTGAATGCCGAAAAGACTGAGTTCTTGATCTCAGGTAAAGCCCAAATACAAACTAATACAATAACAATTTCTGGTAATAAAAAAAATCTTCAGAATAAACTTAGATATCTAGGATTTACATGGGATACTAAACATTCAGTTTTTGCTTCACTCGGTTATTCAAATGTTGATGAAAAAATATAAAACTTTAGAGCTGTTGTTCAAACTCTTATTCAATCTGGAATCCGGTTTGCCCATCCCAGTTCTATTTCCTATATATATAAATCATTGGCAGTCCCCACCTTAACTTATGGTATGGAGCTATGTGAAAATAACCCTGGTCTGACGAAAAAGCTAGATATAATTGGAAGGAGTGCGCTAAAATCGTTTTTAAATGTTTCGAAACATAGTAAAAACTATATGAATTCGTTATTTAAAATCCAGGAAATTTCAAAAAGTGTTCAACAAAATAAGTTAAACTTGTTCCTTCGACTTCTTAATAACAAAACAACTGCAGACATTATCTTTTCACAACTGCAACACCCGTTATTTCAACATTCGTTTGTTAGTGATATTCAGGAATTATGCCGTCTTCAGATATTAAATTTTCAAAACCTAATTCAAAATAAAAAGAAGGTAAAAATACCACTTTCTAAAAGTAAAATTCCTTCCGAAGTTGAACGAAACTTGAAGTATGCAATAGAGTGCTGGAATGCCAAAGAGCAAAGAGGAGTTTTCAAGCAAATTCTGGAAGAAAACGTTTTTAAGCAAAGTCATCCGAAATAAATTTCTTATTTTTTTCATTTTACCTTGTAAATTGGGTGTTAAATAAATAAAATAATAATAATACAGTATTAAAATAATTGTAAATCACAAGTATTATTGTTATTGTTTCTAAAAAGTTAATACAATAACAATAGGTATCGTTCTGTTTTTGTTTTTTTCATTACAATTACAACAGTCCAAACTCTACATAAAATAATTTTTTGTTTTTATTAGCATTAAAGGTAGAAATTTCAATAACTTACGTCATCCGTCAAAAATATTACGTTTTACATTTAAAAACAATAAATTAAAAAATATAAATGCTTCGTTTTCTAGAAAAATAAACGACCTAGGAATCAGAGAGAATGGACATTTATGGCTAGTGTTCCAAATTTAAATTATCAAGCATAGAGCTATGTTCTCAAAATCTTAGTTGGCCCAATTCAGGTTTTCCGCAAAATATGCGAAAACCAGAAAAGTGATTCTAAATCATTAAAAATGCTTCAGCAATATTTAATTTTTTTCCTCTTAATTTGAATATTAATTTAACAAGGAAAGATGGATCTTTAATATTTTTAATTTGAAGGAGAAAGCGTTTGTAGAAAAAAGTTACTGTAATTAAAGTTTGTGAGTTTTATACTTTTTATGCGAAATTTTTTTTTTTATAAACTCATGGCGTCACGTTCGTTTTTATATTAGCGACTTTAATTGTTTTAATGACATTTCTTGTAGTACTTGATAATTTATTTATTTAATTTATAACACATACAATACAGCTAAGTAGTAATATTTTATAACCTAACAAAAAAACTAAGTACTAATATTTTATATATTTTATAATCTAACAAAAAAACTTCAAGAACAAAAAATCAAAAATGCTATTTCAAAAAATCAGTTTGTATTTTTACAAAGATGTGTTTCTAATAATATAATCCCATCATCATTTAAAGTTAAATCGCCAATTAAATCAAAAAAAAGCTGAAAACTTTACCTTGGAATATCAACGAAAGTTACTAATACACGCTCGTAACGAAGCAAAATATCGACTTTATAAAAGTAAGGGATTTATTAAAATTATTAATTTGGAATTAAAAAGCATTTTAACGCCTTATCATTACGAAATCGTTGATAGTGTTACAGAGAAATCGAAAAATCATCACTTCAATATTAAAAAAACACTTTTAAAAGAAAAATATGAAAATCTTTATCAAAAAACCCATATAAAACTAAATTGCATAAGAAAAAATAAAAAAATAATTAAGCCAGGAGTTTTAAATCTTACTCAAACACCGTTAGACTCTTCTACAGTCAAACTGTTGGGCTTGGGGCCAAATTTTGCACCTTCATATAAAAAAGTACCTTTTATGGAACTGTTAACCCCGATTGAGTCATTTGCTTTGCATTTGGAAAAACAAAACAAAAATGCTGACGCAGAGAATATACGACAAAATATTAGTAAAAACTTGATAAGTTCTCTAAAAAGGAAATTACCAGACAATCTCACAAGGCAACAAAGGTTCGCCTTAAATAATCTAAAAAAGAATAAAGACGCTCTAAGATTTTACCCGTTTGATAAAGGTTCAGGGTTTGTAGTAATTAACGAATCAAATGCTTTTAAGAAATTAGAGGATGAAATTAAAAAGTCCGTAATTATCAATTATGACCCTACACAAACCATCACAACAAAGTTTCAGAAGTTTTTACGTAAGTTGAGAAAAGAAAACAAATTTGATAAAAAAAACTTATTTTCAACTATACCCTTCTGATTGCATTCCTCCACGACTATATGGCGTCATAAAAGCTCATAAATCAGATAAAAACTATCCAATGAGACCAGTGGTTTCCACTATCGGTACTCCGCCTTATGGTTCTTCAGAATATCTTGTTAAAATAATACAACCAACTTTAAATAAAAATAAAACAAGGTTACTGAACTCGTCTTCATTTGTCAACGAAGCAAAATCCTGGGTAATTTCTCCTAATGAAATTCAAGTCTCGTTTGATGTGATAGCATTGTACCCCTCGATTCCAATTGACAGAGCAATACCTGTAATTATTGATATACTCAACAATGATAAAGAAGATCTTGCGAATAGAACTAAATTAACTCTTACTGATATTCACCAACTAATTGAACTCTGTCTAAGCCAATGCTACTTTTTATATAAAAACGTGATTAGAACTATACCGAATTCTGGCACCTATTGGACTATCACTTATGGTCGTTGTTGCAGAGGCATTTTTGCAACATTTAGAAACAAAAACTTTGAGAGTTGCAGAAATAAATTTATTTTCACCAAAGTCATTCAAACGCTATGTAGACGACAGCCATGCGAGATTTGATTCATTAGAAAAACACGACAAATTTTTGGAATTGTTAAATCAACAAGATCCTGCAATTCAATACACATCGGAAATAGAAAACGAAAGGAAAGAACTAAACTTTTTAGATATAATAATAATAAATACAAACAATTTCCACTATGATTTCAAAATCCATCGAAAACCCGCAATTACGAATATACAAATAAAACCGAATTCTAACATTAATCCTGCAATAACATCTGGAGTCTTCAAAGGTTTTATATCAAGAGCCTCAAAAATTTGTTCTCCAAAATACCTTCAAGATGAAATACAATTTATAATAAATATGTTTGTCGAAAATGGCCATAAAAAATCTGAATTAGAGCTTATAACAAAAAATTATCTCAAAATCAAAAATAATCCTGTTGGTGTAGTTGCAGATCAAACAAAAAATGGTAACATAACAATAAAACTCCCATGGATTCCAAGAATAGGATCAAAATTAAGGAAAGAGCTCAAGAGGTATGGCGCTAAAGTTATATTTACAACACCACCAACTTTAAAAAGAATTTTGTGTAATAACAAATCCAAACTATTACCAAATAGCAAGCCGGGTGTGTATAAGCTTACGTGTTCATGCGGTGGCGTTTATATTGGAGAAACAAAAAAGAAAATTATACAAAGAAGTATTGAGCATCAGATAAACAGTATGAAAGGTAATTAGCATGCTTCCGGAGCCACAGAACACTGCAAGAACTGCCACGGTATATTTAATTGGATGCACCCAAAAACGATCGCATTCAAGTCTAACTACCATGAAAGGAAAATAAGAGAGTCACTTGAAATTAATTATGCCCAAACAAATTACGAAATAAGACACTTCCCACCGCTTTTGAACAAAGACAACGGTGTTAAAACTGCGTCAAATAGCTGGCGACCTCTTTTTAAAAAAATCATAGAAATTTCAAAATAGTTGTTTACGTTACGTCAGCTTATCTTTGTAATGTCTTCTATAACGGTTTTTTACATACGTTTTTTTGTGAGATTTTTATTGTATTTAATTTTACGTCTGATGACGGTCTTAACTATTCAGACTGAAATATTACATAAATAAATTAAAATATTAGTACTTAGCTGTATTGTATGTGTTATAAATTAAATAAATAAATTAGCGACTTGACGAAATCAAAAAGACAATAATATAGATATATTATATATATATATATATATATATATATATATATATATATATATATATATATATATATATATATATATATATATATATATATATATATATATATATATATATATATATACATATATATATATATATATATATATATATATATATATATATATATATATATATATATATATATATATATATATATATATATATATATATATATATATATATATATATATATAGTTAAAAAGATATAATATTAATAAATACTAATAGTCACAAAAAGTTATAAAAGAATATATTTAAATACAAATTTCCAATTAAATATATGATATTATATTCAACATATAATATATAAAGATTACATATAATAATTTAAAATACAAACTGTTAAATAATCAGATATAATGCTAAAAAAAATTTTTTTGTAAACAAAAATAAAAATTAATCCGTAAGATTTAGAACGTAAGTTTTTGTTTGAAACTGAAATGAAGTTAAAGATTTTGCCATATTTAAATTGTCTTTCAGAAAAGAGTTCCATAGCTTGGGACCTCTATAAGTTATACTACATTCTGTGTATATATGTTTACTTTTTTAGGTAACTTATATGTGTTACTTTGATTTATTCTTAAGAAATACTTCTCATTTAAATTTTTATTAAATTTACTTATGAAGAAATCAGGAGTTAGATTATTGGTATATTTATACATAAAGTTTAGGTGTTGGAAAATATTTATCTGATATATGTTCATCATTTTCATATCCATCATTAAAATTTATTAAGTATACGTAATATATATATATATATATACTTCTTTGGCTTTCCTGGCTTTACTTCTCAAAAAAAAATTTATATATAAATGACTGCTAAAAACGAGCGTCATGGAATTTTTTCTCGGGGGGATTTTTTCTCGGGGGATAATTTCGGGGGGATTTTTTACGGGGGGATTTTTTCCTAAAACCGAAAAAAAAAACAATACAATAGTTATTGTAACTGTTTTTCATCACAGCAAATAATAAAAATAAATAATCTTTTAATTACATCTACACAATATAATTGTATTATTCAATTTAATTTTTACGATTACAACTACAATAGTCCGAATCCTATTTACATCAATATTAAATAGTTTTAACTTTTAATTATTTTAAAAAAAAAATGAATTCAACAAAACGGTTTCATTTTAAATATAAAATTAAAATTTTCAATAACGTTCTTATTAAAACATACTTTTTAAACCTTACTTTTTTAAAAAAAAGTTAAGGTTGCTACAAATCGTCAGCTTGAATTTTTGTTATTTAAAACGCAAACAAAACAACTTTATAGTTCTATATATTTTACATTTTATATATAAACATGTTCATTCTCATTTTTCTTGCTCGAACTCAACTTAGTTGTACAAAAATTTGAAATGTAAAACTAAAATAACATAAGTATTTCAATCATGACGTATACGCAAATTTCCCAACGTTTTTCGATGTTTCTAGATTTTTTAGCTTTTTTAAAATCTTTTCGTTTGTTTAAGCGTATAATATCGTTACATATGTTTGTATATGTCTATAAAACTAACTCTTGTACGCAAGTTCTCTTTCTTTTTAAACCTCTATTCCGACGTTGAGCATCCTTGACGTCCGAAAACCGGGATTATAGGCGAATGGCGAGTTGGGATATATAGTGATAGGCGCATTGCAGTGTACATACATCGACTGATTTAATAGCCAAAGGCACAGTGAGTGGTTATACATTGATTAAAGGTTTGGGTTTGGACAGGTTGTCTTGAACTGAAAGGTTAATCTTTTTCGTGTTTGCGGGCTTAAAGAAGACCGTCGGAATAGAGGTTTGATAAAAGAAATTAACGATACCGACATTTCGTCTAGTCTAAATTAACTTCCTTAGAAAAATTTAAACTCAAATTATGTTAGAAATGATTACACGCGTATGATAAATTGAGATTAAATACATAAGTTAGCAATATATCTTAATAGCAAGTGTTTACAATTGGCAGATTTTCTCTGCAAAACAAGGTTTTTTCGAAGTAAAAATTCTTAAAATTTTTTGAGAAAATTCTCAAAAACAACTTTTTTTCTAAATAAGATTAAAAAAGTCTTACAAATTTTTTGGTTTTTCGTATGCTTCTCATTAAAAATTTTGCTTTTTACCGAATTTATAAAAAGTAACGATACCTTAATTTCGGCTGAAACTGAAAAAGATTTTCGGTCAATCACTATTATTCTTTATAAATGTGACTAATAGAAGTTTTTTTTACTAATGCATTGATTGTCGTACGACATTCGATAATTTTTTTTTACTAATGCATTGAATGTCGTACAACATTCAATGCATTAGTAAAAAAAACTTCTTTTAGTCACATTTATAACTTTTGAAATATTAAAGATAATTTTGATTTGTAAAAAGAATAAAAACACCAACAAAAATTTACGTAAGTTTTTATTGGTGTTAAGCAAAATTATCTTTAATATTTCAGAAGTTATAAATATGACTATCTGTAATTGAAAAAGACTAAAATGTGAGTACCTGCAATTAAAAAAAATTCTTTGATTAATTGATTAAACTACTCAATTTAAGTAGACTAAACTCTTTACCTGAAACTAATTTGTCAGTATAAATACTGTAGCGAGCCATCGAATAAATTATTTTTTTACCACCCAATCCGATCTTGAATATTGGAAATACAGAGTTTGGTGGTTCCCCTTCACATCAGTCTTTGTACAGACGTGATATTTATTTTTAAAGTATGAACGGTGGCAAAACGGTATTGGTAGCGTTGACGCAATTACCGATTGTGTAGTTAACTTTTTCGTTGTTGCCAACCAATTTTAAAGGGCGTCAAAATTCCACAAAATACACAAAATATGATTGTTGATACTTGCTTTAAAACATTGTTTTTGAAATGTATTGAAATAACTTGATTTTGTTCTCGGTACATTAGAAAGCTCTGTGAGACTAATATTACCTGCTGCCGTAACGCCTAATTTATGACTCCATCGTATTTTGAAACCTTAATTCTGTTCTCATTTTGATTTTGATTTACAGATACCAAATAAACCCCAACTATTGCGATTACATCTGCGAACATTCTGCTAAATCTTCAATCGGCTAAACTGATATGTATTGAAACATAAAAACATTAAAAAGCTGTACTTAGTACGGTAGTTATACCTTTAACATGTGGTTGGACTTTATTGTGCACACGCTTGCTTTGCTTTTATTATGTTGTATACCTTTAAAGCTTTACTGAGTGAAACTTTACTTTCGCCCTTTTTATTTTACTATAGTTACATTCGCTCTTCAGTTGTCTGCCTTTTACGAATGTACGAGTACGAGTCATTTGAGCAGCCGTGGCGCAGTGGTAGCGCACTTGTCTCAGACACGTAAGATCCGTGGTTCGAATCCTACCTCTGGGCAAGTTTTGCGACATCGGTTTGGAAGGAGGCGTGAACTTCCTATTAAATGCTCCTCCGCGGCGCTCTGTAATAAGACCGTAAGGACTTCTTGGGGCACCTTAATCAACTTAAATAAAAAAAAAAAAAAAATATTTGTTTTATAAATTTTAACATAGCTAGCAAAGACTATCATATTTATTTACATATAAATTTATTTACATATATATATATATATATATATATATATATATATATATATATATATATATATATATATATATATATATATATATATATATATATATATATATATATATATATATCTAAATAAATATATATGTAAATAAATATGATAGTCTTTGCTAGCTATGTTAAAATTTAAAAAAACAAAAATTTTTTTTTTTTTATTTAAGTTTAATCAACTTAAATAAAAAAAAAAAAAAAAATTTTTGTTTTATAAATTTTAACATAGCTAGCAAAGACTATCATATTTATTTACATATATATTTATTTACACATATATATATATATATATATATATATATATATATATATATATATATATATATATATATATATATATATATATATATATATATATATATATATATATATATATATATATATAGATACATATATATATATATATATATATATATATATATATATATATATATATATATATATATATATATATATATATATATATGTATATATATATATATATATATATTTATATATATATATATATATATATATATACATAAACATATATATATATATATATATATATATATATATATATATATATATATATATATATATATATATATATATATATATATATATATATATATATATATATATGTATATATATATATATATATATATATATATATATATATATATATATATATATATATATATTTATATATATATATATATATATATATATATATATACATAAATATATATATATATATATATATATATATATATATATATATATATATATATATATATATATATATATATATATATATATATATATATATATATATATATATATATCTACTATACCGCACTTATATATGCATACCAAACCATCAGTCAATGTAGCAGCGCTCCGCTGCAAGCCAGGCTATTTGTCAGTTGATGTATGTACTGAAGCCCTCGGCAGCAGGCTATTTTAGTATGACGTCAAACTGCTCACCTAAATCAGCAGCATAAGATATTAACTAATTTAACAGCGCTCGTCTTAATGCATAAGTGTGAGAAATTAGCATATTTAACCTTTCCACGGAAAAACACTTTTTTTGGTTTTTTGCTTATAACTTTTTCCTGAAAATTTTTTTTTTTTTTTTTTCACTTGTTTATTTAGCCGTACAAATATTTAAAAGTTCCGTGTTTTATAATATATATATATATATATATATATATATATATATATATATATATATATATATATATATATATATATATATATATATATATACCCAGCCGGCACAATGACGTTGAAATAACGTTGAAACAACGTCGCAAACCGACCATATGCCACGTTGAAACAACGTTGAAATTTGGTTGAATTGGAAATAAAATCCGACGTTGAAAACTACGACGTTGAAACAACGTCGATGATAACGTCGTTTCAACGTTGATCTAACGTCTTATCGACTACATATCAACCATATTTCAACTTTGAATAGGTGATATATTTGATTGATACGTAGTTGATAAGACGTTAAAACAACGTTGAAACAACGTAAATTCAACGTTGATTTTTGTTTTTTATTTTGGTTGAACCCAATTAACTAAAAAATTTTCTCAACTTTAATTGCAATAAAATAACACAATAAAAAAGCAATAATTTGCGCAGAGGATATTATATTTCACGTAAATTAATCAGATACAACTAAATTGCTTCAACGGACTTTATATACAATGCAAATAAAATAAAATGTTTGAAAAAAAAAAGTTTTATTTATCAGTAATATATTTATCAATTTATCAATAATAACTATTATTAATAGTTCCAGAACAACTAGGAAAAAGTATGAATGTTATACATCGGGTTTATCGCCTTTTACGCGCCGACCACCACCATTTGATCTGTCGAGTGCGTATTTTAATAAAGTCATTATTCCTTTTCTTAATTCGGCAACTGTAGCAGTCACTTTAATTGACAAAACTCTCTCTATAAAAAAGGTATTGCCTGAGTAACTTTCATCAAATACATCAAAAAGTTAAAAATAAAATAGCATTAAAAAAACGAACTGTGATTTTTAAAAAATATATAATTTTACACTTAACTTACAAGTAAATACCTAACGTTTGTTCCTTTAAACTTCTCTTTACCTTTACCGCCAGCCATATTAAATTTTGATTATAAACAATTGGTCAACAACCTGCATTATACATTGTTATTATTATTATAGTTACATCAAAAATTGATAAACATGTCTTAGACAAAATACAAATTATTCTCAATGAAAAATTGCACAAACCGCAAAGGTTTCTTACCAAACCGTAATGCAAGTAAGAAAAAGAATTGATACAGGGGAAGAGTTGTGTCCATGGAGACCACCTTCTAAACACAAGAAAACACCAAGAGCGGACAGTATAATCAGAAATATCTGCCTGGAAAACAGAAAAAAAACCACTAAGCTTATCCATGAAGCTGTAATTGTTGTGTCAGACCGGACCATTTGTAGAAGGCTAAAAGAAGAAGGATTGGTGTCCAGCCAAAAAAGTCAAAAATTGACAAAAAAAATTAAAAATATTAAAAATAATGTCAAAAATCTTATATTTATGCAAGATGGTTCAACTTGCCAAACAATAAAAACTTTTATGGCTTAGTTGATGTATTGCTATAGCCAGACAAACCGCATGATCTTAAACCCATAGAAAACATTTAGGAAATAGTAAAGCAAGAGATTGGAAAAAAAAATCTTACTAATAAGCAAAATCTTATGGAAGAGATTATCAAGATCTGGCATAATAATCCAATGTTGACAGAAACTATAAAAAATAAATTGCAAGCATGCCACAATGCAATGAAGTAGTTATTGCAAATAAAAGTGTTTTTGCAAAATATTTATACTTTATATATATTTTATATAATTTATCATAATAACCAATGAATATTCAAAATGCTCAACTTTATTTATTTATTTTTATCAAGTACAACTTTATAAATAAAAGAAAAAACTTTAAATTGAACCATTATTGTAGATATATATATATATATATATATATATATATATATATATATATATATATATATATATATATATATATATATATATATATATATATATATATATATATATATATATATATATACAATAATGACCAGAAAAAGTTTACAAGAAAAACCAGACCAGAAAAAGTTTACAAACTTAAATTTTTTTTTTTTTTAAATGATAGACTGCCTGCCCAAACCAAACCCTCAGTCGATGTAGCAGCACTCCCTTGCGAGTCAGGCTATTTGTCAGTTGTTGTAGCAGCACTCCGTTGCGAGTCAGGCTAATTGTCAGTCCATTTAGCAGCACTCCCTTGCAAGTCAGGCTATTTGTCAGTCGATGTAGCAGCACTCCGTTGCAAGTCAGGCTATTTGTCAGTCAATGCAGCAGCACTCCCTTGCGAGTAAGGCTATTTGTCAGTCGATGTAGCAGCACTCTGTTGCCAGTCAGGCTATAAGATAGTCGATGTAGAAATACTCCCTTGTAGCAGCAGGCTATAAGATAGTTGATGTAGCAACATTTACGCATGTTTTAAAAATGTTTTTTAATATAACAAAAACAAAAACACCACTAATTAAAAAAACTTTCTAGTCGTTATTATTGCTGTTTTTTAAAATTTTTTTAAAAAACAATAAAATTTAATGTACTTCCCCACTAATTTAATTGCTTTGACATTTCGACGACAATCAAATACAGCTTGAGACAAGGAAATTAAAATTGTAGTCGAAAGTGACTTTTTTTACATTAAAAGACTCTTTCAACTACACTATAAGGATTTATATATATATATATATATATATATATATATATATAAATATATATATATATATATATATATATATATATATATATATATATATAAATATATATATATATATATATATATATATATATATATATATATATATATATATATATATAATATATTCATAAAAGCATATGTATGTATATATAAATACATATATATGTATGTTTATTTATATACATATATATGTATGTATATATAGAGTAAAAAAAAAGGTTAAGTATGCGTTACAAATCAACCTTTGTACTTTAAGGTTGTTCCTTAGCTCAAGGAAATACAAAAGTAAGAGAAAACAGTTACAAAAAAAATTATAATCAGACATAAAAAAAAAGATTTATATTATGTCTGATTAGAATTCGTCAAACTTTTAAAAATATATGCTTCACATATTTTTAACACAAGTTTAAAACAAACTATAATAAAAAGATTCAAAAGATTTATTATATAAAACTACTTTTAACAAACCTTTGCATCACATTTTTTTGTATTTGTCTTAATGGTTTTACCTCCAATTTTAGAAAGTTTGTTAACCTAAAGGTTTAAGAATATAATTACACCACATTATTTTTATAGTACATTTATAAAAAGTAGATTAACTTAGGCTAAGTTATTAATAAATACTTTTTTAAAAAACAATTAAAAAAACTGCAAAAAGTCATAGTTTGAAACAACCCATCACTTCTGACCTGACCCAAGAATCATTTAAACTGTTATCATAATCATTAAATTACTGCTGCAAGTTCATCCATAGAATTTTCAGAACTATTTGTCATGATATTACTTTAATTACTAGAAAGAGTTTTTACTAACATCTCTTTCTAACAATAAAGATATATCAGAAAGACAAAAGAACCAAACATTAATTAATTTCTAAAAGGGTTGAAACACAAGAACAAAACATTTATAAAATAAAACATTGTTCATAAACTAAATAAAATGTATTAATTTAGCAACCAATAAAATGTGTAAATCACTGAAGCATAGAAAAAAATGTTCATAATCTTTTCTTCCTAAATCAACTTACAGACAGACAATTAATACCTTGAGCTACAGTATGTGGAGTATGCATAAAAATTGTTTTCTGTTTCTTTTTTTGTGTTACAGGAGTAGGTACTTGCTTACTATTCTGTTGGTTATTATGTTTTCTCTTGCATAAGCATGGTAGTGGCTCCTATAAAAATTATTATCAGAATAAAACTAATAATACTTGAATTAAGTATCTTTTAAAATAGTTACCGTTTTCTGAATCTGATTCTATCTGAGTATCACTAGTAGTAGCAAATTTAAATTTATCACAAAACTCATGATTTTAAATACATTATATAATAAAGAATATATAATAAAGAATATATCTAAACACTGAAAACAACATAAACAGAATGAAACCATGTCAAAAAAACAAGGAAAAAAAGGAATGACTTAATGTTTATATTTAAAAAAATTACATTATCTCCATGACATTTAATTTTGAGCAGCGTAAATCTGTATTAGTTAGATGCGGTTTATGCATTTCATTGAAACAATTTATTACATTTAATGATGATAGCCAGCACATAAAAATTATCGATCGATTTTTCTCACTTTATTTCTCTGTATTTTCTATCCAAACAGCTCGAATGAACATTTTGCTTGCCCAACTATACTTTTTCAACTGGAAAAGAATAGTAGAAAATATAATAGAAAAAATACTCATATATTAAAAATTTGTTCATGTAAAATAGCTAACAGAAAAATACAACTTTAAACTGTACGTTATGATACATTATACAATTGTTAAAAATTGCTAAATTTTTATGTTGATCCTTCTACCAACCTACTTAAGGAGCAAGCACAAATTCTTTTTTATACAACTTTACAAGAAAAATCTTTAAAAATTTAATAAAATTTTTTTAATATAAAAAATATTTAAACTCTTTAAATCACATGGATTGGTAAAAAAGCTTGATAAATCATTATTTTGTAAAACATCATCCATTTTCATACACAAATTCAACACAATAAAACTTTCCATTAGTTAGTAAAAAGCCATCTTAGGTTAATAAATAACTATTCCTTAACTGTTCCAATTAAGGTAACTCTTCCCTATTTATATATATATATATATATATATATATATATATACATACATATATATATATATATATATATATATATATATATATATATATATATACATATATATATATATATATATATATACATACTATATATATATATATATATATATATATATATATATATATATATATATATATATATACATACATATATGTATATATATATATATATATATATATATATATATATATATATATATATATATATATATATATATATGTATATATATATATATATATATATATATATATATATATATATTACATATATATATATACATATATATATAATATAAATATGTATATATATGTATATATATATATATATATATATATATATATATATATATATATATATATATATATATATATATATATATATATATATATATATATATATATATATATATATATATATATATATATATATATATATATATAGAAGAAAAACATATATAATATATATTTTATATTTATATAATATATCAAGTAATCTCTACTTGTAATCCACACTCATGAAATAATACGGTCATAAAGAAATATCCATTTCATATTTACCTTACTAAATGCATCACAAGTTAAGCCATGTATTATTGTTAAATTGTCAAATTCAAAACCTTATAAAAAAGCAACAGATGGCCTAATTTATTATCATGTGTGACTTTACTTGTTTTTATTGGGCTAATAAGTAACTTTTTAAGTCTTTAATTGTTATTTGTTAAGCTAATAAAAAATATTTTAAGTCACGCATGCGTGTTTTAGTTCTCATATTGCAATTACGAACGGTCGAAACTCGTAATAAAGACGTTGAAATAACGTGGAATCAACGTCGATTTTATTTGATAAATTTAAACAAATTTTTCAACGTTGATACAACGTTGATTTTTGGTTATACGACGTCGCGACTAAAAATCAACTGTAAATCAACGTCGAAATAACGTCGTGTGCCCACTGGGTATATATATATATATATATATATATATATATATATATATATATATATATATATATATATATATATATATATATATATATATATATATATATATATATATATATATATATATATATATATATATATATATATATATATATATATATATATATATATATATATATATATATATATATATATATATATATATATATATATATATATATATATATATATATATATGTATATATATATATATAAGAATGGCAAGGACGAGAAGAAGACAGGTTTGCCTATATATATATATATATATATATATATATAAATATATATATATATATATATATATATATATATATATATATATATATATATATATATATATATATATATATATATATATATATATATATATATATATATATATATATATATATATATATATATATGTATATATATATATATAAGAATGGCAAGGACGAGAAGAAGACAGGTTTGCCTTATCACCAAGTCTCTTGTTTTTTCAAGGTATTTATATAAATACGTTGTAACTAACATTAAAAATTAAAAATGAGAGAAAAAAGCAAAATGTTTTAAAGAAGTTTATATAAAATGCAAAACAGTTTAATAAAAAAAAAAATATATTATTTAATAAGAAAAACTAGAAAATTTAAATGTGAAAAGAGTTATTATCTTATTCGTAATAAAATTTTCTACAAAATAGTCTGTTTAGTTTAGAACAAAGTTGACTTTTTTGAAAAAAACGTTGTGTTTTTTATTAGGATGAAAATTTTAAAGTTTGTTATGGCAAAAATAAATTTTTTAAAACAATTTTTTGCACCTAAATACTCTACAATATGGTGCCTCCATTTTTAAAGATTTTATTTTTTAACATTCAATATCTGCAAAAGAAACAAAGTTGCTAAACCGTTAACTTTTTTTTTCTCTATTTTAACAAGTAAAAAAAAAAATGTTGCTCACGAATTATATAAAAATTAATAATTTTTATTATAAACGAATAATATAGTTAAAATCTCTATGAAATTAGGTTTCTGTGAAAAGCCAAGCGTTTTTTTTTTTTTTTTGACAACATTAGGGATTTTATCTCAAATGTTTTGAAGCCAAATATCTTTAAAACTTGATTTGATTAGAAGAAAGCTGAAAACAAATCAGCGTGCCAAATTTAGTTAAAATTTGCCAAAAACCTAGGTCAACTGAAAAAAAGTTTCAAATTGTTCCCCAGTGTTTAAATGGTTTAAACGGGAAACTAAACTAACGGGAAACTTTAAACTAACGGGAAAGTTTAAACGGAAACTAACGGGAACTGGGAACGGAACGTTCTGTTCGAAACGTTCGGAACAAACTGGGAAGGAACGGGAAACGGAAACTAACGAGAAAGTTTAAACGGGAAAAATGCATCTTCTTAATTCCTGACATATACATTTTTTTAATTTACAGTATTTGTTTCTATTTTTGTTTTTTTTTCCGTCTTCTTCTTGTTTTTCTTGTTTTTAATATTTTTTGTTTTTGAATTTGTTAAACTAAAAAAATATGAGCTTTGTTTTTATTGAATTTTTATTTTATTTTTAAAAACTAAATTGTCTTTATAATGAGTGACTATAGGGGCTCTATGAAAAAGTTGTGATGTTAAACACATCATCCTTACCTTCATTGAGTCCCTGACTAATTAGAACAGAATATACATAATATAAAATAAAAAATTATGAAAAAACGTTTTTTGTTATGTTTATCTTTACGACGTGTATTTAATGTATTTTTTACATGATTTTATGAAAATTGTTATTGTAACTGTTTAATCAGCAAAATAAAAGTATATATATAAAGTATAATACAACAGCGCAACATGTTAAGTACTAATTCTTCTTTATTTGATTTAACCTTTAAAATTTTACATTTTTATTGTTTAAGTTATGAAATAATTTTTTTTTAGACAAAATGTTGTAAAAAAGATTACTGCAACTCTGCTAGCAGTTCAACTGGAATATGCTTTTGGAAATTGTTTTTGTGTATTTTATTTTTGTTTTTTGCATCAATATTTTAAATTTTGTATTTTTTAACTTTTTATTATTTTTAAAAGATCAAATTGACTAAGCTCTATTTTTGAACTCTTTTTCTATACACTAAGAAAAACGTGTTTAATACTAAAACAAAATATTTTGGACGTAGTACTCAGCCGTTTTAACAATTAGATTAATTTATATTAATTTATAATGTGTAAAATCAATTTTGATCTAAAACATTTTTAAATAATTAGTAATAAAATGTTTTTATCTTTATTAAATAGCGTTTGTAAATATTTTTTTTTTTATCATTGTTATTGAGAAAACTTTCAAAATTTAAGTAGATAAACTTTATTTTTTTCGGCAATCCTCGCTTCTGAGATAATACACGCTCACTGAAATAATTATATTTTACTGAATGGTTAATAACTCCTGGTAAGATAAACTAGTCTTTAAAGTAACAATATAAATACTCAACAGCTTTTCCTATTAATTGGTAGAGATGGTCGGACATGGGCCACATTGTGTCCGATGTGCGACCGAGTCAAAAAAATTTTACAAGATGATTGATCGGTTTGAATTGAAAAATTTTCAACGGTGCCCGTGATCGAAATGTTCGGTTCTGATTGAAGAATGTTTTGTCCGATGTCCGCCATTGTCCGACTTTTTTATGGCCGCCATGTTCGGCGTCCGACCGGGCCGACATTTCTGGGCCAAATCGATTAAAATTAATTGACTTTTCAGAAAGTGTTCGACTGTTAGGTTGTACGACTTGTTCAGCATTATTATCTCTCTTGAATTTATTCCATTTTAATCCAAACTATTCACCACAGCTTTAAATTATTTCAAGACTTTTAAAAGTTTCATTCTCCTTGGATTACAGGATATTGGTGAATCAAAGCATTTAATTTTTTTTAACACTGATGCAGTGGTTTTCATAATTTAAAATTTAGTGTTTTGAAATCAGCGTAAAAAACTGCATCAGAAAAACTTATTTTGATTATCAAATTCGAACATGACGAAAAGCAAAGAAGATATGATAAATATCCTATTTGCTTTGGTTGTGAACAAAAAATTAATTTTTTTTTAATTTTTTAATTGAATTTTTCTTTTATAACATATTAAACATATATTACAAAAAATTTATACATTTATTGAATTTATTAAAAAACTTTGCCACCAAACCTGTCAAAAATATTGCAGTTTGTAACATTTGTAAAAAAGCTGTTCACTAAAAGCTAAGTAGCACTACTACTTTGATCAGACATTTAAAAACACCCCCAACAGCTCAAGATCCTTCACATTTTGCCAGTAATAAAAAAGGAAAATTTTCAAAACATCTGTGCAAGTTCATAAAAACCACAAGAATGCGTTGAATAGTTTTCTTGCGTTGTTTAGTACTGATCGTCGTCCATTTGTAACAATTTATGGGGAAGGATTTGAATCTGTCATAAACACTGCTATTCATCTTGGTGCTACTTATCGGGGACATATTACTGCTAAAGACATTCTTCTTTCCAAACACAAAGTTGCTGAAGCCATTAAAACTAGTGTTTTAAAGTCTAGAATCACAATCAGCCGAGAAACTAAAAAGAAGTGGTGTAGGCATAACTACTGACATTTGGACTGATGATTTTCACAGAAACTTATATCTATCAATGACGCTGCATTGGATTGAAAATGATTAAGTGCAGGAGGCGGCAATGGCTTTTTCTTTGTTACCTCCTATTTCAAAAACTGCCACTGTTGTCTCTCGATATCTCATTGACAATTTTAAAAAGGTAGATGCCTATACTGCTGGCGGACTGAGACGAATAATTTTCACAACTGATCAAGGTTCTAATATTTTGAGTGATTTCAAAGATAGTGGCTTTGTAGTAGCAATAGAAGATATAGACATTTGTCCAGAAATCTTGCAATTGACAAGAATTTCATGTAGCAGCCACATCTTGAACAATGTTTTGACAAAACTTTTTAAACCATCTGAACTGAAAATTCACTGCTTATCTTTGCATGATCTTCTTCACAATTGTTATCAAGTTGTTACATTCGTGAAGAGTGGAAATGTGAATGCAAAATTAAGTCGGACTCTGAAAAAATATGTAGCTACACGTTGGAATTCACATCTGGCACTCTTTAAAGGAGTCCTTCTAATGTATGATGAATTGTTGATTCATTTACGAGGAACTAAGAAAATGGTAGCAATTGAGGCAATCGACAAAAATCCGTTGGAGGTTTTGGTTAAACTTTTAAAAGTTTTCAAAGGTGCAAGTAATGATTTGGAAGGGTCAACCTATCCAACAATTTATATGCCAATTTTGTTAAATTTTATTATGCAAGATTACTTCAAGTCTTTCTCCTCATCTTTTGCACAGATTGCTTTGAACATTATTCCTGAATCAGACAATCCAGAGTCTCATGTAATTGATGATGATACTGACTTGGCAAACACTCTTCCAGTTGAAAACTTCTTGCGTTGGGTTAATGATACTGACTTTGAAACTCAATATGATTCTCAGGTCTTCAAACAGGACTATGAAAACCAAAGAGATATTATTACGTACTTATCAAGTTTTGCAACTGACATTTTGTCTGATAAACTCAAAATAAATCATATTTATTGCATTGGTTTGTTTCTTATTCCTTTTTGCAAGTCTTTCAAAGTCTTTGAACAAAATGCTTCTGCCAAGCTTATAGAAACAAAGGAAAACCTGCGACGTCTTATACAAAATTGTAATTTTGAAAAGACAAACTCATCACCGACCAATTCTCCACCTCAGAAACTCCTCTACCAAGCCTTTTTTCTAACCACATTTTACCTTCACTTCGTTCCTTTAATGACTCAACAGCCCCTGTTGAGAATAATGAAATTGAACAATATAGTAGAATTGAAGTTGTGGCACCAAATGTTCAAGATTTAAAAAATTTGGGGAATGAAGCACTAAAGTGGTGGGGAAAAAATAAAGAGGCATTTCCAGTATTGTACATTGTATCTAGCTTTGTTCTTGCCATTTCTGCTACCTCAGCCCCAAGTGAACGAATTAATTTTATTGCAAAGCTGATTACTAATGACAGGAGAGCCAATCTTGCACCAGAAACAATTGAAGCCTTGATGCTACTTCGAATGGACAAGGAACTGCAAAATTCCCATTTCAATACCAAGGACAAACACTAAGAAAACTTATTGAAACTTACTGAACTTTTTTTTTAAATTTACTACCTGTATTATACAGGCTGTATATACTGCACTTAAATCTGTACTAGAAATTACTACGAACCTGTAAATATGAAAAATTGTCAGGTTCTTGTGTCATTTTTTATTTTTCATTTTTTTGCATGTTCGACGTCCGACCGCGTTCGAGATTTTCAGTTCAATGACTGTTTGGTGATCAATCGGTGTTCGGTTCGACATTAGTTTTTCTGTCCGGGTGTCCGAGTTGTCCGGGTTGTTTGACAAAATTATTATTGCTCGTGTTTGACCGGTTCGGTGGTTCGGACCGTACGAACACATGGGCGAACAGAAAAACGTCAATCAGTCCGACCATCTTTATGTCTAACAGTCTAGATCCGGATAAATAATTAAACGTTTTAACATTTTGTGTTTATTTACAATTTAAGCATACAAAAACATAATAAAGTAATTTTTTTTGCTATTATATTAAGTTATTTATTCTATTATTCTCTTTAAACAATCGCCTTTCAACTTAGCGACCAAATAAATTTTGCTGTATGTGGCACTTATGCTCCTAAAAAAAATACCATAGAAATCTTTCATGCATTTCACTAGAATGTAAAAAAAATGCATCAAAATGTAAATTATTATAATAAGAAATGAGATATGGAAAATATCACACAGTATATTAAAAGACCAATATAAAGATTTAAAAAGTACCTGCAATTACTCTACTCAATAAAGTTTTTTTAAAATGATCTATTTCCATAAGTTCCAGCTTTCTTAAACAATGGTAGAACACATTTTGACATTATTTTATCCAAAACATTATTAGCAGAGCTGAAAAAGACCTTAAAAAAATCATAGAATATATTTAGTTTGATCACATTTCACACTATTTAAGAAAACCTTATACATAAATGGAAACAAAAATACAACAACAAATCAAACTTTGCTTTATTATTTAAAATTATTTCACTTTCATAAACCTTGTTATATCATTTATTTTATCATAATAAAATTATGAATCTCCAAACTCAGTCTTTTCCCCCAGGATACCCAATGCAGATAGATACTTTTTAAGACTTTAGGTATCGTAGTTCCATATATATTGCAGATTGAAAACCTATTAGAAAAAAAAAGTTCGAACTAAGTAAAATACTAATAAAAAACTAAAAATTAAATTAAATACAATAAAAATCTTTTAAAAAAGGTAAGACAACATTTAATAACATACTTGTTCAACTAATAGACTTAAAACTTGATTGCAGTTTATCATAGCTATGCATCGCTGAAATTCTTTTTTAACTTGTTGAAGAAATGTTTTATGTATTATTTATTATGTATTATTATGTATAATGTATTATTTAGCAACTTTTTAAAAATACATACACATATTTAAATATTTTGAAAAACATTTATCTGGTTTTATTAAGCATAAACTGTTGAATAAAAACAGATGAACTTACATTTGGCAAATTTTTGCACTTTAATATCAGGACTTGCTTCTCTATATGCAAACAATTGTGGTGTTTCACTTATTGTTTTAAAATTGATATTAAAAAAAATATAGAAAAATTGCATACTTTAATCTTATACATAAACTTACAGTATTTAGTATTTACAGTATTTAGAAGTATTTAGTTAAGAATATTAAATATAACACTATTTTTGAAAAACCTGGATGTATGAACTAAACTTAAAAAAAACAACCTGATTCTAGAAGTTTAGAACTTGAAGACTCTGAATCACTTTATGCATACATCTCTTTAGTTCTTTAGGCAAGATTAAGGTTTGTCAATATTTATAATTGTCTTTCTTTACAAGGTGAAAAATATATTTTTGTATATTTTTACGCATCATACAGTCGCTTTATTAATTTTTTTCTAATTGATGATTGTTACTATTAAATAAAGTCTTCCGGTTAGGCTTAAAAAAATCATGGCTTAATATTAAAAAAACAAAGTTGTTTCTACTAAAAGTTCTACTTGTATAAATAATGTAGAGCAATTGCTAACTGGAGTAGAAAATCTAGAGAGTAATAGCTTTATATGTTTATTAAAAGATTTATTTATGAAATGGTTGTAACATAAACTTACTTCGTGTTAGGTTGTGATACAAGTATAGTTACGTTTGATTGTAACTATACTTGCATCTTTGTTACTCATAATTGAGAATGGTAGTTTAAGTTTTTTCAGTATATATAAAAAATAATTTTACATACAAAAAAAAATAATTATAAACAAAAACACACACACTGTAATATATATATTACAGTGTGTGTGTGTGTGTTTTTGTTTATAATTATTTTTTTTGTATGTTATGTATGTTACACATATATATGTTAGTAGTATACTACTAACATATATATGTGTTAAGTTTTACAAAACTTGAAGCTTATAAAGTCAATAAGAATACAGTATTTTAAGTTTACAAAGAAAATACAAGATTCATACAAGACTTTTTACATGAATACTTTTTTATATTATCATTATTTGTAAAAGTCAAGTCGTAATGCTACTTTTACACTATATTGTTTTTTGTTCCTAAGCAAGTAGTTTTTAACTTCTCCCCTTTTTTTATCTTTTGCGATAAGTTTCTTTTGTTGTTTGATTTGTTTTAGGGTTTTCTTTTCTTCTAATAAACGAATTTCATTTCTGATTATAGTATCAGTCAAAATCCTTGTTTTCAATTGCCTCCTTTTAACACTTATTTTTCTAGCAGATGCTTTCGGGTAAGGTTTCAAAACTTCTTGTGAGAGTAATGAAGCAATGCTTGGTGACACTTTGTTCGAAAAACTTGTTACATGATGTAATACACACATTTCAGGCTCCATGGCATCAACATGTGTCACAGTCATTTCAGGTTCGACAAGAATTGTGTTTACTACCTTTGAAGCAGCACGATCTGTAACTGATGATTATAAATATTCATCATCTTTAAAAATTTCTGGATTAAATGACTCAATGCCCGCTACTTAAAATCCTCTTTGTATATTAGATGTTGAGAAAGCTTTTGTATATGTTCGCGAACTATTGAAACAATATCATAGATGGTCAAAGGTCTTGGATTTGTGACCATCCAGTTATCACATGCAGCAGTGTAAAACCTTTTCAATTGTCCAAAAACAGTTTTATCCAATGATTGCAATTTATCGGTACAATGGGGAGGAAAACTTAGCATTGTAATTCCATGTTGAATTGCAAGATCAAAGCTTTAACAAAAATATGACTTTTATGGCTGTCCAGAAGTAACAAAACTGGAGATTCATGAGAACAGTTTGAATACATCACAAAATGTTATATCCATTCTATAAAAATGTCTGAATTTATCCAACCAGAAGGATTTGCAAATCCCACGCATCCAGGAGGACCTTCCTTTATCATGTAATCATGAAATTTGACCCTAGGAAAAAAAATAGTGGAGGAATAAGAGTTTCCAATTGCATTTGAAGCACAACATACAGTTACTAATGTTTCTCGTTCTGCAGGTGTGATTCTTCGTACATGTTTACTTCCTTTACCTGTTAACACTTTTACTGGCTTTTGTACCGTTGTTAAACCAGTTTCATCAACATTATATATGCAATAAGGATCAAACTTATATCGATTTCTTACTGTTTTTAGATTTTGGAAAAATTTTCCTTCAGTGTGTTGGTTAAAGGCAGTTGATCGAGCAAAGCTTGTTGCTTCAGGCGTTCGTAAAGACAACTCTGGTTGTCTTTTCATAAAACCTTACAACCAATTAATCCCTGCAATTTTATTCTTGATCCACGATGAAGGGCAGATCTTATTATTTTTTACAGCAAACTCGTATGCCAATAATTGTGTTGACTTAGTTGAAAGTCCATAGTTCATTTAATAATTTTTTAAATTTTTTAAACAAAATTTAAAAAATTTATCTAAAAATTTTTTTATTCGTCATAAGTACATGTCTTTTTTTTAAATGTATAAAATTTAAACAAAAAGTAAAAGTTTTATAAAATAAGTTATATTGGGCACTTTGATCCTCCAATTAATGAGCCCCGATTAGTCAACGATCAATGTGCCCTATTAGGTTCAGTTGATATATTGATGCCAATAACTTCTATAAATACAGTAATCAACTCGAAAAAACAAATTTATTATTAACTTAACTCATATGAGTTTACAATAAATTGGTTATAAAGTCATACGGAAATCTAATTAAAGATTTATTTGAATTTGTTTACTAATTTCAAAAATCATTTTTCATGATGAAAAACTGTATTTTCAATTTTCTTAACGCTGAAGTTGATCTTATTTAAAATTATTACGTTTAAACAATGAAGGGTAGTATAATGGTTAATTAAATTGCAATTAAATCTCTGTTAAATTGAGGCACAAGTAAACAAGCAAAAGCCAAAAGATCATACTGCCCCGGCGACCTTAAGAGCGACCATAAAAGTGAGTTTCCACTCATCAGCTTTTCTACAGGAACGGGATAAGAAAGGAAAAAATAATCACGTAAGCATACGTCGTTTTATTTCGGACATATTAAAACTTATAATAAGCATGGCCACGTGATTATTTTCCCTTCCTTTTCCCGTTCCCGTGAAAAAACGGATGAGTGGAAACTCACCTTAAAACTTTTACAAAACGTTTGCAAAACGTACTTGTGCCCACTGGGAAGTTAATTTTTATCAAAAAGTAAATTACATAAGTAATTTAAAACGTTTTATGCAAATTTACATTTCCGTAGAAGTAATTAATTTTTTTGAAACGACTTTTACTTTATAATATAACCTTTTTTACTTTTAAAAGTAAATTATGTAAAAGAAGATTACATCAAAAAGTAATTTACTTTTACTTGTAGAGTTATTTACATTTACATGCAGTCACATGAAAAAGCTGTTTACTTTTACATTTAAAAGTTAAATTACTTTTGAAAGTTACATTATATCAAATAAAATATCCTTAAAATTTACATTTACCTATAAAACCGTTATTTACATTTACCTATAAATGTAACTAATTTTAAAAAAATTATATTAAAAAGTAACTTGCGTATGGAAGTAATTTACATAAAAGTAATGTGCAACCACATGTTACTTTTAAAAAAATATTTTTTAAGTAGGAATTTTTTATTTTAAATGTAATAACAAATCTTTATTAAAAATAAAATAAAATTTAAATTACATTAAATTACCTTTTATATAATTCGTACAGTGAATTAAAAGTAATTTATATAAAGTAAATTTACTTATATTTTACAACAACTTATACAAGACCTTGTACAAAAGTAATGCTAAAAAGTATCACTTTAAGTCACTAACATTTAGTTTACCGCAACATTTGATTTGCGTGGTTTTAGGTATTTCTTCTCTGTAAAGTTAAAAAAAAAAAATAATAGGTTTCTGCCCATGATTTAAACCTTTTTAAGTTTTAGCTAAAATAACCATTCTTTGCATCAAATCGTCTCAAAAATATTCTCTCTCTGGCCAACCATTCGAAAGCAGTTAGCAGAAGGTGCGTATACCCTAGGAGACTCAGAAAGGGTACTGTATTTGAAAGAAAAATAAATGGCATAATTGTTTGATCTTCTTTACAAGTTTATTGCGCAAATCTATTTATTATTTAAAAACTAAGTAGAGAAAGTTTAAACCTGTCCTGAATTATGGGGGCTATAGCACCATACCCTGAGCCCCGAACTTTTTAAGAGGACGCTTTATATTTGTGAAGATATTTTACCACTTTAATACGAAAAAAGTCCACCTGCACAAAAATTTCCTTTGACTCTAAAAGTCTTGGTTTAAACAACTACGGTACTTTTATATGGG
Source organism: Hydra vulgaris (assembly GCF_022113875.1). Lineage (NCBI taxonomy): Eukaryota > Metazoa > Cnidaria > Hydrozoa > Anthoathecata > Hydridae > Hydra > Hydra vulgaris. The sequence goes on along the minus strand of NC_061164.1, from coordinate 10,075,124 downwards.
CATAAAAGTTATTGTTCTAGATTTATTGGCACCTTATTAATTTATTGGCACCTTGGCCACGTATGCCTACTGACCAAAAATACTTTGCTACACCACGGTGTAATATACCTATAACCTGAGCTGTGCGTAAAAACGATTTATAAGTTGATTAAGAAATAAAAATTGTGACGATTGGAGTCTGGATACAAAAATATCCAAAACATTTACTCCAAATGTGAGAGCAAAAAATTAGTAATTTTTAATATTTTTGTTTTCTTACACTAAGTTTAAGTTGACAGGTTTTAAAATTCAAAATTCAAAGGTTATGATTATAAAAGTTTAAATCCAAACCGAATAAGTTGTTTGTTTCAACATTTTCTAAACATTCAAGTGTGATATAAATAAAAACATACTTAAGATTGGCACTTAAGTATGTTTTATTTACCAAAAGTATATTTTTTAACCAAAATCATTGGTTTTCATAACTATAATACAGTTATCAATATAGTCTATACTGATAAAATTATAAAAATTTTATCTAAAAATTTACGCAAGTAGACATTATTATATTATTGGTTACCATAAAGTCTTTAAATGAGTTTATTATGGTTTTTAGCAACATTAAATGACCTCATTTGTGCGTAATTATTAATAATACTATTAGTTAAGTCATAAAAAGAATAGTCTTGAAACGTTTTTATTTGTTTCCATTGTTGAAAATTGGGTGGTCTGCGTAAATAAGATACAAAACAAACTTTAATGATGACTGAAAGTTCAGAAGGTTTGATTCATTTTGATCCCATTTTTGAGTTGCATCAAGACGAGGTTGATTCTATTTTACAGTTATTGACCAGGATTTGTTAAATATTGTTGCTGAAAATCAACATGCTTCAGATATACCACAAACAACACTTTTCTATATGTTTTGTAACGAAATATTTGAGATCTATGGGTTTATACATTACTCGGATTTGAAGTATGAACCATGTGTTGTTGCATCCTTTTGATCAATCGGTTTAGAGAAATACAATTTCATCTGGAAATGCTTGTGTACTTTTAGATTGGGATTGATTTTTTATTGTCTATTTATGTAGATATGTTTTTAGCACATTATATTGTTACATCATGACTTTAGCACATTATATCGTTGCATCATGATTTTAGCACATTATATCGTTGCATCATGATTTTAGCACATTATAATGTGCTAAAATCATGATGCAACGATATATATATCGTTGCATCATGATTTTAGCACATTATAATGTGCTAAAATCATGATGCAAAGATATAGGTGTAAAGTCAAAAAACTACCGGCGATTAACAAAAAAAGCAAAAAGCTAAAATGGACTGATGAACTTGCAAACGAACTTCATAAGCCTGTTATAGAACATTTTAGATAAATGGGCACATTATAATGTGCTAAAATCATGATGCAAAGATATATATATCGTTGCATTATGATTTTAGCACATTATATCATGATTTTAGCACATTATATCAAATTATCGTTTCTTGCCGCCGCGTAATTTTCTTGTGTGACGTCATAGGTCACGTGACTTGATAGGTCTCTTTGAGACTCAGGCTACGCTCAGTGCGCATGCGCTATTTTAAGTTGTTATAAGATGAAGTTGTCGTCGTTAAATTGGTATTTGTATTAGCATTGCCAGAAGTTGCTGATACGCATATGTTCACATTTAGATTGGAGTTTTGCATCTTTTTTTTTATGCAAGATAATTATTTAGAGATTTTTTTAAAGATTTTTTAATTTTTTATTATCAACCCATGAGTTAAAAGTATCAGGATACCCATACCAGTTTACTAAAGATTTGTTTCCTTGTTTACGAATAACCTTTTCAATTCTATACATATCTTGATTTGTTTTTTGTAATTCTTGTTCATAAAAAGTACCTTGTATTTCTTCACCATTATAATCAGTTATTTTATAAGTTGGTGGATCTGTGTACTGAACTTGTAATATGTGAATACTTCTTCTGTCCATCTAGGTGTGTATCTTTTTTCAAACGCTCCTTTCTTTTTAGTTATTCTCACTTTATCACCTATTGAAAAACTTGGGTTTAATAGGATTTGACCTTTCTTTCCCGTTTAGATTTAGAAATATTATATTCTCATTCTTTTTATTGCTTGCTTCAGCTGGAGTCATTTTAATTGAAGAATGCTTTGTGTTGTTGTATTGATTTACCATTTCATCTAAAACATCAATGTATTTTATAGTAGAGTTAGCAGAAAAGTATTTTAACATTTTTCTTTCATTGTTCTATTCCATCGTTTAACTACACAGCTTTTTTCTTCATTTTCAGTCGAATAGAGCTGCACTCCTAATGCTTTAACATGCTTGTTATAAAATTCCAAGCCTTTATCTACCCATAACTTTGTACACTTTCTATCTTTTAATATTTTATTGAATGCATTAGCAACTTCAATTCCTGTTTTATTTTTCAACAGAACAATTCATCTTTCATTCACTTTGAAAACACATCTATCACCATTAATAAGTATTTTATACCGTCATTGAACTTGGAAAAAGCTTGCATGTCAACTAAATCAGCAGCCCATTTTTCTAAAATGTTCTATAACAGGCTTATGAAGTTCGTTTGCAAGTTCATCAGTCCATTTTAGCTTTTTGCTTTTTTTGTTAATCGCCGGTAGTTTTTTGACTTTACACCTAATCCAAATTTTGCTTTAGCAGATATGATAGGTTTTATAATCTTTCTTTCTAATTTTTCACGTGGTGTTGGATCTTGTATAGCATCCATTTGTTCAATCATTTGTTTATCAACTAAATTTCTATGCTTTTTATCTGGAAAATGTTTATAAACGAGATCATGAATATAAGCTGCATTATCAACTCGATCTACAGGTTTACTCCATTCTTTATATGCATCAGTAGAAGTTAATCTTGCATCTAAATTAGTACCAGGTCCTGCAAAATTCATACCAGGTAAATGCATTTCGCCTGGAAATTTGCCCATAATATTTTTTTATTCTTTGTAAACGAATTAAGCGATTCTACTAAATCACCTCCTTTAGATTCTTTTGTAAATTGAGTTTTTGTTGTACTACAATTAGCACAATTTCCACGTAGCATGTTTCTATTATTTTTACTTACAGCATGTTGTAAGTTTAGTGTATCAGTTTTACTTTTACATTTAAGGCAGTACATTTTTATTTACTTACTATTTTTTTTTATTACATTTTAGTTAAAAATCTCTGAAAACGATATAAAAAATTCTTTATATAAGAAAATGGAAGTATTAGATTTGTCCTATAATGTAAATAAAAATAATCGTCATAATAATGAGTTATTACCAAGAAGTATAAGAGGACTTAAAGTTGGGAAGTCTGGTTGTGGAAAAACAAATTTATTATTAAATTTACTTATAAGACCTGATTGGTTAGACTATAATAGTTTACAAGTTTTTGGAAAATCTCTTTTTCAACCGGAATACAAAATATTAAATAGTTCTTTTGAAAAAAAAGTACCAAAAGAAGATATTCTTAAAATATTTAAAAGTTAAAAATTACAAGATAAAATAGATAAGATGGATATCAGCCCTGATCTTGTAATTGAAGTTCATTCAAAAAATTTAAAAAATAAAATAGATATGGAGTGTCAGTTTTATGAAACAGCAGATGATGAACCAGAACCTGAAGATCTTGATCTTACTAAAAATAATTTAATGATGTTCGATGATTTACAATTGACAAAGCAAAATAAATGTGAAAAATACTATATAAGAGGAAGACATAGCAATGTAGATTGTTTCTATTTAGCGCAAAATTATTTTATGCTACCAAGGAAAACAATAAGAGATTTTATATGCTTGTTTAAACAAGATTCAAAAAATGTAAATCATATTTATAATGATCATGTTTCAAATGATATGTCAAAAGAAGAGTTTAAAAATTTTTGTAAAATAGTTTGGTCGCAACCTCATAAATTTATTGTTATTGATTTATCATCAGATGTGAAGAATGGAAAATATAGAAATGATTTTGGTCGTTTTTATTTTGCTTTATCTGTATTAAATACTAAATGAAATATATGTTTACATAAAATATATATATCTATCTAGATCCATTCGTGATCTACAGAATCCGACCTAATACTGGAATATTCTTAAATGGAGAATTTTCACCTAATATTAAACCTTAACCAACTTTTTCATATTGTTTATCGTTTCCAGTTCCTTTTCCATAATAGTAATATCCGTTTCCTAAATATCTTCCTTTTTTCCATTCATTTATTAATAATCCTTTTCCTACTTTTCTTACTTTAATAGAACTTTTATCATCTTTTACATACAAAATACCATTACCAGCAATTTTATTTACTATAGTGCTTCCAGCAGCTGCGCCCCTACTCCTGATTATAATCCTGTTGCAACAGCAGGTACAATTTTTGAAGCTAAAAAACTTCCAACTAATCCTAGTAAAGGTAGAAATCCACCTTCTACTTTAGAATTATGCATTAGATTTTCTTCATTTAATTCAAGTGTTAAACCTTTTCTATTTTTAAATGCATTGACTACTTCTTCTAATTGTTTATGTGTTAGAGCTATTACATCTTTAGCATTTTTATTATTTAGATTTTTAAAAGTTAATTTTATAGTAATTTTTTTTTAATTATTCTCAAGTTCTTTCTTGATTTTATTCTTTTGATATTCTGAAAGTTCAACTTTAATATTTTGATAATCTGTCATTTTTTATATATGCACATTTTTTTTAATCTATTTTTTATTTTTTAAAATATTTATCAATTCTTTTAGAAGTGCTACTTGTTCTTTTAGAACAGATTCTTGCTCACATTTAGAAGTTCGTTCTCTTATATGAAATTTCATTGTTATTCTTTCTCCTTGCACATCAATTAGATTTTCATCTTGATCAATTAACAAAGTTTCTATATCACAAATATCTCCTCTTAGAGATATAGGTAAGTAAATGGGGACATTTATTTTTTCTACAAGTTTAGCTCCAGGAGCTACAGAGGGGTTAAATGTATAAATAATTTTGCTAGGTGAGTTATCAAAATAAGATCCTGATATAACACTAATTTTTACATGTATAGTATTAATATTATTTATATCTAATACTTTTACAAATTCATAATCACCTGCAGTATATATTTTACTTTCAAAACCTAAAAGATTTCTGATTGAATTTGCAATCATAAAATCAACTGCAAAATTTTTTGCAATATGCATTGTAACATTATAGGTTTTTGTATTTCCTACAAAAGTAGGAAATACAAAATTGAATTCATAGGAAGTTGATAAGCAACTAATTCTTTTTGCATCCAGTCATTGATCGAAGTAAGTTTATAGACCCCTTCTGGAATATTACGATCAGCTGTCGATGGGTTTTTAGTAGTTGCATCATAAATAATATAAGTAAATTTATTGTTGTTTTGATTAATACTATTAAGTAAATGATATGTTTCTAAGCTTATTAATGCCATTTCATACTCTTTTTTTCAATCAAGTGGAATAGCTGGTAAAAACTTTCTTTTTAATGTTGAAGTAACTCCTCCAATACATATATCCATTTTTATATATATATTATTTTTTTATATCATTTTTAAATATAAAAAAATTAATTAACTTTGCTGCTTTACTTCTCTTAGATGAAATTGTATTATTAATCTTTCTTTACTCATATCTATAACATGAAGATCGTCATCCTCTATTTCAACTGTCATTTTTGAAAGTGTTTTTGTTTTTAAAAGAAAACAACTTTTAAAATTTGGTTCTTCAACAAGTCTCATACCTGAAGGACGAGTCATTGGTAAAAATGTATGCATTACAGTAGTTTTCTTACCATTTATATTTTTTCCATCTACAATATTATTTAATATATGCAAACACTTATTTTGAGATAATATCGCTGTAGTGAATAGTTTCTAATCTTATAAATGCCATTTCGTGTTTTTTTGTTTTATCAAGTTCAATAATAGGATCAAATTGAGTTGTAGTGATATTTGATTTATTATTATGTACTTCAATATCCATTCTTTATTTTTATAATAACTCTTATTTAAGTTATTATAAATCATTTTTTATTGCTAATTAAAAGTTAAAATTATAAAAAAAAAATAGTTATTTTTGTTCCTTCTGTAATAGCTGAAGTAACTTTTTCTCTAATTATAAGCCGAATTCCTATACTTTCTCCTTGTGAGTTTAACAGTTTCCATTTTTTTCTACTAATGTAATATACATTTGTGAAAATTTATTTGCTTTTAATTTTTTATAATCTGGTTTAACAAATATATTCTTTGGAAATTGTATAGCGCGATCAAAAGAATCAATAAATATAAGATAATTATCTTCTGGTGAATATTCATATACAAAGTTTGATTTTTCACTATCTAAATATGTAATACTAGCTTTTATATATAAAATTTTTTTTAAATAATTAGTTCCTATTGCAGTTAAAGCAATTTCATACTTTTTATTTTCATCAAGTGGAATATCTTTTTCATTAAATTTAATTGTAATACTTGCACTATATTTTGTAATATTTGATTCCATTCTTTTTATATATACAAGAAAAATTATTTATGTCATTTCAAATAAATTTATTTTATTATAATATTTTTCATAAACAACTGCATCTTCTAATTTTACTTGTATAGATTGAATCGTTGAGCCTATATAAACATCTTCAATTCTTAAACACCCTTTAATATGACATCTTTTTTTAATAAGATTATATCCTGAAATTTTATTATCATTTGCAGATCTTAATACATTATCCATCTTTAGATCTTCTGTTGGTATTTTTGCAAATATAACAGGAGGTTTATTATCATTATATTTTAGAATTTTTGAGTTGTCAGTATTAAAATTTTTTACTTGTTTTTCTTTGACTTTATCTCTACAAAATTTTTCAATAGATTGAATCATTGCAACAAATTTTTCTTCTTCTTCAGTCTTTCTTTTCATCTCATTAAAACATACAAGTGGAATTGAATATCCAGTCAGTTCCTTCGTTTTTGGATCTCTATTTTCACAAACTCCATATGAAAATAATTTAGTTGTTTCTACTGATAAAAATGATTCACCTTTATAACCAATTCTCATTTTTTTGATAATGAACAGGCTTATAAAAATTAATGACTTCACTAGCACATAGTTTTGTCTCATCAAAATTTTCAATATTCACATATGACATTTTTTATATATACAAGAAAAATTATTTATATCATTTTAATTTTTTATATTATTATGCTGTGTAATGATATAAATAAATAAGCATCTTTATAAAATGAATAAAATGTCTCTGAATATTGAAAAGAGTGAAATAAAAAAAATAGATTTAATATATAATCAGAATTTAGATCATACTCCATCTTTTGTTAATAGTAAAAAATATAGAGTATTTGCACAGCAAGATTTTGTAGTAAAATCAAATTCATATAGTAAAATTTCCTCAAAGTGTGGAGTTAATATAGATGAAGTGTATTTATCACTTGCACTTGCAGAAAAATATAAGCCATATTTAAACTTACTAAATCCTGTAGTAGCAGAGTCTACTAATGATATTATAATAACTTTATATAATAATGATAAAAAAGATATAAATATTAAAAAAAAAATATTTTTTATTATATATTTTATCTTATAATGGAATTATAAATATAATCAGTTATATATATATAACGAAGCTAGGGTCCTTTCAGGACCTAAAAATGTAAAATCAAAAGAAGAACCACAAAGTGATTAAGACTCTGTTAAATCTATATTATCAAGTATAGGAGAATTAATTACTGATAAAATATGTGATAAAGATAATAATAAATCTGACAAAGATAAAGACAGTGATAAATCAAAAAGTAATCAAGACTCTAAATCTATATTTAATTTTGGTAAATAAAGGTATATGAGATTTAATTATCATAAATATAACTTATTAAAATAACTTAAAATAAATTTTTCTTTATAAAAAGAATAGAATATAATAGGGACTATAATAACAAAGAATGTAAAAATGAAGAATGTAAAAGTATTTATCCAGATCTTAGTCAGTTTAGTGTTGATCCAACTGCACCACCACTATCTATAGATCAGCGATATCGATTAGATAAGATAAGTGAAATTCAAAGTAAAATAGAATGTGAAAGAAAAAGAAGAGCTATGTTGAGTAAAAAGTATCATAGAGCTGTGAGAATCATTTCAGCGATTGATAATTCATTACTAGCTACTACTATGACATTAGGAGCTGTTGGTATAGTTCTTTTATCAACTATAGTAGCAGCAAAAGTTGCTATTGCACTTGAAGGAACTGCATTAGGTGCAGGTGTATTATCATTAATAGTATCTCAAGTTATTAAAAAAATTAATCATAAAAGCAGAAAAGCATGAAAAGATTAAAGTATTAGCTGATGCAAAATTAAATACTATAAGAGATTATATTTCTAAAGCTTTAAAAGATGGTAATATCGATGATGTAGAATTTACAATGATACTTTTAGAATATGAAAAGTTTCAAAAAATGATTGAAGAAATTAGAACAAAATCTAAAAATGAAATTGATGTACAAAATAAACAATCAATATTCAACCAAGGTAAAGAAAAAGCTATGAAAGAGGCGATGGAATTGTTAGGTTTAATAAAAATCAAAATATTAGCAAAATAAATATTAATTAAATCATAATATATGTTTAAGTAAAACATATACCAGGGGTGGATCCAGCATTTTTTGGTGTTTGAGATAGCTAACTTCCAGACATGGAGCAAACTCCAAACATTTATATGTTTATACTTATGTCAAATAAGGATGGTTTGCAAGAAATTGCGATGATTGGAGCCTGAGAACAAAAAAGCCCCAAAATTTGAGACGTACCTGCCCCAAACGTGAGAGCAACAAGTTGATAAAATATTTTTTGTACTATTCTCAACAAGACTTTTATTTATCAATAAATTTTAAATTCCATTGTAAAATATTTTAGCGCTCAAAAATTATGATCATATAAAAATTGTAACCCCCTCGAATTGAGGGGGATTCAAACTTTACATGGTCATAATTTTTGAACGCTGGAATATTTTACAATGAAATTTAAAATTTATGGATAAATGTAAGTCTTGTTGAGAATAGTACAAAAAATGTTTTATCAACTTGTTGCTCTTACGTTTGGGGCAGGTACGTCTCAAATTTTGGGGCTTTTTTGTTCCCAGGCTCCAATCATCGCAATTTTTTGCAAACCATCCTTATTTGATATAAGTATAAACATATAAATGTTTGGAGTTTGCTCCATGTCTGGAAGTTAGCTATCTTAAACACCAAAAAATGCTGGATCCGCCACTGTATACTATATTCAAGTAAAACATATATTATGTTCAAGTAAAACATATATTATGTTCAAGTAAAACATGATAACACGTTACTAATTATGATTTATGCGAATTAAATTAAAAGAAAATGTTATGTATATAAAAATATCGTTTTTAGATATTGTAGATCCGAAAAAAAGAAATGAAGCTTTTAAAGAGCTCGAAAGATTGAAAAAAGTATATATTAAGATGCAGTAAATGAAAAGCTTGGATATGATAACTTACAGCATGACTTGGGTAATTTATACAAACATATTATCGATAGTCAATCTGGAATAAAAGAAAACCTAGCTAAATTATAAAATAAAGCTGATTTAGCTATCACACTATCAAATTATCCAGCAATAATGGATATACCTGAAACTAAATCTGATATGAAACATGATAGTAAAATTATTTCATTAGGAACTATAGCAACAAATTATTTAAAGTCAGCTTATAGTAATAAAAAGGCAGCAGATTTTACATTTGGTATACACTCAAAAGATAGAAAATTGTATATAGGAAAAAAACCAATATTAATTAGTAATAATGATATAACTATTGACGATAAAAAGTATATTGGAACTACTGGTCTTTGGGAATTGTTAACAAAATCTAGTCCTGATCAAAATATATATAATGAAGACGATCTTGAAGATTATAAAAATATATTGAAAGAAACAGATGCTAATTTTTCTAGTAAATATCCAGGAAAACCTAGATCATCTAGAAGTGAAAAATATAATAATATAATAAAACCCATTTGGGAAGAGATAACTAGAAAATCTGGAAAAGGAGTTATCATTCTTCCTAGTGATCCAAATGAATTAGTTAAAATGCTTACATTACGAATAGCTGCATTTGATGCAGGTAATACTGGGGCTAGAAATGAGGCTGTTGCTATTTGTGATGAATTATTACGTCAAGGAGAAATTGATTCTGAATATTATAAAGCATTACAGAACATTTTTAGATTAATTAAAAATAGTAAGTAAATAAAAATGTTAACTGTTGAGAAAAGAGTTTATAAAAAGCATTATGCAAGTGGAAGTGGTATATTCGATGATATTAATAATGTATATAATCGAGCAAAATCTTCAGATTTTTTTAAAGCATTATCTGGTATGAAGGCTATGTTGACTAATCATTTTAGAGATAAATAAGGGATCAAGATTAGCGAAGCTAATTAGAAATAAATTACTACTTATGATTTATGCGAAATAAATTAAATAAAAAAGTAACAATATAAAAATGTTAATTGTTGAGAAAAGTGTTTATAAAAAGCATTTTGTAAGTAAAAGTGGCATATTTATTCATTTTAGTGACTTACTTAATAATAGATCGATTAATAATGCACTTAAAATATCACGTAATTTAGCTAATAAAGCCATTGCTAGTGATTTAGGAAAAACTGCAATAGATGCTGCAAAAGTAGCAGGTAAAGAACTAGCTACAAATGCAATCTCTACAGCTAAAGATATTATAATAGAAAAAAGAAACAAGTTAATTAAAAAATCAAAGCTTAAACCTGAGAATAAACAAGTACTTGCACATTTAGTTGAATCTTGAGCTAATGATCTTGCTCAAAATCTAACTAATGAAGTCACAACAAATAAAAATAAATTGATGATGGGATCTGCATTACCATCTAAAAAATTAAGCCATTCAAACGCTATTAAACTGGAAGAATTAGTAAAAATGGGAAGAGTATTAAAAATGGCATAATTTTCAGTAATATTTTTTATAAAATTTTCATTAATAAAAAATTAATGAAAATGAATTAAAAAAAAATGTTATATATATAAAAATGGCAGATTATAAAAGTTTAAATTTAACAGAGCAACCCTTTTTTTGATGAAAGTATTTCCAGATATCAATTTGGAGAATATTCTCCACCAACTGGTACAAATATAAAGGATACAGTACTGATAAAAATTAATATTGAGATGACAGATTCATTTTTTCTACCATCTAAAGCTTATTTATCTACCATCTAAAGCTTGTTTAGGAAGACTTCTAGCAGCAAGTGGTGCTATGCTAATACAGATGTAGTAACACATACACACAATGGAATTATGCATTTATTTGATAGAATGGCACATGATTTATCAGGACAGAGTATAGAAACAGTAAATAATATAGAGCAAGCAACTACAATGTTAGGAAAGCTTAGGTATTTAAACGAGGTATTCCAATTAGCAGAAGGATTAAATCAACTAAAGTACAAAGATACTATAACAGATGCAAATTTGACTACTAATGTTGGAGTTACAGTAAGGCAAGCATACATTATTTAAAAACCTACTACAAAAGGTACATTTTCGTTTATTTTACCTTTAAAGCATATTTTCGGATTCTGTGATGATTATACTAAAGTACTTTACGGATTTAAGCATACATTAACTTTACAAAGAAAAAATGACAATGATGCTATTTTTCGATCTGCTGCAGCAGCTATAGGAAAAGTAACTCTTACAAAAGTATCATTATGGATGCCTTATATCACACCATCAGATACAGAGAGACATAATCTTAATAGTGTTATTAGAGAAAAAGTAACAAAGCTTTTTATTCTAGATTGTGTGAAACTATTATACTTCAACCAACAACTAAAATGACTTGGAAACTTGGTGTTAAAAGTAATGAAAAACCTAGATATATTATTGTAGGATTCCAAACAAATTGAGATAATGATCAAACACAAAATGCTTCAATATTCGATCATTGTAACTTGAAAAAATATGCAAGTCATGATTAATAATGTAAGATTTCCTGAAGCTGATTATGAACTATCATTTTCAAATCAACAATTTTTAAGAGCTTATAGAGATGCATCTACTTTTAAAGAAAATTTTTATGGAACAAATGAAATCATTTCAAATTGTAACATAACACCTTCAGACTATAAAGATTTATATCCACTTATGGTTTTCGATTTAAGCAAACAATCAGAAAAATTAAAACCTTTAGTATCAGATATTCAAATTATAGCATACTTTAGCGAAAATGTTCCAGACGGAACTGAAGCATTTGCTATTGTTATATCAGAAAGATTAGGTAAACTAAAGTCTAATGGAGATAGATTCAACTTTGAATATTAGAAAAAGAAAATTATAGTAAAATGTGCAATAAAAAAATATTTTTTAAAATAATTTTCTTGTCATAAAAAAAAAGAATGGAAAACGTAATGATTGATTCAGAATATGAAGTTTTTAAAGAAGAGATGAAGGTAAAGGAAAGAATAGAATTAATAAGATTAGAATTAAAATTAAAAAGAAAAAGATTGCGTGAATTAATAAATGAACTAATAGCATTAGAATTTGAAAATCAAATTGATAATGAAATTGAAGATAATTTATTTTCAAAAATCAAAGAGTTGAAAGGAATAAGAAAAGAAATATTATTGGAATTAAAATTGGAATTAGAAAAAATAAAGTTAATATTAGAAGAAAAAATATTAAAAAACTTAGCAATAGAAGCAGGAGTAGGACTTAGAAATAAAATATTATCACATTTATTATTTGATGAAAAAAAATTTGAAGAATTAAGAAGAATAAGTGAAGTATTAAATAAATTGTCAATTTCAGAAAAAGAATTAGAAAAAAGAATAGAAAAATTAAGGCTAGAAGAAGAAGTATTAGAAGATCTAGAAGAAAAGTTAAATGAGATTGAACTTATAGAAGATTTATATTCTAAATATCCAATATATATGAATAAAGAAGAAATAACAGATCACTTAGAATATAAATTAAAAGAAAAAATAGAATACTTTGAATTAGCGTTAGAATCAATATTAGAATCGATTAGATTGAAAAAAATGTTGATTCTTATAAGAACCCAACGAAGTCTGGGTTCTGAAAGAACCTATGCTCCGCTAGATCACGAAGGAATCCCGAAGGGATCCTCCGCTTAATACTGAAGAAAGATTAAAAAGTAAAAAGTAAAAAGATTAAAAAGTAAAAAAAAGTAATTTTAAAAATAAGTTATTTAGAAAAAATAATTAAAAAAATCAAGATTATAGATTTAAGAATTGTTATAGAAGGAGTATTTAAATTTACAAGAAGATTTAACAGTCTTAAAAATTACAAATGTAATTTGTAAAGATTTAAAAATATAATAAATTTAAAAAATATATACAAGAAAAACATAACAATTTAAATTATTTGAAAGTAATTTAAATTAATTTTTTTTATATAATAAAAATAAGTGATAGAATAAAGTATACGAAAAAGCATTTATTAAAATTACTAAAAGAAAATAATATACAACAAACATCTAAAGATCACATTGCATTAGTTATGATTGCTATGGATAATAATTTAATTGATAAAGAATCTATACAATCAAATATCATTACTAAAAAAAAAAAAAAAACCAAAGATTAAAAAAGTAAAAAAGTTAAAAAAGAAAAAGTAAAAAAAGAGAAAAGACCTGTAGGAAGACCTAGAATTTATCCTATAAAAGAAAAAAAAGAAAGAGATCCTAAATATGACAGGCTGACAAAAATTAGAACAAATCCAGCATCTATTAAACTAACTAATGTAGAAACAGGAGAAGTTAAAATATTCAATTCTATATATGATTATATCAGAAAGGAAAAACGTGGATATAGATATTTATATTTGCGTAATGGAAAAGTTGGAAATGGTATAAAAATAGAATGAGTAAAATCTAAATATGATGAAAAAGAAAATGTAGAATAACTTATTTTAAAAAATTATTTTTATTGATATAAAAAGTCTATAAAAATATGAAAAGAAACTTTTTAGTTTTTTTTATTTTAATTTCTTTACAAGAAAAAATGAAAAATTGAAAATGACATAAATATTTTCTTGTATATATAAAAATGGAAAATATAAAATTAACAGAATTGAGAAAAATCGCAAAAGAGCGAAAAATCAAGAACTATTATAGAATGAGAAAAGCAGATCTTATGAGAGTGTTAGAGCGAAGATCACACATTATAAACAAATTGATTCCAGTGAATATTTCACAAAGTGCTCTAACACCTACTCAGTATGTGCCAAGTAAATATATTAATATTGTTAATAATAAAGTTAGTTCATTTGCTAATTGGATTATGTCTTATGTTCCTGAACCTATTAAAAAGACTGCAAATGAGAGATTGACATCAATAAAATCTACAATTCATATTTATATAAAAGATTTGGAGTTAGAAAACCAATAGAATTTAAATTAACGCAATCAGCTATTAAAAATGTGACAAAGCAATTTTCAGCTAAAGGTGTTGAAGGATATGATGCTTTGCCCTTTATGAAATCAGTTAAAAATAATGTCATTAAAATACTGAATAGCAATAAAGGATCAAAGATCTATATAGTTCATGTAAAATGGAGCGTGTTGATCTTAAAACAGGAGAAACTATAACAACTATTGCAACTTTTTCAACAAAAGCAGAAGTTGTTTTAGAATCGACAGTTTTAAATGACTTTTATAAAAGAGCTGCAAATAAAATTTTAGAATCCTTGTCCACATTTCAATAGATGAGATCAAGTTATAGATTTGTTTCTGTTGAAAAGATGGATATTAATATGATTGAATATAAACCACTTAAAGTTAATTCTTACATTCCTCTTCCTGAAAAGTTAGCAGCTAAAAAAGCAATCATTAATATTAAAAATGAAGACAACGAATGCTTTAAGTGGTGTGTAGTTCCATTTTTTAATACTAAAGAAAAAAATTCTGAAAGAGCAGATAAGGATTTAAAAGAACAAGCTAAAAAAATTAAATTGGGAAAAAATAGAATTTCTAGTGTCACTCAATCAAATTACACAATTTGAAAAAAATAATCAAGACGTAAGTATTAATGTACTTGGATACGAAAGTTCAGTTTATCCTTTACGAATATCTAATAATAAAAACAGACAACATCAAATAGATTTATTACTCATTTCAAATGATGAAACTAATTATTATTGCTTAATAAAAAATTTAAGTAGATTACTTTTATCACAAATATCTAGCGATGAACATACTATGCACTTTTGTAGAAATTGCTTACAAGGATTTAGTCCTGAAGAATCTTTATATAAGCATAAATTGTATTGTGATATTGACTCATGATTCAGTTCGTATTGAACTTCCAGAGCCAAACACAATGATAAAGTTAGAAAATTATAACAAGACTATGAGAGTACCCTTTGTAGTCTATGCTGACTTTGCAAGTTTTATAAGACCAATCAACACTTGCACACCCAATCCAAATGAATCTTATACAAAACAATATCAAAAGCATACACCAAGTTCATTCTGTTACTATATCAAATGTTTTGATGAAAGTGTCTATAAAAGTAAACAAGTCATATTCACTGCAAATAGTAAAAAAGATGATGTTGCGAAAAAATTTGTTGATATGTTAGAAGAAGATATTAAGAAGATTTACAACATTTATTTAAAATTTCCAAAAAAGATGATATTTACACCTGAAGACAAAAAATAGTTTTAATAATGCAAAAGTATGTCACATTTGCGAAGAAGAATTAAAAGATGATAGAGTAAAAGACCATTGTCATATTACAGGTAGATAAAGAAGAGCTGCTCATATAGATTGTAATTTACAATTTAAAATTCCAAAATTCATTCCAGTACTATTTCACAATTTATAAGTAAGTGTATCAGTTTTTGTAAAAACTTAAAGTTGGTGAATATAGGAATAAAGATAATAAAGTTATTGAAGTTAAACAATAACTCCGTTTCGTTGATAGTTATTTTTTTTTTTTTTTTTTTTTTTTTTTTTTTTTTTTTTGTTCTTTATTACGATATTTATGATACAGATACAAATAATATAAAAAATAAAAAAGAAAAGGTAACAAGTCAAGATATCGTTAAGAATAATATAATAATATAAAGAATATTAATAAATATAAAGAACGCGGATACTCAAAGAAGACCATCAGGTCTTGTCACAGAGAAACCGCTTTTGAACGTTTTTTTTTTTTTTTTTTTTTTTTTTTAATTTTTTTTTTTTTTTTTTTTTATTATTATTATTATTATTTTTTTTTTTCAATGTTTTCATTCTTTGTATTTATTTATTTTTGTTCAGTTTCTTTTTATTACAAAATTAAATTTATTAATAAAAGTATATAAAACTTAAAGTTGTAATATAATATTCGTAATATTCGTATTATTTTCGTAATATAATATTATAAATAAACATACAATATTACAATAGAAGAGTTCTAAAACTTAAAAACTAAAACATGTTAAATAATTCACTAAAATAAAACATGTTAAATAATTGCTTGTTGATAAAAAAAATTAAAAAAATAAAAAAGAATGTACATTAAATATATTCATATACTAATATAGACAAGTGATTTTCAAAAATTTAAAAGTAGATTAGTATATTTTCAGTCGAAAAAATGAGTTTTTTAAGATTTTGTTTAAAAGAATCAAAATTACATTCTTGAGAAAAATCTTTAGAAGTATTTAGAACTATACTATTCCATAAAAATGGTCCGCGAAATGAAATAAAAAATTTTCCAAAATTAGTTTGAGAAAATGGTTGTCGAATTAAGTTATCGTTCCTTAGAATATATTTATTTCTATCTCTTTGTAAATACAAGTTACGAAAAGAAACGGGTGATAGGTTGGTCTTGCATTTATACATAAAACAAAGAATATTAAAAACATTTAACTCATATATATTGAGTGCTTTCATATCATATAAAAGAGGCTTGGCGTGAGCAAAACGGTCCTTGAAATTTATAAGGCGTGCTACATGCTTCTGTTGCCGATAGAGAGGTTTAAGTTTACTTTTATAAGTGCTACCCCAAGCAATGTTTGCATAGTTGATATGGCAATGAATTAACGAATAATATAATTGAATTAAGGTATTTTTATCAAGAACGTTTCTTATTTTGTATAAAATGCCTATACTCTTTGAAATTTTACTGCACAAGTTAGCAATGTGGCATTTCCATGTAAGATTTTCATCGATATATACACCTAAAAATCTTGTCACTAAAACTCTATTAATAACTATGTTATCGATATATAGAAAAGGTAAGTTGCTAGGCAGCTGGTGCTTTTTACCATAAGGATGAAAAAGAATCCATTTAGTTTTATCAATATTTAGTGATAGTTTGTTTAATCTAAACCATTCGGAAATTTTGACTAGTTCAATGTTCATATTGCTAAAAAGTGTAAAAATGTTATTATGAGAAAGAAATAGGTTAGAATCATCAGCAAACATAATTGTCATTAGGTTAGAAGCTTTTGGTAGATCATTAATGTATATTAAAAATAGGAGAGGTCCTAATATGGATCCTTGAGGAACTCCACATGAAATATTTAACAAACTAGATGATACGTTATCATTCGCATAAACAAATTGTTTTCGATTATTTAGGTAACTTTTTAGCCAAATTAATATTTTTCCAGTAATTCCGTACCACTCCAACTTTTTAAAAAGAATTTCGTGATCTATAGTATCAAAAGCTTTCGCCAAGTCAATGAAAACACCTAAAGTAATTTGAGAATTTTCAAATGAGTCAGATATATTTCTTGTAAATTGTAGAATGGCATGTTCAGTAGAATTGTTTTTTTGGAATCCATATTGATTGCTGTATAATAAATTGTTTAAAGTAAGATGACTATAAATTTTATTGTACAAAATTCTTTCTAAAACTTTAGAGAATACAGAAAGGAGTGAAATTGGACGATAGTTACTTATATTCTTAATGTCACCACTTTTTAATATTGGTATGACTTTTGCTAATTTTAGAGCATGTGGAAAAATTCCCTGTTTAATTGATATTGAAAAAATTTTAAAGAGTATATCTTTTAAAACATCAAATGAACTTATAATAATGTTGCCATTAATACCATCAGGGCCTACTGCTTTGTTAGATTTTAACATTTTAAAGGCATTTTCAAACTCTTCAAAAGATAATTCAAAAGAGTTCAAGTAAGAGTTTAGAGGGAAACGTAGATCATTCATTAAACCGTTAGCTATAGGAATTCTTTTTGCCAGATTAGGTCCTACAGACACAAAATATTTATTAAATTCTTCCGTAATTTGTCTTTTATCATATAAAAATTCATTATTATGTTTAACCGTGTTTGGCAAAGAGTGAGATGTACATTTTTTGCTGCCAGTAATTTCTCTTATTATAAACCAAGTGCGTTTAAAATTTAATTTATATATATTTAGTAAATTTAAATAATAATTTTTTTTTTGTTTTTTCTTGAGGCTTTCAAAAAGTTTAGCGTAATTTTTATATATAATTTTATTTTCATTTGTTTTAGATTTTAAGTAATTAATGTATAATTTTTGTTTAATTTTTGAAGACTTCCGCAAACCCTTTGTAATCCAAGGCGATTTAATACTTTTAGCTTTGAGATTTAAATTAACTTCAGGGAAATTAGTTTCATAAATATCATAGAAAGATTTAAAAAAGGAGTTATAAACTAAGTTAATATCATCAGAGGTGTTAATAATGCTCCAATCAATTAGAGATAATTGTTCCTTAAAAGATTTAAGGTTTTCATTTGTAAAAAATCGCTTTTTGAAAACTCGTTTTTCATTAGGAACTAATTTATAATCTATATTTATAGAAAAGAAAATAGGAAAATGATCAGATATGTCATTTTTAATTATGCCCTTTTTTAAGGATTCGTTAAAAACATCAGTGGTTAAAATATTATCAGTTAAAGAGGCACTTGATTGAGTAATTCTTGTCGGTTTGCTAATCAAGGGAATCGCACCATTTTCAAAAATGCCATTATAAAACCTTTTAATGTTATTATTGACGTGGTATTGAAAACAATCTAAATTCAGATCACCCACTAAGTAGATAAATTTATTTTCGTGGTTACTTTTTTTAATAACGTCATTACATAAAAACGAATTAAAATTTTTAATTTCACCTGAAGGTGGGCGATAACAACAACTTAGAATTTTATTTTTTATTTTATTGGTTAAAATTTCAATCGTTAAAACCTCTTTATCAGCATCAGAGATGCTCATGTCATGCCGGGTAAAATATCGTAAGTTATTTTTAACATAAATAAGAACGCCTCCGCCACGCTTATTTGTTTTTCGTGCTAATGAAATTACATTAAAACCCGGCAGTTCAAAATTGGTAAAAAAAATTTACGTCATCCGAACTGCACCATGTTTCTGTTAAGCAAATTATATTAAATAGATTACAAGTTTCTTCAATAAAATTACGAAAGATTTCAAAATTTTTTTTTAAACTGCGGATATTAATGTGAATTGTGTTAATATTATTTTGATTTTATTTTCATAATATAATATTTATATAAGATAATATTTGATATTATTGTGTTAATATTATTTTGAGTTATAGATTTATGGCTTCTAGTTTAGATAGCTTATCTAAAAATCTAACAAAGGAGCAATGTAAAAATATTGGAATATACTATTCAGGAAATGATGTCAATTTATTATTAAGAAAAGGTGTTTATCCTTATGAATGATTCTAATGATAAATTAAATAAAACGCAATTACCATCGAAAGAACTCTTCCTTTCAAGATTAAATGACGAAGGAATAAGTGATGAAGATTACTCACATGCACAAATTGTATGGAAAGAGTTTCATTGTAAAACTTTTAAAGATTATCATAATTTATATAATGTTTCAGATGTGTTATTATTAGCTGATGTTTTAGAGAATTTTAGAGATGTATGTATGAAAAATTATAAACTAGATCCTGCTTGGTACGATACTTCACCAGGGTTAGCTTGGGATGTTGCATTGAAAGCAACAAAAATAGAGTTAGAATTATCAAGTGATTATGATATGATCTTAATGATAAGGCAAAGAATAAGAGGTGGAATTAGTATGATTTCTAACAGGCTAGGAACTGCTAATAATAAATAAATGAAAACCTATGATGAAAGTAAAGAATCTACCTACATACAGTATGTAGATGCTAATAATTTATACGGATGGGCTATGAGTAAGCCCCTTCCCACACATGGTTTTCAATGGATGATTGATGAAGAATTAAAAAATTGGAAATCTGTTTCTTGTATATTAGAAGTAGATTTAGAATATCCTAAAAATTTATATGATTTGCATAATGATTATCCACTTGCTCCTGAAAGATTAAAAAAAGACAAAGTTAAAAAATTAGTACCAAGTTTAAATCATAAGAAAAATTATATCATTCACTATGAAAACTTGAAACTGTATGGCAGATTAGGATTGAAAATAACAAAAATTCATAAAGGAATAAAGTTTGAAGAGAGCGCATGGCTATGTAAGTACATTGAGCTCAATACAAATTTAAGAACAAAAGCTACTAATGATTTTGAAAAAGACTTTTTTAAACTCATAAATAATTCAGTATTTGGAAAAACAATGGAAAACATTGAAAACAGAGTTGATGTTAGATTAATCACTAAAAGAGAATAACCTATAAAATTAGCATCAAAACCAAACTATGAAAGTAGAACAATATTTAATGAAAACTTGATAGCCATTCACATGAAAAGAACAAAACTAGTTTATAACAAAACTATTTACTTGGGTATGTGTATTTTAGATTTGAGTAAGACATGATGTATGAATTTCATTATGATTACATCAAAAGTAAATATGGAGATTAAGCAAAACTATTATTCACAGATACATTCATTAGCCTATTAAATAAAAATAAAAGGCTTTTATTCAGATATTTCTAATGATGTTGAAAGTAAATTCAATACAAGTGAATTTGACAAAAATTATCCAGCTACTCAAAATAGATTTGGTAGGGCTAAATAAGAAAGAAATAGGAAAGTTTAAAGATGAAACTGGAGGAGCACAAATTGAAGAATTTGTAGGTCTAAGATCAAAATTACTTCATACAAAGTACATGGAGAAAATAAAAAAAATGTAAATGAGTGAAGAAAAATGTTGTTAAAAAATGTATAACACATGAAGATTACTAAGACTGCCTTCTTAGCAGGCGAGATCAAATGAGAAAAATGAATGTCATAAGATCTCATACAGAAGAAATAAATAAAATAGCACTCAGTGCAGATGACGATAAAAGAGTTATTTTAGAAGATGGTATACATACATTGGCATATGGGCATTATAAATTAACGAAGTCAGGATCCTTTCAATATCTAGAAGAGAAACCCAACTTTTCATTTCAGATTGATTGGAAATAAACAGGCAGACAGGCATAACGAGGTCGACGAGTCTCAAATAAGATATAACAGTAAAGTAATTTTTATATAAAAAAATCTAAAACTGTTAATAAAAATGGAAAAACTAATTAATGTTGAAGGAACAACTTTACCAAATGTACCATTAACAAACTTTCAGTTAATAAACGCAGCAAAAAAATTAAAAATAAAAAATTTCAGAGGTGTATTTGTAAGAGATGATTTACCTAAAAATACACAAAAAAAGAATGTGGAATGTTAAATACTGGAGATTCAAGTACAAATGGATTTCATTGGATTTGCTGGTATAAAGACGGAGATAAGAAGAATAAGTTTTGACTCTTATGGGCTACCACCGTCAGTTGAACTCGTTCAATACTTACACAGTCCTGTTTACTATAATTCTGAACAAGTTCAGTTGGAAATTTTTTCTATTGCGGGCACTTTTGTCTCTATGTCTTGAAAAAACTAAATGATGGAAATGAATTTCAAAGCATCATCAATTTACTTTGGTAACAACAATATAGATCCCGAAGGGATCCAGATTTATGTAAAATAAATTAAATAAAAATTATAAGTATATAAAAATGAGTATTGATATATTCGGTAGTAGTTCAATGAATGGATTATCTGCTTTTGGTAGCATATCAGGTGGCAGTTTAAATCTTAATATTATTGTAGACAATAAAGAAACTTCAGACGTTGATCTCAATACACATAAAATAATCAATTTAGCTGATCCTACTAATGTACAGGATGCAGCAACAAAACATTATGTAGATAATAATCAAACTCCTAGTAACTTATGTATTAGAACAAATGGACAAAATAGTGCGACTGCTGACATTAATTTAAATACGCATAAACTCATCAATGTAGCTAATCCAACTAATGCACAGGATGCAGCTACAAAGCATTATATTGATAAAATAATCAAACTTCTAGCAGTATGTATCTAAGAACTGATGGTTATAATCCCGCTAACATTAATTGCTAACATTAATTTAAATACAAATAAACTAATCAATGTAGCTGATCCTACTCAACCTTAAGATGCTGTTACAAAGCATTATGTTGATGATATACAAAATCAAAGTTTAGATATCATTCCCAATACAAGTTTGACATGCTTTGGACAAAAATCTCAAGCATTCTATGCAACTCCAGGGTAATACACTATTTTTAGCTATAGTGGTAGTTCAGGAATTCTAAGAAAACTGTGGATTGCATTTACAGGATTTACTATTGCACCTAATACTGTATCAGGTAACTTATTTTTAAAAATACGTGCTGATGATGTACTTTGCATAGGTAATAATTTTATTATAACAGATGGTGTATGTATTAATAATACAGCTTTAGCTTGTGATTTAATAATTGCACCAATTGGTGGACCCTATTATGCAAACTCTTTACAAGGATGTAATGTATCTAGTACAAGTGCCTTAGGAGGATATTTTTCATTCGATCTTCCTTTTACATCAAGTTTGTATATACAATTATACAATAAAATAGGCAATTCAGTGACCTTTTGGTTGCAACTTTTAATCACAAGAACTTCATCTTTGCAACAAACATTAACTAGTAATAATCCGCTAATACCTCGATCCATTTCATCCATTAAGTTGTACTCATCAACACTTAGATATGTAAATACAAATTATGGTAGTGAATATATGCTAATGAATGCTATGGATAATGGAAACTGAGTGCATTTGAAATACATTAGAATTCATGTCATTGGAGGATCTGGAAACTGGTGGGAATCTAGAGTTCGCATCTATGATGGATATAGTGCCCCTACAAATACTAACTCAGTCATTCAACCTAGGACACCCTATAATAATAATGGATATACTACATTTTCTGGATATGATGTTAACAGTCGATGCATCTACGCTTCATCAGGTTTAGAAGATTTTTATCTCTCTTCGTGAAATGACTCAAATGTAAGCTCATTTAATAATACATCATCAGGATTGTTGTATCAATCAAGTAGTATAATTGGTCCAACAACTACAATTTCATTTTATAGAAACTTTGATTCATTTGAAAGTATGTCTAGCGTTGATAGTGGTAGAAGAATGGTAGTAACACTTAACTCTGGTGACGCACAAGTTGGACAATCTGGAAGCTTTGCTGCATTAATAGGACAATACTACTACTACTACTACGCATAAACGCTATTATGCCTAAAAATAGCGCATGCGCACTGAGCGTAGCCTGAGTCTCATAGAGACCTATAACGTCACGTGACCTATGACGTCACACAAGAAAATTCCGCGACGAGAAGAAACGATAATTTGAAAACTGATTTTTAAATTTAAAAAATAAATTTAAAAATTTATCTTAATTATACTATTTATACACACTATGGATGACATTGCACCATATATTTAATTAAATATATGGTTAAAAATATGGTTGAAAATGAAAATGAGCTACCCAGTGGGCACGGAAGTAAAAAAGGACGTCTTTTAAACGTCTTATACACGTTTTAGACGTTTTCTGAACGTCTTTTGAACGTTTTGGACGTATTTTAAACGTTTAAAAGACGTCTTTTTTACTTCCGTGCCCACTGGGTAGAACCGGTAAATCCTATCAACTAACCTTGAGAAACCCTCTACCTCCATCAATGCTTATTTTGATCATACAGTTATCTGGTGGAAGGTCTCAATGGTCAAGGATGTGTTCAATCAAACCAAAAATGTCATTACAAAAAATAACTGAGCGCATGAGCTTTTCCACTTTGTTCATCGCTATTAGAAACATAAAGTTCCATTCTTGTAGATTTGTAAAATAAATCAAGTGTTTTGTCTCGTTGAGCTTATTTTCCAACCAAACTTGATTCAATTGATTTGCGTTACTGGAGATCTTCCTACTTAGAAGCTAAAGTTAAAAAAAGTGTCCCAGAAAACATGTCAGCGTTGAATCAACGTTGAAAACCGGTCGCAAAAGATGTTGCGGAAACGTTGACAAAGTAATCGATTTTGCAAAGATATGTAACGTTGTCAGAGAGACGTTGATTAAACGTTGCAGCGTAACGTTAAAAAAACGTTACTAATAGACGCTACAAAAATGTCGCAACTAAACGTTGAAAAAGCATTACTTAAAAAGCGTTCCATAGGCGTCACAATTTAACGTTGAAAAAACGTTACCTAAATAGAGTTACTATAACGTTGTTAAAGCAGTCGATTTTGCAAGGATTTTCAACGTTAACAGTAAAACGTCGATTTAACGTGATTCAAAGACTTCGAGTAAAGGTTGAAATATAACGTTGAATCAACGCCTAAATGCGCTGGAGAAAATATCGCAAAATGTTATAGAATGTAATTAAACTTGGCTATGACATATATTGAATTGGCAAATAAAACTAAATTGTATGTTAAACTCAGCACTTGTAAAATTTTAATATCGATTTTTAATACAAACAGTAATATACAATGAAATATATAAAAATATACAATTTTTTTATATTAAATATACAAATTATAGATATATAGATAAAAATATTAATATTGTTTTAAAGATTTATGTGTGCATGAGTGGAGTTACTGGATATCGCATCGATAGGCCAGGATATCATTGAGATGCAGAATCTAAATCAAAAAAAAAAACTTGTATCATTAATTTATGTCAAATATTTTTTTTTTGAGAGTATGAAAATATTACTTGTAGGAATAATTATATAAAAATTTGTATACTTATTTATATAAAAATTAGTCAATAATATTTTATATAAAAACCATAATTACTCAAGAGAAAAAAAAATTGTTATTCTTTAATTTATTTAGCGTACTATTTTAAAAATGTTTCAGCCAATTAAAAAAAAATCATGTTTGAAATTTTCCGCTAACCAAAAACGAACTAATTCAAAAAAAGAAAAGAATCATTCGATCGAAATTAATTTCTAAAGAAAAGCAAACATTTCTTTAAAAAACCGTTCGTTAAAATATTTAAAAAAACTTTCAGGTTGGGAATTTAAACCAAAACGCCTACGAAAAGAGAAACAATTGAAATCAAATCAAACATTTTTAGAATAATTTCTATTAAAAACTCGTCATGATAAAATGGAAAAAAAAAGTCCATTAATTTATAATATAGATGATTCTGGAAATGAAAGCAAATCAACTGAATCTACTAGTTTAATTGAAACTATTCAAACAATTGAAAGATTGAATAAAACTGCGGCTACTTCAGAATACTTTGACGATATTAGCGATTGGAAGGATAATTTAAACATTGATTTCATACAAGATGCTGTTATAAAAGGTCCTAACAGTTTCAAATAAGGTTATAATAACTATCCAAGAAATGTTGATAATTTGAGTTTTTCAAATCATTATTTTTACCGCATAATGGATAATGGTGATAAAAATCATAGAACGTGGTTAGTTTATTCAAAAAAAGCAAACAAAGTTTTTTGTTTTTTTTGTAAACTTTTTTGTTTAAATCCTATTATGTTGGCTCAAAATGGTGGTAATGATTGGCGCCATATTTCACGAATCTTAAAAAGACACGAAAAAAGTCTTGATCATTTTGCTACAGCAGTTAAAATGATCAAGACTTTTTTGGATGGGTAGATCTGAAAAACAGATTACAAAAAGGCACTTTAATTGATAAAATTTTGGATAAAAACTTTATTAAAGAAGTAGAACATTGGGACAATACAACGTAATGAAAAGAATAATTTCTCTAACTATTATGATGGCAAAGCAAACTATTCCTCTCAGAGGCTCTTGTGACAAAGTGTATCATGATAATAATGGAAACTTTTTAAAATTTTTTAGAACTTTTGGCTGAATTTGAATCAGTTATGGAAAAATATTTGTTTAGAGCAAAAAAAAACAAATTCTGTGCACTATTTTGCAAAAGATATTCAGAATGAAATCATTGACTTGATTGGAAAATTTATTAAAATTAAAATTTGCTCAAATGTCCAAAAGTTCGTGTATTTTTCAATTATTGTTTATTGTACACCAGATATCAGTCATCAGGAGCAAATATCAATGCTGGTTCGATATGTTGATGTAGATTATAAGAACGGAATTCACATTAATGAAAGTCTTATTGGATTTCATTTAATTGAAGGTTCAACAGGACTAGATTTATCAAATGAGATTATTGACTCTCTGGTAAAAAATAACTTGTTGGTGGAAAACATAAGAAGTCAGAGCTATGACAATGGTGCAAATATGAAAGGCGTAAGAAATTTACAGGCTTTTATTTAAAAAAAACAGCCGAGCGGTTTATATTCCATGCTGTAGTCACACATTAAATCTGGCAGTTGTTGATTTTGTGAGATGTTCACCTAAATTTGCTATGTTTTTCAATATAATTGATCAAGTTTACAATTTTTTTTCTTCTTTAACAAAAAGTTGGTTAATTTTGCAATCAAAGTGTCTATCTTTAACAGTTAAACCGTTAAGTGATACAAGATGGGAAAGCCATATCAATGCTGTAAAAACTAATGAAACAATTTCAAAAATCACAGCAGTCTATTGCTTTAAATATAACAAGTTTTGATTTTTTGTGTTCGATCGTAATTTGGCTTAAAGTTTTATTCGAAACTTATTTGACTAGCAAACAACTTCAATCAGCTTCAACAAATATTTCAGAGGTTTTAAAAGCGATGGAAAGAACTATTAATTTTTTTAAGAAAAAGTACAAACAGGAAAAGTTTGACTCTGTTGTATGTATTGCACAAAAACTTGCTTCTTTTTTAAAGGTAGAAGAAAGTTTTGCAGTAGAATCTGCTTAAAGAATAAGAAAAAGAAAGAGATTCTTTGATGAACCTTTACAAAACCTTGAAAAACAGTTATGTCCAAAAGAAAAGTATAAACAAGATGTTTTTAATAAAATATTTGAATGTACTACTATTGCAATAGAAGATAGATTTAATGATTTTAATTCTGGAATTGCACCTTTTAGCTTTTTATTTGATACTAAAAGCTCACAACAGTCAGGGAAGATGATTTAAAATCTCATTGCATCGCGTTGGAAAAAAAAAAATCTGAAAATGGAAAAAAAGATATTTCTGACGAAGAAATAAGTTTCAAATTAATGTCTCTTTCTTCTCATTTTACTGAAAGTTTGGATCCTGAAAATGCTATAAAATATTTGTACGCAAATGGTTTAAATGAAATCTATGCAAATGTATCTATTGCATTAAGAATTCTTCTTACATTACCAATAACAGTTGCTAGCGCCGAGAGATCTTTTTCGAAATCAAAAAATATCAAAAATTATTTAAGATCGACAATAGGCCAGGACAGGTTGAACAACCTTGCATAAATTTCCATTGAAAATAAAGTTGCCGCTGATTTAAATATTGAAGATATTTGGTTGAAATTTTCAGAAAAGAAAGCTAGAAAAGTAATATTTTCGAAATAAGTTATTTTATCAATAGAGTTGCATTAAATTAAGTCGAAAATATAAACTTTGATTTATAAATTTATATCACGCCTTAAGGCGTGAGAATATTTTTTTCACCCACCTTCGGAATGTCTAGCGCCGGGCCTGTATATATATATATATATATATATATATATATATATATATATATATATATATATATATATATATATATATATATAATTACAATTAATTATAAAGTTAAACTATTTTTAATTTCTTGTATATACTATTCAACTCTATTAAGTGCGAAATTCTCTAAAGAAATAGTTTTACTGTAAAACTAATTTCATGTAAAACTCTCCTTTGACAATCAATAATGATCGTAAAACTTTACAATCGTTATTGATTGTGGAAGAAGAGTTTTACATATAATTGTCATAAGGGAATTGCGAAGGTTTTGCAATTTTTAATGATTTTCAGATACAAATATAATCAATGGTTTTCCTAAGGGAATTGACTTTGTAACTATTATTGCAATTGCGGTGCTTGAATTAATTAAAAAATGAATTAAATATTCATTTCAAAATTAAAAAAATATTAGTTCAACACAAAAACACACTTGATCAACCAGTTTACTGAAGCGATGTTAGTCTTCTTTTGAGGTTGGTTTTTTAGTTTGTATAAAATTTATTATCTTTTTTTAATCTAAAATTTTTAGTTAACTTCCGCGCTCGAAATAATTATTTAAAGGTGATCATCGATCATACTAATCGGCTAAAATGATAAGATTTGAAAGGTAGAGGATTAAATAAATTTCCGGATGATCAAGTTTTCTGTAACTTTTTATAAGCATTACTGTTTATGTAACACATAGATAACACTTTTTGTGTTAGTCAGCTTAAAGTACCTCAGCGTAGTTTAACTATGCTGGTTTCCGATTTAAGTTTTACTAATTTGCCCTATTAGGGCAAATTAGTAAAACTTAAATCGGAAATTTTGGCAAAATCCTAAACTTTGACAATGTATAACTTAGGATGAGATAAAATACATAAAAAGGTATTTTTTAATACAGCTACTTCTGTTTGTGTTGAAAGAAAAAAATATGTATATATCTTTTTTGCTTAAACAGAATTTTAGATTTTGACTAAGTCTATATTTGAAATTCTTTAGGATTTCGTTCTCAAATTGTTAAAAAATTAAAAGCAAAATTTAAAAATTCATTAATTTAAACATGATTATAGATCAAGAGAGTAAGAACTGTTATAAAATGTCTAATCCAAATTATTTCTTAAAAACATGTTCTTTTTTCATTAATAATCGTAATGTTCTTCACCTATCAAGTTAAAGTACTAAAAAAAAGGATAAGTTGGTAGTTGCTACTCTTTTCCTTCTATTTCCTTCAAGTAATACAATAGAAAATTCATCTATAATGAATTTTCTAATGTTTAAATGCAATAGTTTAAATAATTCCAGCAGTAAGCAAAGTCATAATAAAAAAGAAGAATACAAGAATTTCACAGATCTGGAAATTATAGCTATAGTTAAGATTCTAAAATATACCGGAATTAGTGCCGTGGCTAAGGAGTCATTGCCCCCCTTTCTTTACCAAAAATCTGTCATTAGTGGCCTGTCTTTATTTGAGTTTTAATATGTTTGATTTGCAATTTTTGCAGTTCAAACAAATTTGGTCGGACAAAATTTATTTAAGGAAATCTAAATATATTTTTTTCTAAAAGTAGACAATCTTTATTTTTGCTTTATTTTTTAAATGTTAAAATCTTAACTCAGGTCACTATCATCATGTCAAAATCTGGAGCACAAAAGCGCAAAGAAAAACTACAGACAGAGATAGAAGTTTCTGCAAAAAAGTGCAAGTTAATCACATCATTTTTGTCAGTACAACCACAATGTCAAGGCAATATTTAGTCGAATGTACAAATTACATCAGAGATAATTAAAGCACGAGGTGGCAATGATCTTGAGTCAAATTTACAGAGTATATCAGGAATTATACAAGCAAATGGTAGTCGAGATATTGAGTCGAATTTGAAGAGTACATCAGCAATATTACTAGCGCGAGGTGGTGGAGATATTGAGTCGAATTCACAGAGTACATTAGCAATAATACAAGCACTAGGTAGTCGAGATCTTGAGTCAAATTTACAGGGTACATCAGGAGTTATACAAGCAAAAGGTAGTTGAGATATTGAGTCGAATTTGAAAAGTATATCAGCAATAATACAAGCTCGAGGTGGTGGAGATATTGAGTCGAATTCGCAGAGT
Organism: Hydra vulgaris; assembly: GCF_022113875.1. Classification (NCBI taxonomy): domain Eukaryota; kingdom Metazoa; phylum Cnidaria; class Hydrozoa; order Anthoathecata; family Hydridae; genus Hydra; species Hydra vulgaris. The sequence continues at coordinate 10,045,026 of NC_061164.1, read as the reverse complement.
ACATCAGTATTTAAATATCCACCACGTTTGCAGTTAAAATGTTTTTTTAGCAAACATCCAATTCAACCACATGAACATTTGCCGTTTGATAACAAGATCTACCATAGACAAACGGACTTGAAGGGTAGCATACCAAGAAATTGGTTGTCATTTAGCCAAAATTTTTAGTCTCTATATTGCTCATTTTGTGTTGCATTTGAATCACCACAGTCTAACACCGTTTCATCATTTGTGGCTGGCTTCAAAGATTTTAGACGAGTTAGCCAACGGGTTGTAGAACACGAATCAAACAGCACTCACCGCAGGCATGTTCTTAATTACATTCGTATAATGAATAATCAAGACTTTGACAGATTTTATAGTACAGCAATAAAGAAATATAATGATGAAGTACTGATACGGAAACAAATACTTTCTCGAGTTATTATTATCATTAAACATTTATGTAAGCAAACATTGCCATTTCGAGGTCATAGGAATGAAGATGCTTATTCGTTGGACAATGATGAAGAAAATCATGGAAATTTTTTGGCTTTGGTACAGCTCTTGACCAAATATGACCCACTTTTAGCTTCTCATCTCTCCATGTGTCGAGAGAAATCAACCAAAAGAATAGAAAAACTGAAGCGTCAAGGTAAAGCCGGCAGTAAAGGTCGCGGTCCTCTGGTTACGTTTTTAAGTAAGACTACTATATCAAAGCTTCTCAATATTATGAAAAATATGATGCAGGAACAGATTGCAATGGAAGTATCCAAAGCAAAAGTGTACTCCGTACAAGTTGATTCTACACAAGATATATCTGCAATTGACCAATTCAGCATTGTGGTTCTCTATGATTTAAATGCTACTGTGCATGAACAGCTGCTTTCTATTGTACCAAGCAATGACGGTACTGGCCAAGGCTTGGTCGATCTCTTAAATTTGACGCTACAGCGGCTTGGCTTTAACTTGAAATACTGCCTATCGGACAGCACTGATGGTGCTTCAAGTTGTCATGGCCAGTACAATGGACTGCAACAAAAGATTACAGAAGCTGCAGACCACCATGTACATATTTGGTGTTATGCTCATGTTCTCAACTTAGTTGTTAAGGAGGCAACCAGTTGCTGCATTCCGGCAGTTTTATTTTTTACCCTTTTGCAAAATGTTTCAACATTCATAAAAGTGTCATATAAGCGAATGGCAACATGGATTAAACTTGTTGAAACACAAATTGGAATGGATATGATAAAAAGATTGAAATTGATTGGTGAAACAAGGTGGTCGGGTAAATCAAATGCAGCAACAGCGATATTTGGAACATTTGCTGAGCCAACTTCAACAGTGTTTGTCAATTTAATTTTATGTCTGTCATGAATATGCGAATCAGAAAATTTTGATACTAAGACATGTCATGAAGCTAAGACATTGCTTATGTCATTCCTGAAATTTGACATCATTTTGACTGCCTTTACCTACCTGCGAGTTTTTGAAAAAGTGGGACTTTCAATATACCTGCAAACTCGTATATTAAATGTGTTGGTTGCAGTCAAGATGGTGGAGAAGGCCGTAATTGAATTGAAAAGTCAATCAAGACTTTTTGATGATGTTCATAATAGCGGAAGACACCAACGATGTTAGATGAACATACAGTAGACGAACGTGACGAATCTAAAGCTTTGGAACACTACAAAATTCACACTTACAATGTGGTGATGGATTAGGTAGTCCAAAGTCTTGAGTCACGTTTCACTTCACATCTACAATTATATATGGACATGGCATGTTTTGATACATCAAACTTTGGTGATCTTGCCATTTCGGGAACTCCTGAAAACAGTTTACACAGCATTATCAAATTTTTACCAGATGCCGACGTTGATAAAATAAAGGCCGAATTGTTATCATTTGTCACTAACTATGAGATTTTGAAATTGTCCTTGCCCTTAACAACAACATTGAGAGAGAATGCATATCAAAAGGATGACATAGAAGAACCGCTCTGTTATCAGCATACAAATGGAGCATGAGGATTGTGTCCATCTTGTGTGTTACGAATTCTTGCTGCATATAGACTCAACGACAAAACCTATGACAATTTGTATCATATTTATAAAATAATATGTACTATTTCTGTAACACAAGCCGAATGTGAAAGATCGTTTTATAAGTTAAAGTTAATCAAGACAAGATTGCGTAATTCTATGTCAAATGACCAGTTAGAGTCGTATATGTTGATGTCTGTAAAAAAAAATCTACTTGATAGCCTTGAGTATGATACGATCATTCAAAGATATGCATCTTCGTCCTCTGAATTGAGCAAACTGTTTAAAGAATAGTTATTGCTATACTTTGCACTGTGCAAATTGCACATCACTTCTACTTTTTTAATTCAATATAATTTTATTAACCTGTGATTTAATTGATCCTCTTAAGACTTATTTTTAGAGAGTTGCGGACCGGACAGTCTTTGCGATATATGTATGGCCGGGAGGGCCCTTTAATTATTTTCATGGCCGGTAATATATATACAGCCTGTCCGCCACTGGGTTTACACCTCCTTCATTACCAATGGCGCAAAATATACCCAGAGCTCGCATCGAATCCAAATGCTAAAACCACTCCACCAAGGCTGCTCAATTTTGACCGCATTTTATTTATTATTTTTATTTTTTTTGGTGCCTCAAGATGTTCTTACGGTCTTTTTACAGAGCATGGCGGAAGAGTTTTTAATAGAAAGTTCTCCCCTCCTTCCTAACCGATGTCGCAAAACTATCCCTGAGGTGGGGTTTGAACCACGGATCTATCACTCCGCTATGGCTGCTTCTAATTAATTTAAAAAATTAGCAATGTGGTTTTTCTATGCAAGATTTTTTATCGATATAAACGCCTGAATATTTTTTCCCTACAACTATTTAAATAATCGCATAATCAACAAAAAGAAAAGACATGTTTTTAGGAGGCAGGTGCTTTTTACCATAAAAATAGAAAATAAATTTATTTAGTTTTATCAATACTTAATTATAACTTGTTTAATCTCCACTATTTGGAAATTTTGACAAGTTTAATGTTTAATCAAGTTAAAATTAGAAACAAAAAATGGAATTACTCTATCCATACCGGCATTTGGCTCCAAAAAAACATCGTTTGACGTTACTTGCTGCCAAAAGAAACAAATATGGTAAAGTGCCTTACTGGTGCACATGCTTAGAGTAATTATTTCATTGTTTAATTGGCCTCTGATCTAAGAATTCTAATTTTTAACAAAAGTAAAAAAGTTAAAATATAACAGTTTTTTATTCTATAATTAATGGTTAAAAAAAAACATAATGTTTTTTAATACAGTCTTTTAAACATTTTACTTGCAACTTTGTAAACTTAATAAGTAATAATTTATTGTGTAAATATATACAATTTAAATCATTTTTAATCAAAATAATAGAAATTTTGAGTTTGAGAACATAATATCAAGTACAACAAAAAGTACATTAGTGTTAATTTTGTTCTGCGCCTAATCTATTCAAATTTTGAGTTTAATGATAATTTTAATGTAATCTCTAACTTAGTTAGACGCCTCAGGTTTTCTATAAAAAGTCCAGTTTGAAAGATAAGTGTTATTCAAAACAAGTTCTTTTTATGTTTTCCTTGCATTGCTCGGATTGTTATTTGCAAATGGAGGTTCCATTACCAGTGATAATGTTAGACTCTCAAGAAAACAAATAAACTAACTTTTGTCTAAAAATAGCAATTTCACTATTGGTTTAAATAAAGCAATAAAAGACTTTATAAATAAAAATATGCAATAAGGTATGTTTAATTGGTGTTGAGTATTAAAACCAGTTTAGAGTTGTATGCAAGCTTACTTGTTATGATAACACGCTGTAAAACAAATTTTAAAAAAGAAAAATAATACCTTACAATTTTTAACATTTCTTATCCAGACTAATAATAAAAAAAATCGTTTCTGCATTTTAAAATAATAGCTACAACGTTAAAATAATAGCTACAACGATAATAGCTACAACGTTGAGGTTATACATGTCGAATCAAGCTGCTTAAACATGTTAGCTGATACATATATAATTCCAACTGAAAATTGTCCTGCAAAGAAAAATGCAAAAAGAATGTTGGGTCATTTTCAAATTATTAGCGATCCATCGGAAGAGAGATTTACTGTCAACATTTAGTGTCAACTAAATCTAACTTTGTAATAACTTTAGCTACACCAACGTTTTTTTTTTTTTTCATTAAAAAAACAACCTTGTTTATATAATGTATATGTATATAACACATGTTGGTTCACTAACGTTAGGAATCATTCATAAATTATGCAACGTTAAATTTCGCTAATCGTTAAATTTAACTAATCTGAAGCTATACAAAAAATCAAAATACAAATTTTGACTAGTTTAATGTTTATGTCGCTAAAAAGTGTCATGATTTTTTTGTGAAATAGAATCATCGGCAAACAAAACAGAAAGTAGGTTAAAAGCTCTCGGTAGATAGCTAACATATACTAAAAACAGAAAAGGTCCTAATATATATTCTTGAGAAACTCTACATAAGTAATGCTTAACTAACTACACGACACGCTACCATTTGTTTACCTTTGTAAACAAATTGCATTTAAGAGCCATTTTCCAAAAAATGGGCAATGCTCAAAAGTGATATCTTTCCATCATTCTCAATTTTACATATTGTATTGTTTGTAATATTAAAAAGAAACCTGTAAATTTTTATTTTCAAAATATTTATAATTTCTGAGTTATGGTCGGTCAAACTTTTCTCCGTTTTATACTTGAAAAGTCACTTTTGGGGTTTCATGACTTTTAAACTCAGATTAAAAGCAATGAGATCACTGCACCCTAAGTTTCTTTTCATGTTATGGAAGTATAGGTAAAACTTTAAAAAAAAAAAAAACCCCTGAGGAAAACCCTAAAAAAACTCCTTTGCCTAAAAATCATAAATTGAAATCACACATTTTTGAAACTCGGGGCCTATTTTAAAAACATTTATCTCGGAATGTAAAATGTGCCCGTGGCGTATTTTATCCTTTTTAGAAAGAGTATCCCAGTGTTATTTGAATGGTCTAAAAAAACTGAGAGGATATTTTTTAAAAAAAAAGTTATAAGTCATCATAGTGTCAAAAAATGTTTTAACCAGCGTTCAAATATCAGCCATTATGGAAAATGAGAAAGGTCCTAAGAATGAGGATACAGATTTTATTTTACTATATATTACAATTTATTCGATGCAAAAAAAAAACTTAGGGGGTAATATTGCATTGTTGAAATAACTTTACGTCAAAATGATGCTAAATCTGTTTTTTTTAAATAATTTTACGAAAAAATTACGACTTAAAAACGAAAAAATTACGACTTGAAAACTTTTTTTCTTCTAATAAAGTTTTTTAACTTGATGAATATAATTAATAGCGTACCGTTATGGTGACGTCAAATTGTTTGTTTGTCCGAATATCAATCCCACAGCTACTAGTGTTTTTTAAGAAATTCTTTTGTTTCTGTGCAATGTTTGTCCGAATATCGATCCCAAAGTGTCTTACGTTTCTGGAAAAAATTCTATTTTTAGACCCATAACGGTACGCTATTATTGTTAGGCATTATTTCTTAATAATACAGTTATTCAGTATGTTTTATTGAGCATTTACCTCTGAATTATTCAGAACAGAGAATGAGCATTTTATGCTAAATACACTTTAAAAAAAAAAACACTTAGTTGCAAAATATATGTCAGAGCTAAAGATTGTTGTTGAAAATGCTTGCAAAGTTAATGATGTCAAGTGTGAAGCACTTTAAATGAACAAAAGTTATTCAAGATACAAGATCTGACATTGGATGTCAAAACTTGTCTTTCATAGTAAATCTGAGTGGTTTGTAAAACCTTTGTAATATAATTTTGAAAAAACTCAAACGAATGGTACTGACTTATTTTAGCTATTTTTGTTCCACTCAACTTGTTTTTGCCCTTTATAGTGGCAACACCAACAGCAGAATTTTGCATCCCATGGCCGTAATGTAAAGCAGTATAAATGTCCTCTGCACAAATTAAATTGTTACCAGCATCAAAAAGCTACGAATTAATGACTTTGACTGCCAATGACAGTGCTTCTCTGTCGCACTAATCCTTGCCACGACAAGGTTTTTCGTGGCAAGGATTAGTCATTACCATTGTCAAAAGGTTTTATTATTCTTGCAGTATAAATGATATACTTTATTTTTATTCAGTTTGAAAACAAAACTTTGTAAAAATCAAAGTAAGAAATAGTCTTAGCAGTTGTAAAAAAACTTTGCATAATATTTATTACAACATAAGTTTTTTAGGTTTTAAAGAGACACCATGAGACGGAATGGACAGAAAAGTCACTTATAGAAAACCAAGAGTGCATGTCAATTTCTGATAACGACTATATATGCCCTTACCATAGATTTAACTTTGGTAAGAATTTGTTTTCAACTATATTTCAAAAAAAAAAAAAATTAACTACTAAACCTTCAAAATAAATATTTTAAATTTTGATTTTTGTTAAAATTCAAGGTATTGGTTTGGCTCCTCCAAGAAGATGCTGTCACCCAAAGCATCAATTAAGTGTTGGTAAAAAGTCATCTGCTGAAAGAAGTATTTCAATAAATATGTCAACAAATGTTTCAAAACATTAAAACAAAAGTGTTCCAGTAGGTTCCGTACTTTGTCACGACCACCTAATGTCAGAGTGCATTCTAAATCAAACTAAAACAAGTACTACCGCTAACGAAGAGCTAGCTGAAGACACAACTGATTTTTATTTTGAGCCTGAAGAAATTTTACTTTATGGAGAAAAAGTTAAAGGTGCTACATTTACTGGTAACAATCAATCAGAAGCACTCTACATCAGCCCTTTTCAGTTTAAGATAAAGAACAAAAAGGTATCTGATCTCAGCAAAGGAACAAAAAATAATTTGCGAAGAAAATTTGAAAGACTAGACCAGAATTTGACTCAAATGATGTATATAAAGTATCTCGTGCAGTTTTGACAGCTAAAATGAGTCATACAATTGCATTTTATAATGAAGTTTGCAGAAATGAAAATTACTCTCCTTTATTGGAAAACAGTTTGTGGCGAATACTTCATGCTGTTAAATTATCTCAACAAAAATATTTAGCGGGACTGGATGATATTAGGTATGAATTACAAGTATAGAGAGCTGAGTAATATGTTTGAACGTAGCAAACGATATTAAAAACTAGTTTCCAGTTTAACTGCAGTGCGACATACCCTAATTCTATTTCCCACTCCCCAATATTTGCTAGTGATGTAACCGACAAAAGATTGCAACAGATTTCAATAACACCCAATGATAAGATTTTTTATGAGTGTAAAAATTTAAGCAAATCCTTAGTTGAACTAAAAAGATTAGCATCAAATAATTCAGCCGACGAGTATTTTATTTATGATATTGAAATTGCTGAAAAAGATATCATTGATTATAAAAAACATTTTGGCTTTGGCTTTTTTTTGTTGACAATCACAATGCGTGATTGTCAACAAAAAAAAGCCAAAGTTTTTGCTTTTGAAAGTCTTGATGAGGAATCTGGATTTTGATTGAAAGACTATTGCCAAAAAGTTCTACCATCCGAATTCAGGGAAAGTCAAAAGGAATATTCTTGAAAAAAGGGGATGTCACTGCACTTAGACATTTTCTTTACTTAGAAAAACAACATTTTATAGAAAAATATGTATTTTACAGCTCTTTATAGGTGTGAGCAAAGTTTATTGGAAGCGCTATCAATTGCCCAATTAGATCTTCCAAAGTTTAAGCATGACCATTATAATGTTAGTAAACTCTATGCAAAATCTGACAATGTTTCATCGTATCATGGAAACTTTATAATGGAAGCTCTTTTTATGTTGTGCAAAAATAACCAAATACAGCTTAAGCGCTACGATTATAACAAACCTTGTCGTGGCAAGGATTAGTGCGACAGAGAAGCACTGTCATTGGAAGTCAAAGTCATTGATTAGTAGCTTTTTTGATGCTGGTAACAATTTAAGTTGTGCAGAGGACATTTATACTGCTTTACATTACGGCCATGGGATGCAAAATTCTGCTGTTGGTGTTGCCACTATAAAGGGCAAAAGCAAGTTGAGTGGAACAAAAATAGCTAAAATAAGTCAGTACCATTCGTTTGAGGTTTTTCAAAATTATATTACAATGTGGCGATACTATGCAGTTGGCGATGGAGTTATTCAAGAATATTCTAATGTCAATTTTGATCTGCAAGTGTTTTTAACACAACCATATAGTGATACTGACAAGAAAACACGAGTCTTTAAAGATAATATGAAGGAAAAATATAAAAAAAAGAGAAAGCCGATCAAGGTAAAAATTTTATATTTACTTTCATTAATATATATTTTATTATTATTTTGTAAATATTTGTACAAATGTTTGTACAAATATTTATTTTTCTCTCTCTGTAGATTAAGAAGAATTAGCAAATGAAGAATTTGAAAAAGAATTAATAAGAATTGCCATTGATTTATCATGTGTATGGCATGAAAACGATTAGGTTGTTATTATTATTATGGCCAAATGGTATCCTGGTATTATAAATGAAGTACTTCATTTTTTTTTATCGTTTAAAAAATGTTTTTCATTCAAAAAATAAACATTTTTTTTTTAATTATTTGATCATATCGATTTTTTAAACTATTTTTCATATTAGAAAAATCATTACTCATATTAGGTTCTCAGTGATGGTTACATGGTGAGCTGTATAAAGTATGCTTCTGCAGACAAGAACCTTCTTAAGTGGCCAGCTTTTCCTGATGTTAAGAACAATGACAGTGAAATCATTTGTGGAATTCTACCACCATTACCGTTAAAACAGCACGGAGACTTCATCAATATGCTTATAGCATATTGATGAACAATTTGAAAAAGCACTACAGGAATTTCAAGCAACGATGCATTAAAATCAAAGACATAAGAATAAAGATATGTAAAACTGAACGCAAACAATGATATAACAAGATAAAGACAAAATATAATATATTTATTAACTCCGCTGCGACGTTCGTTTTTTTTAAATATATAAAAAATTTAACTTTTTAAAGTTAGGTTATTTTAACAATGCAATAGTACCCTCTAAGTTTTTTTTTTGCATCAAACAAACTGTGATATGTAGTAAAATAAAATCTGTATCCTCATTCTTAGGACCTTTCTCATTTTCCATAATGGCTGATATTTGAACGCTGGTTAAAACATTTTTTGACGCTTTGATGACTCATAACGTTTTTTTTTTAAAAATATCCTTTTAGTTTTTTTAGAACATTCAAATAACAATGAAATACTCTTTCCAAAAAGGATAAAATACGCCACGGGCACATTTTTCATTCCGAGATAAATGTTTTTAAAAAAAGGCCCCAAATTCAAAAATATGTGATTTCAGCTTATGATTTTTAGACAAAGGAAGGGTTGTCCTCAGGTTTTTTTGTTTGTTTTTGTTTTAAGTTTTATCTATACTTCCATAACATGAAAAGAAACTTAGGGTGCAGTGATCTTATTGCTTTTAATCTGAGTTTAAAAGTCATGAAACCCCAAAAGTGACTTTTCAAGTATAAAACGGAGAAAAGTTTGACCGACCATATCTCATAAATTATAAATATTTTGAAAATAAAAATTTACAGGCTTCTTTTTTACCATATCAGTATTACTGTATAAAAAATTGAGCGCGATCAAAGAATATCACTTTTGAGCTAACAATACTGTTGTCTGGTTTTATCAGAAAAAGGCTCTTAAAAGTTTAGGTAACTTTTTAGCTAAATTATTTCAGTGGATTCGTACCACTCTAACATTTAAAAACAAGTTTGTGATCAATAAACATAGGCATGGAATTACCATTAAGGTAAAAAAAAATTTACTCAGAAAATTTTTGTACTAAGAATAATGTATATGCATGGACATGATTTTTCCAAATTTTGAAAAATATTTTGCGACGTCCAAGAAAGTTATGACCATTTTAGTATTTTCATCAAAATCCTTTAAAAAACTATAATTTTTGGCTGCTTTGTTTTGCAAAAAATGTTATGGACTATTTCAAGTTTTATTATTTTTTTTTTTTAACTTTCATCATCAACATAAAAATCAGACCCATATACGAAGAACAATACAATGTGATCTTAAACATTAGTTACCCAGAGATAATTTTAAAATCTTTCAAAAAAATAGTATAGAATCTCTATAAAAGGAAATTAAGACATTCCCAAAGTATGTTTGTTTGACTGTATTAAATGTTTTAAATCAGAAATAAGATTTTTTCCTTCAATTCCGATTTTGAGATTTGCAAGCAATTTTTCTAGGATTCCAATATTGTTGAGGAATTCCCTAAATTGGTTTCCATTGAATTCTCCTCCATGGATTGGTGACCTGTAAATCCTTAGTTTATTTGACCAGTCATTAGCTTTTAAAGAACGCGAGTTTGTTTTCCCAAGAATAGTTATCAAATGATCAAATAGCCTGTTGTTAATACCTAAAACCATATGCAAATCCATTATTGACAGAGGTAGGTTCATGCAACTTTTGTAGCTTTCTGTCTAGATTTTTTTGAATGAACACTGAGATCATTCTGATAATTATTGGCATTGGATCTAATCATTCCAAGTGTCTTTAATTGTCCTCTCATTTCTTGGTTTCCAAAATCTTTCTTTGAAGTTTAGCACCAAGGATAGGGATGCAGCTGAGACTAATCTAAGAAAAGGATTTGCAAGTTTCATTTCCACAGCTACATTAAAAACAATACTTTCAAGATAAAGCAACTCTAGAATTTGCTTTAAGTTCTCATAAAATTCCTTCACAGACTCAACAATTGCCAAAATCATGAGTTTCACTCCTGAGTCACAAAAGGCTTGAGAAGATTTTCACCTTTTGAATAAAAAAACTTATGCTTTGCTTGTTCTTTTTGCCTATCCAATATATTCATACAAACCTTAAAAAACCCTCCACCTCCATCAATGCCTACTTTGGTCATACAATCATCTGTTGGAAGGTCTCACTGGTCAAGGATGTGTTCAACCAAACCAAAAATGTCATTACAAAAAATAACTGAGCGCTGAGCTTTTCCACTTTGCTCATCACCATTGGAAACATCAAAGTCCATTATTGTAGAATTGTAGAATAAATCAAGTGGTTTGTTAACTCGTTGACTTAATTTTCTCGTTTGTCTCTTTGACTTAATTTTCCAACCAAACATGATTCAATTGATTTGCGACCATTTAAAGTTCTGAAAAAAGTAGCTGCTATGTAGTTCGAATCAGAGAAAGACCTAAATTAGATTGCAATCTACTGATTTCCTCAGCAGAGACAGGATTCAAACGGAAACGTGTTCTTGATTTTCGAGAACTGACACTTTTTGTGACTGTTAAATCCCTCTCTCTTATTGCTAAAATCGCAAATTAGCTGCCAACTGCGCTGGCACACTTTAACTGGCCCACGAGGTAGTAAAATATTTTCGGCTGCTACAGGAGGTTTTCTACTTAAAAAAGGAACAGCTTTAGCTAATGCTTGGCTTATTCCGATTGTGTTTAAATGGGCAAATTCATAAATAAGCAAACAGCAAAATAGATTTAATCTTGTCAGAGTCGTAAGAATAACTTTAGAAAAATGAAAAGAGCCTGGTAGATCATTATTTGTTTTCCCCCCTTTTTCAATCTTAAGAAAAATTAGTTTACACCTAGCACATATAGCAGAAGCTACATGATCTTTATTGGAATCATAGTTCTCAATCAGGTATTTCTTTATAAAACATGGCCGATAACATGGGTTTCAAAATGGGGGGAGGGGGTTACAATAGTCAAATTCTATAAAAAGTCCGCTATATACTAAATTTTTTGAAAAAAATAAAAAAAAAGATTTTTTAGAAAAAAAGTACGGACTTGTAAAAATTTATGGTTTTACAGGGCCGACGACGCCGGGGGGAGGGGGAGGCGTTGTTGTAAAACTATAAATTTTTATTAGTATTGCTTTTCTCTTGAACGGAAACCAGGAAAACTATTTTACTTTAAAGTGTTATCAATTTGAAACATTTGTTCTGAAAATAAAGGAAATATATATTTATCTGTATTTTAGGATTTTGACCAAAACGTTAAAATTGCCATAACTTTCTCGAACGTCACAAAATATTTTTAAAAATTTGTGAAAATCATCTCTATGCATATACATATGACCTTGTACAAAAAATTTTCAGAGGAAATATTTTTTGACCTTGATGGTAATTCCATGCCTATGTGAGTGGTTATATGCGTTTTTTATGCAGGTTATGTTTTAATAAAACTTATGCAATATGCTTGAAATTTCGTTTTTTTAATTTATAGAATTAGTAGTTTTACAAAGTTAAAATTTAGACCGGAGTCGGATTTTTTTAACTATGGCCTTGTTAGCCTTGACTAAAAACGGTCCTATTTTTATTATTTTAAAGCAATTGTAAAAAAGCTTTTGTAAAAAACAATATTGTATGATGTTATTAAAAACATATACTTTAATAATAATTTTTAAAATGAGCCCTTCTTGAGTCATATTTGGCTTTATAACAATACAAAAAAACATTTAAGTTTCACAAATATAAGTGCTCTTTACACTCTAAAAACAATCCGTTAGAAAAAACAACGGATTGATTTATTCCGTTAAATTAACGAAGTAATTCGTTACAAAAAATCACAAAATGAACGAAATAAACTTATTAACGGTTTCTTCGAAATTTCGTCAATTCAACGGATTAAATATATTTAAATCGGTTGAAAAACAACTGAACTTTTTATTAAAAAGGGTTTCCATAAGCAATTATGAAGTGCTTCCTCTGTAGATTATATTTTTAAATTTTTTTTGTTTGATTTAGATTTGTCAATATGTTATAGTTCTTTATTTATAAATGATAAAATTTTAAAAGGATTTTTCATTAAACCACATTTAAATCGTAGATGGATTTTGTTGCAGTATGTTTGTTGCAGTATGTTTAATTTGTAAATAGCTTCACATTTAGTCGAAAAGTGAAATTAAATAGCTTCACATTTAAAAAAAGCGTAATTTATATTGTGTTTATCCATTTGTTTTTTTTATTAAATTTTAGTAGAGAAAGCAAATGGATAAACACAGTTTAAATTACACACACAGTGTGTAATTTAAACTGTGTTTAAACACAGTTTGACACTGTTATTTGTAATTTCGAAGGTTTTTAAACTTATTTTAAACTTTTTATATAAAGCATTTGAATATATTTTTAATTTTTTTTATATGATAAACTATAGAGGGTTAGTTGAACAATCATTTCTACAATATAGACTACCGTAGAACGGGGTGACTTTGTTAGGATTTTGAGCATTTTTGCAAAATAAATCTGGTTCATTACAATTTTTTCTGATTTTTTTTTTCTCGTTATAACATTATACCTTTCCTTTATATAATTCCATTAAGTATTTTTAATTTTTTTTTGTCTTAATATATATATTTTTAATCCAAAATGTTATCAATCTCACACCGTCGTTTGGGGTGACTTTGATAGTCTATTATTTCTTAATGGCTTATTGATTTAACCCTCTTTACAGTGTCGCTAATACTTTCTTTTTGACTTTTACTAAATTAGAACACAAGATATTAATAAACTTATAAGATTTACTGGTAAAATTATAAATTTAGACAACAAGTTTGGTTATCGAATATATCTACAGAATGGACAAAGAAAAAACAAAAATAAATTTGATGTTAATATGCTAAACACAGAAAAATAATATATCAATAACATTGTTATAGTAATTAGCAGTTATAAAATAACACTAACAAAAAAATAATACTAATTGCATATAAATATTAAGTACTTATAATATCCTTTAGTTGTTAACTCAATTCAAAATTAAAAAGATATCAAAAAAAAAAAAAACATATATATGTGGTATATTCCAGTGGTATTATAACTGGAAAATACCACTAGAACATCTAAGTATAGATTTTTAGAAAAAAAAAATTTCAAAAAAATTAAAATCACAAGATTTTTTGGCATTTTTTGGTACGTGTAAAAATCGTTATTTTTTTTGTTATAGTCATGTTATTCCTAACACATTTGCACAATTTAGAATCACTTCACAATCATTAAAATTTCAAAAATATTAGCAGAATATAATTATGTACAAGAATAAAAAAAAAAATAGTCTCTAATTGTGCAATTTCACATTCAAATCATTATTTTTGTAACTAACAGACGAAATTATCAAAGTCACCCCGCGTATCAAAGTCACCCCGTTCTACGGTATATGATTTGTATATATTCTTTTATAATTTTTTATTTTAGACATGTCATGTTGTAACTTACAATATAAATTTAAATTAGTTGTAAAATTAAAAATGTTAACATTTCTTTTTTTGGGTATCATTATTTAGGTTAGTTGCAGCTATGTTTACATAGAGATAGTTTAGGGGTCATCCATAAAGTAAGTACGCAGTAAAACTACTGATTCATGACCCTCCTTCCCCCCTTGTACACACTTAAATGCATATAGCAACCCCCTCCCCCCTTCCCCGCCCTTTGCGTACGTACGCATTAATATTACAAATTCAACTTAAAAAATTAAAAACCAGAAAGTTATTTCTTAATAAATTCCCGGTTTTTGTTAAAGTAAAGAAAAATATTCTAATAAAAGTTTCTTAATGCGAGTATTTATATTTCCTCAAATGGTGACTTAAATAAATCAAATATGTTGTCAAATACAGACATAAACTGTGCTTTTACAAATTTATTCGCTATCTCCTCACTGATATCTTCACTTATACAATCCTCACTCTCCATTTCAATCGTTTTTTGTGTGTGTGTGTGTGTGCTTTCTTGTGCCGTTTCATTGCAGCCTCGCTTGGACGGTATTTATTGCACTTGTCACAAACTCCGTTTGAGAGCTTTTCTTTTAACGATGGGCAATAGGGATCAAATGGTATAGTTTTGTATTTTATTCTTTTTTTAGGTATATCATGTAGCAAAAGGCGATGTGTCAGTGGAGCAAACGTTGATTGGTTTGATACGTTCTCAAAATATCAAGATCATTGCTTTGTAACCATTCTCGCAGTATTCGTAACTGGCCGGAAAAGGAATGAAACGTTTGGGGAAGTTTTTTAGCCAGTTTGTTTCAAACGGTATGCAACATGACTCCTCTTGACATTTAAAAATTTGTAGGCTGTATCGCGATTGCTGACAATGTTTGTCTACCCAAACAGGATCAGGAGTTGGCGGTTCATATTCTTTCCCAACTGGTACAGCCTGGCAATGAACAGGATACCCATTAATAACGGTTTTCTCCCAAACTTGGGTTAAATCGTCAGTCGCTTTTTGAAAATTCTCTGCCTCCAATTCATAATTTTTTTTCCAGAAAGATCAAAGTGATTGCCAAAAAAATCATGAGGAAGAACTATTCCAGCCAAATCACGAGAAAGAGGTGCCATTCTTCTTTCTACGGGGTTAAAGGCTGAAAGGCCAGCTGCAATCACATAATTGGTCTGCGTTTAACTAAATTGGTTTTAAAGAGCTCTCTAACAGCAAAAGCATGTGTAAAAGCTTTCTATGTATCGTGTTTTGCACTTCTTATACATATGAAAGTGTCCCCACTGTAAGATACATTTCCAGTATTGTTAACTTCGCATACGCCATACACTGTTGGGATCAATTTGTGCTGTGGGCTAACGACAAAATCGTGATCCATGAGTTTGACCTTGTATTCTATATGCATTAGCAGTGGCGCTTGAAGGCTTGCTGCAGCATGACCCAATGGGACCCTGGCTTTATTATCGTTGGAAATGAAATGCATAGCTTTTGGTCCAAACAATTTGCAAACTTTAAACATGTCATCAATGAATGATTTGGCAAACATTCTATCGTCATTTTTTTTCGCATTGAGTTTTCTGGACGTTTTAGCTTTACTGGAACTGTGTTGACATGTTTTTTTACTTCAGAAGAGTTTCCACGTTGTGGTACAAGACGAAGGTACAAACCACTCCTACTCGAGGCCTATCTTTGTCAACTCTTTCTGAAGGTTATCCAAAGTGGAGACGCTATGAAGACATTCTGTTCTTCGACGTTCGTCAGCTGCTGATGAATTTTACACAATTTTTATAATTGTTGATAAAAGCTCTGGTTGATCAACTTCGAGACGTGGTCGTCCAGTATGGTTTCGATTAAACTGTTTCAAAGCACTTGATGCTTCAGGGATGTTCTGACAAACAGTTTTGATGATCTCTTTAAGTTTTTGTCTTTGTTTTCTTTGACGAGCTGATTCACAAATCAATCTGAAACCGAAATATCAGAAAATCTTTGATTCCGTAATAAAAACTTCTACACTTAAGGTTTCGCGACTTTTGGCTAATATTGCAAAAGAAAAAGTACGAAAATTCTTATTTCAAATTAGAAATTATTATTGACAATAAGTTTATGAAAGTTTTTGCCTTCGAAAATGTTTGGTTTTTATGGCCAAGTAGTTACGTAAGTTACGCACAAATAAACTTTGTTTAATATATGTCTTAATATTTACAAAAAACCTGACAGTTAAACATTCTAAAATGAAATGTCTAATAAAGAAATTATACATAACTAAATTATCTTACTTGTCCAATTTTATTTTTATTTTTGTAAGGTTTTTTTCACAGTGTTTATTAGTTCCTTTGTTACGGTAGACAAACCAGAATCGTTTACGATTATCAAGGATGAACGTTGTCATTCAAGATCGGAGATTTTCTTTTGACTCCTAACTTGTGTCGGATTTTCTCTTTCCTTCTTGTTGTCTGTTAAATCTAAATTAAGAAATGCCAAAAAATAGGCTATTATAACTTCTTGACAGTTGATACTAAACAATTTATTTTGTATATAGAAAAATAGGTCTAGTGGTCATTGATGAATAAACTTCTGTGATTGCTCTAAGGTCGTACGATGTAGTTTGATTTACAATACGGTTAAACTCAATATATAGAAAATCACGAGAGAAAAAAAGTTTGTAAAATATTACAGAATTTAACTTACGAAGTGCAATCCTTGTAGGCTCTGTGGTTGTTGCATTTGGGAAACTACGTGTTACATTTGACGAAGACGGTGCTGGATTGATATCTTTTTTCTTTTTGCTAGGTAGTGAAAAGGCATTTCTCCAGAATGACATAAGTGATCCCTTCGACTTTGTTGCTTTCACTTTTAACTCAATTTATTTGTTATTTATTATTTGTTAAATAACTTTTACTATTTTCCACAATTTTTTTAAAGTAGTGAATTGAGTTTTTGAATTGAATAATAAGTTGTTTTTTTTGTTTTAGTTTATTCAGTTATAATTTGTTAACTCACATTAATTGCAGTTACATATCATAATAAAAAGTATTGGTTTCCATCAGCATTAATGCAACTATTTTTTTACCATTATCACAATGATTGTCATATCTATACTCATTTCGCTTTGCCTGTCCCTAGCGATCTTAATGTATGTTAATGCTAGCTTAGATTAAGGTGGTAGTATACCATTAAAAAAAAATCTTGCAATTTAATTTTTTTTCAATTAATAATAGCGCATAACATATATTATATGATTAAAATATAAGTAAAAATTTAAAAAATTAAAAAAATTAACTATGCGCATAATTATTGACAGACAAAAGCCTAAAAATGAATATCTGGTGACAGGGTTTTTTCAGCAACCGTTTATAAATTTGAACTGAAATTTTGGCTTGTGATCCTTTACTTATCCAATAACAACATGTACTAAAAGTTTAGGATTTTTACCAAAAAAAGTCAAAATATATGCATTTTAGTCATATTTGGAAGTTTTGGTGTTATTTGAGAACACTAAATCACTCACAAAAGTAAAACACAATTAGCTGTAAACATAAGCTTAATGTTATTTTCCGTGAAAATTCACGGAACTTAAGATATGGAGTTTTCACGGAACTTAAGATATGGAGATTGTCATTATATTATAAATATTCATACAGTACAAAACTTGCCTCCTATATTCTATTAATTTTTTAAACGTTGATTATTGGTTGACTCAGAAATACGTCATTTTCACGGAAAATAGCCAAAATTGCTTCTTAATTTCCGTGAATTTTCACGGAAAATATAATTTACGGTAAACATAATTCTAGTAGAGGTTGCAAATACATGTGTTACAAACAAGTGTGCCAAATTTCAGGTCAAACTGGTTATCGGTTTGAAAAATATCTCCGTTGCCAGAGTACAAAACATGATTTTAAGAAAAACTTAATTTAAAAATAAAAACAAAAAAAAATTGTTCAAAACTCCCCACTTCCATAATCTGCACCTTCTAATGTTTCGTTTTGATCACAAAAACCTTTTTGTATAGCTCTTAGTTTCTTGCGTCTCAATTTCATTATACTTGTGCATTGTTTTTCTGCTTTAGAAATGCGCTTAGAGTCATTTATAAGACAAACGTCTTATAAATGACTCTAAGCGCATTTCTAAAGCAGATAACGTCTCTAAAAATTGTAGTCCATTATTAAAGTATAGGACAGCTGATGCTACTCCAACACATTAAGCAGTTCTTTCTACAAATATATCTTTGGGACACCGCTTCTAAATCAATTGATTCAGCGCCTCATTAGGATTCTGTGTTTTGCCGTGCAAACACTTTTCTAAAAGAGCATCGCTACCAAGATCTATAAATATTGGTTTTATAAAATCCCTCACAGCAGCAGGAATTCAAATATTTTCTTTGTATGTTTTTTTTCCAGTTATTTTATCAGCCTAGAATTTGCACCAAGAATTCTTGGTGCGCAAACAAAATTGATGGCGTGTTTCATTGTCATAACTTTCAGAACAGTGAAAAAGAACAGCTGCTACACTTTTTTTCATTGCATATAAACTACCAATATTTTGTCTGATTGCTTTTCCATGGTAATTTTGCAATGTGTAAATAACATTTTCTGTCAAACGACCTGCTCCTCCTAGTTTTTTACCATCACTTAAAATTTCTTTGCTGCTTTTTTTTTAAGTTTCTTAAACGCGTGCCAACTCGTTTTTGAATTTGACCAATGCACTCCGCTTTTTTAATTTCTACATTATGTCCATAAGGGTTAGCAGCAACAACACTGGTATAAGAACTACTATCTCCGTCACTTAGATATGTAGTATACCTTAAATTGTTTTTTTTTCAGAACGATGAAAAAGTTTTAAAACACCACTTGATTCCATAGCCGATGATGATCCAGTATGACTAATTTTACACTTTCGGAAATGTGGCGACTGGAACTTTTCATATTCAACTGGATGTGTGTATTTTTTTAACTTACATATTGAACATAATTTCCATGTTTTTGTTTCTATTTGAAAGTCAATACATTTACCACTTTCAACTGAAATTGCAGAAACAACTCCGTTATTTGAAGTAAAACCACGCTTTTGCCATGAACCATCAAAGCCACACATAATGTCTTTTGATGTTTCACCTGCAGAGATTAATTCATCAGCAGCATTTTCATGTTCTGGTCAACTAAATTTTGATAAACATCTAACAGGTTATGTAAAGTTTTATTGTAACTTTTTTTGTTCATAGGTGGCTTCATATTTATTACTCCACAAAATTTTTCTAATGACAATAACCCTTTACCCATTTCACGAAAAGCCACAATGACACGTGTATAAATATCAAATGGTTTTTGCCCACTACATTTGCTTTTACTAGACTCTTGTTGTTCAAGAAATTTTTTTTTACAAAGAAAAAGTTTCAGTTTTCCAATTGCAACTGTTACAACATATTTTTAATCCAATACTAAAACCATACGTTTTTGACGAATCAAACATTAAAAAAACATTATCTTCACACAAATTTGGGCATCTAAGTAACGATATAACGTTTTCCAACAGAATAAAGTTCATAACAAAGTTAAAATCTGTTCTTTGAAATTCTTGAAAATCTCTATCAGCAATATTTAATTTTTTTGAAGAAGCAGAATGTGTAGCAGATTGAACAAAAGATAAAGTTTTCGTTTCTAAAGAAGGAATCTTTGTATATCTGTTTCCACGAAATTTTGCTTTTTTATTATTGTATATTCTGCTTGATAATTGTTTTCTCTTTGATCCACTTATATTATTTCATTATTTACCCATTGGTTAAATAATGAAAGTAGAAAAAAAAAAAAATTTCGCTTTTATTGGTGTACTACCACCTTAATGATAAAAAATAACAATATTACTTTTTTTAATTTTATTGTTGTTTAAAAAAAAATTATTATTGTTATTAAAATGGTAAAAACCAGGTTTCAATTAAAAAAAAGAATTTAGAAGTTTGCTTTAATTACAGTCTTCTTGCATCTCATCTCGCAAGAATGAAATTACGTTGCAAAAAATAAAAAACTATTTGGAGATAATATCGCTCGATTTTTTCTCTCCTCGTTAGTTATAAAGAAATATAAAAAACAGTTGTGATTTAAGTCAAAAAAAAAAAACATAGTATTGATTTTTTACACACGTAAAATTCAACGTTTTCATAAAAAATAATACGTTTAGGATAGGTCGTTAAACCGTGTACGTACTCGCTGTCCCTAACACCCTCCCCCTTGTACGCTTTTCTACGTTTTACGCTAACCCCCCTCCCCCTATACCTGCTTACGTACTTTATGGATGGTCCCTTTATATGGTTTTTTAATTGACTATTTTATGCACGTGGCATTCAATATTATACTTTAAGTTTCATCAATTGTAAAAGAAACCAGTTGTAAATGTTTACTTGCATTTTTTTAATGGGTATTTATTTAGGTTAGTTACAGCAAGTTTTTTATATGGAATGTTAGAATTTGTATATTTGAATTTTATAATTTACTATTTTAGACACGTGTCATGCTATAACACACTGTAATTTCAATTTATTTGTAAAACTATTCATTTATTTTAATTGCAATTTTTTTAAGTTAGTTACAACTAAATTTATATATTGTTTGTTTATATTTGTATAGGACTTGCAACTTTAGACATGTGGCATTCAGGCAGAAGGTATCAAGTTCAAATGTTTATTTGAATTATTTTAAATCGGTATATTTTTTGGCGTCCTATGATTCAACCGAATCCCTAATTTCAATTTAGAACCGAATATGAGAAATTTATTACACAACCGAAAATATTCACGAAAAAAATTAGAACCAAAAAAATTTCAATCGAATTTTCGATCGAAAGTCATAAATGACTTTAGAACCGAAAAAATTTCGATCAAATATACGATCGAATAGTCTGGTCGCTACATGTAAAAAAAAAAGGAAAACTAAACATTTTGAGATGACATTCTGATTTTTACATAAACTTGTTCCTTATAACTTAAGAAGTTTAAAAATTTTTACGTGCCACTTGGAAAGTGCTTATAACGTTAGAGACAAAGTTAGAGACAAAAATTGATGCAACTTATTGAAAAGATTTCAAGCATGATATATCCGCCATGTTGTTTATAAATCCAATACAGCAAAGCATTAATTTAGTTTTTACAAATTATTGATAGGGGGTTAATTGTTTGTAAAATTAGATGTTTTAAATATAATTACGCAAATCTATGTAACCAAAACTTCATAAACCTTATTTAAAAAAAATTTGTTCATAAATTTTATTTTATATTGTATTAAAAATATAAAATAATTTTAATTAAATAAATCTAAGAAATAAAAAAATGTTCCCGTTCTTTGTTTACGTTCAAAAATGTTTACTTTTCAAAAACTGTTTACTTTTTTTTTATTTTACCGAAGTTCTTTTTAAAAGTAAAGAATTACCGTCATAAATAAAAGAAAAAAATCAAAGTCATTTTTATAAATACAACAAAATATTTGCATAACAAACTGCAATCATTTTAAAAGAAACGGTTAATGCAAAAATATAAACATAAAACTAAATGTGTTTTATTTTTATTTATTTATTATTATTAAACTAAATAATGGCGAATAGCAGCATTTTAATCTGGTTCCTAAAAAAGAAATTAAAAATGCTTGTATACTTCATCATGGTGAAGTTGGTCGTAATAATAACAAACTGCGTGGTTTTACTGAAAATGCGCTTGCGAAAGTGAAGACTTGTGGATTGTGACTTGCAAACCAAGCATTGTGACTTGGTAAGTCACAAACTAAATGTACAACTCAGTTTATTTTTCTATATATGCCTTAAACAATGGTACGGAAAAAACAATAATTAGCGTAAATTTGATAATAATATTTTTTTTTTACTATCGTCAAATTCGAAATAACTTTAAAATCATAAACATTCTACCTGAAATTCAGGTCCGTATCCAGCATTTTTTGGTCTTCAAGATATCTAACTTTTAGACATGGAGCAAACTCCAAACATTTATATCTTTATACTTATGTCAAATAAGGATGCTTTGCAAAAAATTGCGATGATTGGAGCTTGGGAGCAAAAAAGCCCCAAAATTTGTGCTTTTCCTGCCCTAAATGTGACAACAAAAATAGTACAAAAATATTTCAGAAAGAATTTGATGAAATATTTTTGTACTATTTTTAACCATACTTATATTTATCGATAAATTTTAAATTTCATAGTAAAATATTTTAGCGTTTAATAATTATAACAATATAAAATTTGCGACCCCCTCAAATTGAGGGGGGTTTAAACTTTGGTCAAAAATCTCGAAGACCAAATAATGCTGGATACGGACCTGCTGATACGTGCCCAACAACTTTCTAATTTCATCAAAGATGTTACGGTAAGTATGTGAATATAAACACACTAAACATTTTATAACATCGGAAAAATAGAGCAGAAAATGTCAACAAGAGTGTAGACGAGGATAATGCAACCTCATTTAAGCATAGAATCGAAATAGAGATAGATCAAAAACCTTTTAGTGAAATGCAAAGCAAAGAATATTTCCCTCAGTTTTTACGTTTTTTTAATGTTTTATGTACGACTTCAAAATTAAAATAGTTCCTTTGTTTCATGAAAAATTATTGCGGATGAAAAGTGTTGCATTTGCTATTGCAAAATAACTAATAAATGGGCACCAGACCTAAAAAAGACGTTTTTTTAACGTTCAAAAGACGTCCAAAACGTTAAAAAGACGTTCAAAAGAGGTCCAAAACGAGTATAAGACGTTTAAAAACGTCTTTTTTACGTCCGTGCCTACTGGGCAAAATTTGTAACAGAAAATGCAGCAAACATGTTAAAAGAAAACGCTTAAGTAAAGCTGAAAACCCAGCAGGTATATTGGGCAAACCATAGTTTCCTTAGAGTTATATTATCATCGGACTTGTTACCTTAACTATACAAGACCCCAAAAAGTTCCTTTTATTTTAACAGAAGATGCAGTTATGCGTTTTCTCTTCGACTATGTGACAGAACACGTATTAGACAATTTAGAGATTACTCATACAAGTAAGCTATTTGAATTTTAGAAGGAAAACTGCACAGGTAGAGCAAAGATTCTAGATAAAAGGACTTTGGAGGATGCTGTAGTTACAGAACTGGCGGGTCTGTTTAGTTGCGGTCACCAAAATAGGGTATTCTTTCTTATGCAACAACGCCATTGAGAAGGGGAAAATAATCCAAAACTGATTGAACAGCTTGTCCATCATGTCGCACAAAAGATTCGCAGCAAGGTTTTGTCTTTAAAAAAAACATACTTTAAACTGCCTATATATAATGCATCTACTGGTTTCGAAACCGTTTGCCTTCACACGGTTGACACAGATATTGCTATTTACGCTTTGTACTTTAAAAACCAACTTCAAATAGAATTATTTGTGGATATTGGCGTCTCTACTGAAAGACGGACTCTTGATATAAATCTTATTGCCTCACAGTTAGGTACTGATTGTTGTAAAGCTCATCTTACTTTTCATCCATTTAGCGGCAACAATTATACAAGTGCTTTTTACGGGATTGGTAAGTTAAAGTTCCTCAAACTAATGAGACAGCCTGAAGAGTACAAGTCAATTTTTCCAAAGTTGGGGACTCTTATACTTTTTTTCCAAAGTTGGGGACTCTTATACTTTTGATGTAACCCATTTTGACCAAATTGAAAAGTTTATATGTCAGTTATAAAAGTTATAATCCAGTGATACGAACGAAGGAAGAAACCTTAAGTTTAAAGTTTTAGTTTTTTTTGCCAAGAAAGAAGCTACGGAACCTTAAAAGTTTCTGCCAACTAGGGATGCTCTTATGTGTCATTGCAAGAGAGTTTTGTATCAAACAGCAATTGTCAAACAATCAGTGGAGGCAAATCTCAATATTCCAAAACCCAATGGATATGGATGGCGAGAAATTGGCAATCAACTTGAGGTTAAATTGATGCACATTAGACCTGCTCCTGAAGATGTTTTACAATTAATTCCTATTCGTGTAAAAAGTCAAAATGTGAAACACGGGTTAATGGCATGGATTGACTTGTACGCAACTGTTCGTCTTGTGAAAACACAAATGATTGAAACGACACCTAGACAAAATATTATTCAACTGATTTGAATTTTCCTTTTTAAAAATCTATTCCCTAAATATTTTTTTTTCGCAAAATTTGAAAAAATTATTAGCGTGACGTCATCAGTACCAAACAATAGCAAAATTTGACCCTTTAAGCACTATTAGAACTGCTCGTAAGTTTTTCTAAAGGTTTCATTATTTACTATAAGGTTTTCTCAAGAGATTATCTAACGTTTGACGTAAATATATATTTTTTAGTTTAATAAAAAAAAAGTAGACCAGCGTGACGTCATCAGTATTAAATAATGCCCCAAATTTGACTCTTTAAGCACTTTCAGAAAGACACGTAAGTTTTTTTCGAGATTTTGTTCTTTATCAAGAGTTTGTCTAACTTTTGACGAAAATATTTTTTTTTTAGTTTAATTTTTTGAAAAAAATGTCAAAATGACGTCATCAATACCAAGTAAGGGCCCAAATGTGACCCTTTAAGCACTTTCAGAAAGGCACGTAAAGTTTTTCTCATTCAAGATATCAATGTTAAACTATTTAAGTAGTTTTTGTAATGTCCACTTCATTTCCAAGAAAAAGTTACTCGTAGTCCCGACTAGAAAGTCATTAATGATTTTAGAACCGAATTTCATTAAAATGGTTTACAACCAAAAGTTGTTGCACCGAATTTTTTTAGCGTTTATAAATATTTTTAGTTTAAAGCTTTTGTAATATAAGTTTAATGCGGTTACTGTTTTGAATACAGTCTTACATAATAAATTGAAAAATAACATTGTTTTTCCTCAAAAACATCTCGTAGTTGGTGGAATAATTATTTATTATATATAATATTGTTATAGTTATATTATATATATATTATATTTAATAACAATATTATATATATTATATTTAATAACAATATTATATATAATATTGTTATTATATAATAACAACAGAATAAAGTATTAAAAAGTTGAAGGCGAAAGAAGAAATTTTCCATAGCTGGGAATAATTGCTATGTAAAAAACAAGAATCACAACGGTTACATTTATTTAAAGTAAAAAAATTATTTATTTAAAGTGATAAAAATATATAAACACCTTGACAAAAATAACTTACTCTATGTTAATTAAATTGGTTTTAAAAAGGATAGTTCAACAGAGCATGCAATTATCTAAAATGAAATTTCAAATTCTTTTGAACAATCAAAATATACGTTAGGTATTTTTATCGACAGCCTTCGATACGGTTGACCATCACTTCCTACTCGAAAAACTAAAATACTATGGAGTAAATAAGCAAGTGTTAAAGTAGTTCAGAAGTTACTTAACAAACAGAAAAAAATTTGTTGTTGTTATTGACAACTATCACAACAATTGTTTAAGTATGACCAGTGGAGTTCCACAAAGTTCCTCTGACCCCTTCTTTTTTAATTTATATAAACGATCTAAATAAAGCAACTAATCTGATGAGCATCATGTTCGCTGTTGATAGTAATTTATTCATCTGTAAAAATGACATAAGCGAACTTTTTGCCACCGTAAATAAAGAACTTAAACTTTATTGATGAAATTAAAATAAAAAACTTTTTGCCACCGTAAATAAAGAACTTAATCTTTATTGATGAAATTAGAATAAAAAAAGGCTCCGTTATTAAATTCTTAGGTGTTTATCTCAATGAGAACATTAATTGGAATCAGCATATTAACTATGTATGCACTAAAGTCTCTATAAACATTGGAGTTTTATACAAAGCTCGAACTTATCTTAGTAAGAAAAACTTAAGACAACTTTATTTCCCATTTATTCACTGCTATATAAACTACGCTAATATTGCCTGGGGAAGTACTGAAAAAAGTAAATTACATCGTCTTTATCGCTGCCAGAAACTAGCAATTCGCATAATTAACCTTGCTGATCGTTTTTCTCATTGTAAACCTTATTTTATTGAAATTAAAATTTTAAATATATTTGAACTCAACGTTATGAAAATTATATCCTTTGTTTATATGCGGAAAAACCATCTATTCCCTCCAGTCTTTTAAATACACTCTTTTAAATAAAAAAAAATTTACGAACTTTCTTGTCAAACCAATTTAAATTAGTTTTGTCTTGCCTATCGTGCACCACACCTGTGGAATAAACTTGTTTTACTAAATGTTGACCAAATTCTTTTTGTCTTTTTAAAAACAAAATTAAAAATTTAATTTTTTTCCTCGATATTATTTTAGAGTACTACTAATTAATTTATCTATTATATAACTTTATTTTATATTTATTATTTTTCTCTAAAGTTTTGTTGTTTACAACTATTTATATTGTTTTTACATAAATATATGTTGCTTATATTGTTTAAAGTTTTGCTTATGTAAAAAATTATATATATATAAATTCTACTTTATTATAACGTATACTTTACAAGGTATTCGTAAATTAATTTGTTTGTTAATGTTTTTAAGGTTCCAATTATAAGATCTTAATGATCTACTTTCAGAAATCTAGTTTACACTGTTATCACACATTGTATATATATACATACATGGGCGCCCGCAAGGAAGAAAAGGGGGCAAGAGGGGGTACTTGCCCCCCCCTGTATTTTCTAAATATAGAAAAAAAATTTCTTGTTTGTAACGTTCTTCATGCCATAAAGTTTGTTGCTAAATTTTTCTGTAAAAAATATCTTTTAGTGATACTTCGTTACAGTTTCGGAAAAAACCTAACTAAGTTTTTTCCGAATTAACGAATTGCTTATTAGGGTGTGTCGAATTTCAATTTTTTTGAAAATTTGATGATGGCTAGTATTTTTTTTTTGTAAATCAGTATGAAAAACATAAAAATAATTTTTTTTTGAAAAAAAAAATATTTTAAGCTACTTTTTTTCACCTTCAAACTATTATTTTTTTGGACTTAATTTTTTATTCTAAAAACTGAAGTTTGCCGTAATCTCCGAAGAAGATCGCACTCATTTACCAAACCATATAGCAAACTAAAATTTAACTTGCAAAATTTTGCCAGTTAAATTTGTCAGCAAAATTGTCCATTTCAAAATTTAGTTTAACAAACAACGAGTAAACAACAATTATATTTTAAATATACGCTCTCCTTTTCGCAATGTTTATATTTTTTTGGATAAATAAGGAACTCCGTTTATCATTAACTGTGTGCTTTATATATATATATATATATATATATATATATATATATATATATATATATATATATATATATATATATATATATATGTATATACATATATATATATATATATATATATATATATATATATATATATATATATATATATATATATATATAAACATATATATATATATATATAAACATATATATATATATATATATATATATATATATATATATATATATATATATATATATATATATATATATATATATATATATATATATATATATATATGTATATACATATATATATATATATATATATATATATATATATATATATATATATATATATATATATATATATATATAAACATATATATATATATATATAAACATATATATATATATATATATATATATATATATATATATATATATATATATATATATATATATATATATATATATATATATATATATATATATATATATACATATGTATATACACAGATTTGTTTATATATATATATATATATATATATATATATATATGTATATACATATATATATATATATATATATATATATATATATATATATAAATATATATATATATATATATAAACATATATATATATATATATATATATATATATATATATATATATATATATATATATATATATACATATATATATACACAGATTTGTAATACCAAAACTAAATATACATCAGATCATTACTTTAGTTGGAAAGAGTTTGGAGTAAAATGTAAAACTTTAAACTTTTTGAACACTCATGTTTATATTTACTTCATAAAACAACAAGTCCAAGTCATAGTTATCTAACTAAGCACAATTAAATACTATTTGCAACTAATTCTTTTCAATGAGGTTTACCATATCTTTTTTACTAGAATTATTTGACATAAGTTCTCTGCTAGCTATTTGACCTTGAATGTAAGTATTTCTTCTGGCCTGACCAAAGACATGACAAGCACTTTCAGTTGTCATTTTTACACATCTTTCAACAGATTGTGTATGAGAGAGCCACTTTTTTACATTCATTGGAGTGTTAATAAATTCCTTCACTGCTTCAGTTGATAGATTACATGTTAAAGGTGGTTCAGTAATATCACTCCAGTCTATAAGTTCAGACAAACAAGTTGCTTTTATAATGATGGAAGGAGTCTTTCGAATCCTAAAAGATCTATCTCCAAATTGAAGTGCATCATTCCCAGCTCCTCTTAATTCAACTATTTTATTAACTGCTTCTTTTCTCTCATCTTCAATTTGACTACAGAGCATACTTTGCAAAACTGATTCAGGGTTAGCATACCATGCTGATCGTTTGAAAGTGGGTAAAACAATGTCAATTACCTCCTGAGTTTGATTTTTTAATAATTGCATCTGTTTAAGTAAGTTTATTGGTCCTTCCACCCAGCATGAATTTACTTTGATGTTAAACCAGTTAGGAACATGCACACCTACTATGTACTCAACAATCATTCTCAACCTATTTAAAAGGTCACGTGTTAATCCATGTTTTGACACCCAGATTCTGCAAAATCTTAAAGCAGTAGTTAGCCATCTACTATGACAAACAGGATCAATTTCTAGTAATGCCAGTCTCTTAGGCAGAACTCCAGTTTTAAGAGATGTCACAATTTGGTATGCATAGCTCTGATCGGTGCTTAGATCTTTGATAATGTCAGGACTGAGGTAGATAAGTGGAGAGCCTTCACACACTTTTGAAAATTCTGGGTTAATTTCAAGGTTGGTAGCATCGTTACCAACATCTTACCCAGAGGTCCTGACCAATGATTGCTGGCTTTAGTAGGACCATCAAGAAACTTAATAAGACTTCTTAACTCTAGTTCCCCAGTGTGCAGGTCACATACAATCCATACAAGTTTTTTATTAAATTTTTTTTCAACCCATTGTATTACTCCTCCTGCCCATCCAGTATTTACATTATTACTATCACAACCTATGGCTTCCAATGTCAAATGTAAACATCTTTCTTTAAGCCATTCAATTAAATGATCAGCAATTATCTCAGCAGGTCTTTTAAAATCAGATTCTTCAGGAACAAAATGGAATAGATAATTTCCACCAGGTTTACTGCACACAGTATAATGTTCTTCTTATATTAGACCTGGGAATTTTCTGCCTTCAACATCAAAAAAAATTTTAGTGTCATCTTTTCTACCATCAAAAAAAATACAACTCAAACCATTATTGTTTAGTTTCTTTATGGAATTTTGAGGTCAGTTCTTTTCCAATTTTTTCTTGAGCTCGTTTAACTTTGTTATGGTCGATAATTAAGCAAGTGTTTCCTTCAGTGATAATTTTAGCATCAATAAGGGCAGCAGTTGCTATTTCCGCAGTTTCTCTTAAACCTGTATGATGCCTTAAGCTTGCTAATGCTATATTTTTTATTTTCATGGTGTTATACAATTGATTTTTTTCTTTTACTTTTTTTGAAATATTCATTTTTATTTTATCATTTGTCTCTTCAGACTTCATCTGAGTCACTCTCGGGAAAGAAAAAATCATTTTCTTGATTTACAATCTCCTGGTCTAGTTTTGATTTTTTTGTTTGTGAAACCTGATTTTGTATTGTATGTCGTTTAATTTTTTTACATAGTTTCTGAGTTTCAATACGATCAATGCCAGCTATTTGAAGGATAGCTTTGGTTCCAACTTTTTCTGTTTGATGTCTTACAAAGTTCAACTCAAGAAGAGGAATTTTTTGTTCTTTTTTACAAGTACATACAATGTGAGCTTTTCTGTCACAATTTTCTCCACACTTATTTTCTAAGCAAAAAAATATTTTACAATTGCATGTAAACAAATCAAAAAGTTTATCAAGTTTTTCCATAAATTTATTTCTAATTGGTGTGGCTTGTAATAGAATATCACCGCACCTTAGAATATCACCGCACCAGTAAAATAATGAAAACGACGATGCGTTTTGAAGTAATATAACTAAGTAGAGTACCGAGTACGTCCGAATAATACAAGAACGTTGAAAAAATGTTGTTTGTTAACAAACAATATCTAGTATGTTGGTTTTTAAACAAAATACATGGGTGATGTGATATTCTAAACTTCAAATAGTGTAATTCTAAGTTTTTTGAAGGTGATGTGATATTTTAAAATTCTAAGCACTATCTACGATATTGTTTTTTAACAAAGTATATGGGTGATATGATATTCTAAACATATATAAGTGTATTTCTAAATTTTATAAAGGTGATGTGATATTCTAACATTTTAACAACTATCTAATATGTTGTTTTTTTAACAAATTACATGGGTGGTGTAATATTCTAAACTTCAAATAGTGTATATTTTAATTTTATCAAGGTGATGTAATATTCTAACATTCTAAGCACAATCTAGTTTGTTATTTTTTAACAAACTAGATTGTGGGTGGTGTAATATTCTAAACATGTAATAGTGTATTTTCTAGTTTTATTAAGGTGATGTGATATTCTAACATTCTAAGCACTATCCAGTATGTTATTTTTTAACAAAATAAATGGGTGATGTAATATTCTAAACTTCAAATAGTGTATATTTTAATTTTATGAAGGCAATGCGATATTCTAACATTTTAAGCACTATCTAGTATGTTCTTATTTTAACAAAAACATGGGTGATGTGATATTCTAAACATGTAGTAGTGTATTTCTAAATTTTCAAAAGGTGATGTAATATTCTAACAATCTAAGCACTATCTAGTATGTTGTTTTTTAACAAAATATATGGGTGATGTAATATTCTAAACTTCAAATAGTGTATATTTTAATTTTATTAAGGTGATGTGATATTCTAACATTCTAAACACTATTCAGTATGTTGTTTTTTAACAAATTACATGGGTGATGTAATATTCTAAACTTCAAATAATGTGTATTTTAATTTTATTAAGGTGATGTGATATTCTAACATTCTAAGCACAGTCTAGTTTGTTATTTTTTAACAAAATACATGGGTGATGTAATATTCTAAACATGTAATAGTGTATTTTCTAGTTTTATTAAGGTGATGTGATATTCTAACATTCTAAGCACTATCCAGTATGTTGTTTTTTTAACAAATTACATGGGGGATGTAATATTCTAAACTTCAAATAGTGTATTTTCTAGTTTTATTAAGGTGATGTGATATTCTAACATTCTAAGCACTATCCAGTATGTTGTTTTTTTAAACTAAATACAGGGGTGATGTGATATTCTAAACAAATAATAGTATATTTCCAATTTTCATTAAAGCGATGTGATATTCTAACATTCTAAGCTCTATATAGTTTGTTGTTTTTTAACAAAATACATGGGTGATGTAATATTCTAAACTTCAAATAGTGTATATTTTAATTTTATTAAGGTGATGTGATATTCTAACATTCTAAGCACAGTCTAGTTTGTTATTTTTTAACAAAATACATGGGTGATGTAATATTCTAAACATGTAATAGTGTATTTTCTAGTTTTATTAAGGTGATGTGATATTCTAACATTCTAAGCACTATCCAGTATGTTGTTTTTTTAACAAATTACATGGGGGATGTAATATTCTAAACTTCAAATAGTGTATTTTCTAGTTTTATTAAGGTGATGTGATATTCTAACATTCTAAGCACTATCCAGTATGTTGTTTTTTTAAACTAAATACAGGGGTGATGTGATATTCTAAACAAATAATAGTATATTTCCAATTTTCATTAAAGCGATGTGATATTCTAACATTCTAAGCTCTATATAGTTTGTTGTTTTTTAACAAAATACATGGGTGATGTAATATTCTAAACTTCAAATAGTGTATATTTTAATTTTATTAAGGTGATGTGATATTCTAACATTCTAAGCACAGTCTAGTTTGTTATTTTTTAACAAAATACATGGGTGATGTAATATTCTAAACATGTAATAGTGTATTTTCTAGTTTTATTAAGGTGATGTGGTATTCTAACATTCTAAACACTATATAGATTGTTTTTTTTAAAACTAAGTACATGGGTGATGTGATATTCTAAACAAATAATAGTATATTTCTTCAAATAGTGTATTTTCTAGTTTTATTAAGGTGATGTGATATTCTAACATTCTAAGCACTATCCAGTATGTTGTTTTTTAACAAAATACATGGGTGATGTAATATTCTAAACTTCAAATAGTGTATATTTTAATTTTATTAAGGTGATGTGGTAATCTAACATTCTAAACACTATATAGATTGTTTTTTTTTAAACTAAGTACATGGGTGATGTGATATTCTAAACAAATAATAGTATATTTCCAATTTTTATTAAAGCGATGTGATATTCTAACATTCTAAGCTCTATATAGTTTGTTGTTTTTAAACAAAATACATGGGCGATGTTATATTTTTAACATATGATAGTATATTTCTAAATTTTATTAAGGGGATGTGATATTCTAACATTCTAAGAACTATCTAGTATGTTTTTTTTAACAAAGTTGACGGGTGATGTGATATTCTAAACATATAATACCGGTAGCATACCATATATTTCTTAGTTTCTTTAAGGCAATGTGATATTCTAAGGTTTTAAGCATCAAATACAAATAATTTTTATAACATTAATGAACAATATACATGGGGGATGTGACATTCAAAATATTTGTTTCTTATAGTGTGTAATATATTTCCTAATTATAATAACGAAATGTCATATTCTAAGTTTTTAAACTAAAAGTACAACTAATTAGTATGATATTTATAAACAAAGTACACGGGGGATGTGATATTGTAAACATACAGTGATAGTTAGTGATATATTTCTTAATTAATTTGCTGGATGTGATATTTTAAGGTTCATAGCAGAAAATAAAACTAATTTTTATGACATATATAAACAATATACATGGGGGAGGGGGGGAGGGGTGTGGTATTTTAAGTAATATAAAACTTTTAGTTGACAATAGATTTCTTATTTACATCTAAGATTCAAAGCAGCAAATAAGACTAACTATGAAATTTTTTAATAATATACATTGGAATTGTGATATTTTATATATATAACATATATAATACTGGTAGTACATAGGGGGTATGACATTCTAAACATATTGATAGTTTGTGGTATAATTCTTAGTTACACTAAGGGAGTGTAATATTCTAAGCAGCAAATTTGACTAACTATGACATTTATAAACAATATACATAGGGGATGTGTGTCTAAACATAATACTATAATATGCGTTATATTTCTTAATTTTATTACGATAGGAGATTTATTAGGATAGTATTCTAAGATGCTACTCTAAGAGATTTATTATAATAATATTCTTTTTTTAGGTTTCTTCTTGTTGTCCCTGGCCACTAGCATTATGTTTTGTTGCATGTTATCAGACTTGTATGGTCACTACTTTTGAAGCCTTTCTGACTGAACAATACCCAGCTGTTTGTCATCAATGCCATCTATATCATGTGATGTAACACTGACTGCTATCACTTTTAAAAAAAAACAGTTAGTTAAAGTCTCCTTCAATCTGTTTCACTCGTAAGATATTTATTTATATTATTATATATATTTTCCATTAAAATAAATACAGAATATCTTACCTTTCAGATTTATATATATTATTGTATATATTTTCCATTAAAATAAATACAGAATATCTTACCTTTAAAAGTATTTATAATTTTTTGCCTGATGTTGTCTTTAAGTATCCCAATCTTCAATTGTAGATTGCAGCTACTAATGAAGTTTGTAGGCGAATACCTATACTATATCAAGCAGAAACCAAAGCAGTACAACCAGCTCATATTTTTTCAGCACTTATGTTTATCATAATCTTATCCATCCTCCTAAACCAAATATGTTTATTCTTATCCAAATATTCTCCATCCTCCTAAACCAAATATGTTTGTTCTCTACTGATTTCTAGAATGATTGCTTCTGTAATATACATGTTTCTTTACTATTATACATGTTTCTTTAATTTCTGGTCAAGGTAGAACTTATTATTCTCCACTTTGACATTCTGTTCAAAAACGAAAGTGTTCTCCATAAGTTTCTTTAATTTTTACTAAACTGTTTAATGAGTGCTTGACTGAATCTAAATCTGACACCTGTCCCCTCTAACTGCTATCCAGTCAGTCTTCTCTATATTATAAGCAAAGTCTTTGATAATTGATCAACAAATTTCTAACATTCTAACTTGAGTCTAACATTTTACTCCCTGACAATCATTATGGCTTTTGAACTTCTTGTTTTAAGGCCGACTTGCTAACTGTAATAGCATGCTGGTCTTCTCCATAAGCTTGCTTCATGTGACGTATCTGAGAAAGTTTTTGAGGTTATCAAATCATTTCTTTCTAATTGTTTTATTAATGTCATCCTCGAAGGCTAACACTCTTCTTCGTTTCTAGTACCTTCTGGAGTACCTAAAATGGGTATACTTGGTCCTGTGTTATTTTTTATCTACATTAATGATCTTCCTGACAATCTTACATCTAAAGTGGCTCTATTTGTTGATAAATAAACTTTATACCCCTGTCTAAATAAAAAAATTTATCTCACTTTTGTAACAGCTTGGGGCTTGCAGTGCCTTTTGAATTTTAACTTCAACAAAACTCAGTTGCTTACTTCAACCTAACTCCAATTGTGGTAAAGTTGCATCTCCTATTTTCTACAAATGGTTGCTGCTCAAAGGAGCTATCATCTCTAGTTCCATTAACCAAAACTCATTCTCAATTGAATCGTCATTCAGCAAAGTCGCATTTTACTGTATCTGTTCCTGCATGCTCTAAAAATTATATAAACTATTTGTTTATTTTTTTTCTTCGGACTGTATTTATCACAGTCTAATTATTTAAAAAATTGATTATATATTCTGTATTTAATTGAAGTATATCTTTTATTTAGATTTAGTACGAATCAGCAGTGAACTTATACAGAAATTATCAAACAAGTTGGAAGACTGAAAACTTTGATACACTCAAAAAGTCACTTTTCAAGTTTAATTATTTCCTTTCGAAATTGAATATACAATCAATACCAAATTAGAGTCACAAAGTAAATTTAACTTTCTTAAAGCAATATTTTAAATAAAAAAAATTTAGAAGAAAACTTGTGATTGTTGTGTTGTTTCTTCTTCCTATAAATTAACCTTATTATTTAGCAACTAAATTTTCTTTTTAATTTATAATGTATTTTAAAAGAAAAATTTGAAAGAACAAATGTTGTATTTTATAATATTAAAAAAAAAGAACAGGCTAAAACTTTTCTATATTATCTAACTTGTTTTTTTATTATTATTTTGCTTGCATCGCTTGTTATGAATTAGGAAGTATTAATCAAGGAAGAAGAGTATATAATACTTTTTGTAACATCAAAAGTATACTTTTTGAAATATTAAGGGAAATTGAGCTTCATATATATAAAGACTGTTCTCCTCTCATTTCGGTTTTATAAACTTATTGCTCAGGATAACTAATTAGACGCTGATATAAAAGGAATTAATAAGAATAAAATCAGCATGCAAAAACTCTTTGTTTTATCTTTTTTTTATTATTGTAAATGCTTACTCGACAGTTTCATTAGGCTTTTTTTAAATCATTTTCGTAAATCGACTTTTAGCTTGTTTAATCTGCCTAATCAAAGGCGCCAAAAAAATTAGGCACCTTTTTTTTTTGAGTAACTCAAACTATTAACCTGAGCAACATTCAAAGCAACTGTGCAACATAGTAACTTTTAATCTTGTTAAAAAGCAAAGAAATTTTTGGTGTAAGATTAAAAAATAAAAATCGGTAAACGACTATGTATTCAATATATCAAAAGTTTTTTGCTCTTAGTGAGTACATTCTTATTCTAGTTCCGCAACATCTACAAAATTGAATATTGTGCAGTTAAAGGATTATTATTTAGTGAATGCGTAGCACCAAAACAATTTCATTAAAGATTATTAAAGTGTATAAGGATTCTTCGAGCTCAATTAGAATAGTAGAAAGATGAAAAGCATAACGTGGTTGTACAAGTTTTTAAGATGATCCACGTCAAGGACGTACAAAAAGTTCATAACAACCAGAAATCGTATCAAAAAAATAACGTATATTTTTGGAATATTGTCAGTAAATTGAGAGAGATTTAGTAGAAGCTCTTGACATCTTCTTAAGTAGTGTAAACAAAATTTTGAATGAAGTTTTGGGTTTCAATAAGTTGTGTGCACAATGTACGTTACATTTGCTAACAATGAAACAAAAACAAATTCGGTTGCAACTTTCTTAGCAACATTTAGCGATTTAGAAAGAATAAAAATAATTTTGTGCGTCGTTTCATAACTATGGCTAAAACGTGGGTCTACAATCATTAACCCGTTGTAACCTTTTGGACCAGTTTTGGACAATAGTGAGAAATGACCAGGTTTAGAAATAAAAAAAATAACTTTTCATCAAGAAAACGCACCATACGCAGGTCAAAAAACCATCGCGAAAATCAGTGAATTAAAGTATAAAATTATTGCAACATCTATCATATATACCAGTTTTGGTTCGGCAAATAGGGTAGACGTTGATTTAGTGTGAGAATAGCCATAAGTTGACTAACTTATGGCTATTCTCACATTCAATTCATCACACAAAAATTATTCACACAAAAAAGTTCATGTGTTGAAAACGATTTTCATTAAAACAAAGAATTAAAGCAGCCGTGGAAACCTATTTCGAAGGTCTTCTAGATTCTCATTACAAGGATAGAGTACATAAATAAGAAAATCATTGAAAAAAGTGTATTGAAGTTCAGATCGATTATATAGAATAACAAACTGTATTTAAAACACTTAAATTTATTTTTTTAACAAACGATAAAACTTATTCAGCAACTTAGTAGAAAAATATAGCTACTCTGAGTAATAGCATATATAAAAACAATCTTGTGAATTTTGTCCTACTTTAAGTGCTGCAGGTATTCATATTTAATAAACCAATGTTTTATTTTAATTTTATGTAAATATAGTAATTCAGAGCAGTGCCGCCCCATTGAGTTTTTTCCATAGGAAAAGGTGGGGAGAGGTGTCGTATGTATTTTTTTTGACAAAAAGAAACCTAAAAAAAAAAAAAAAAGGTCCTCAATATTTGCAGTTTGCCAACTACACTTGCTCAATGTGCCAACTCTAATGCTTATATGACAGGTTTAAGAGGGCATGATACCCCTATACCCCTCTTCGAGACGGCCCTGAATGAAAGCAAAGGCATATATAAAAATATTCTTGTAGAAATTAGCCTACTTTAAGTGCTGCAGGTAATCATATTTAATGAACCAATACTTCATTTTAACCAATAATTTCTTTGCTTTTTAACAAGATTAAAAGTTACTATGCATAGTAACTTTTAATCTTGTTAAAAAGCAAAGAAATTAACTGTGCAACTGTGCAACAGACAACTGTGCAACATATATGTTGCACAGTTGCTTTGAATGTTGCTCAGGTTAATAGTTTGAGTTACTCAAAAAAAAAAGGTGCCTAATTTTTTTGGCGCCTTTGATTAGGCAGATTAAGATTCAAGCTAAAAGTCGATTTACAAAAATGATTTTAAAAAAGCCTAATGAAACTGTCGAGTAAGCATTTACAATAATAAAAAAAAGATAAAACAAAAGGTTTTTGCATGCTGATTTTATTCTCATTAATTCCTTTTATATCAGCGTCTAATTAGTTATCCTGAGCAATAAGTTTATAAAACCGAAATGAGAGGAGAACAGTCTTTATATTTATGAAGCTCAATTTCACTTCATATTTCAAAAAGTATACTTTTGATGTTACAAAAAGTTTTATATACTCTTCTTCCTTGATTAATACTTCCTAATTCATAACAAGCAATGCAAGCAAAATAATAATAAAAAAACAAGTTAGATAATATAGAAAAGTTTTAGCCTGTTCTTTTTTTTTTAATATTATAAAATAAAACATTTTTTTCTTCAAATTTTTCTTTTAAAATAGATTATAAATTAAAAAGAAAATTTAGTTGCTAAATAATAAGGTTAATTTATAGGAAGAAGAAACAACACAACAATCCCAAGTTTTCTTCGAAATTTTTTTAATTTAAAATATTGCTTTAAGAAAGTTAAATTTACTTTGTGACTCTATTTTGGTATTGATTGTATATTCAATTTCGAAAGGAAATAATTAAATTTAAAAAGTAACTTTTTGAGTGTATCAAAGTTTTCAGTCTTCCAACTTGTTTGATAACTTCTTTATAAGTTCACTGCTGATTCGTACTAAATCTAAATAAAAGATATACTTCAATAAAATACAGAATATATAATCAATTTTTTAAATAATTAGACTGTGATAAATACAGTCCGAAGAAAACAAATAAACAAATAGTTTATATAATTTTTAAAGCATGCAGGAACAGATACAGTAAAATGCGACTTTGCTGAATGACGATTCAATTAAGAATGAGTTTTGGTTAATGGAACTAGAGATGATAGCTCCTTTGAGCAGCAACCATTTGTAGAAAATAGAAGGAGATGCAACTTTACCACAATTGGAGTTAGGTTGAAGTAAACAACTGAGTTTTGTTGAAGTTAAAAATCAAAAGGCACTACAAGCCCCAAGCTGTTACAAAAGTGAGATAATTTTTTTATTTAGACAAGGGTATAAAGTTTATTTATCAACAAATAGAGCCACTTTAGATGTAAGATTGTCAGGAAGATCATTAATGTAGATAAAAAATAACACAAGATCAAGTATAACCATTTTAGGTACTCCAGAAGGTACTGGAAACGAAGAAGAGTGCTAGCCTTCAAGGATGACATTAATAAAACAATTACAAAGAAATGATTTGATAACCTCAAAAACATTCTCAAATACGTCACATGAAGCAAGCTTATGGAGAAGACCAGCATGCCATTACAGTTAGCAAGTCGGCCTTAAAACAAGAAGTTCAAAAACCATAATGATTGTCAGGGAGTAAAATATTAGACTCAAGTTGGAATGTTAGGAATTTTTTATCAATTATCAAAGACTTTGCTTATAATAGAGAGAAGACTGACTAGATAGCAGTTAGAGGGGACAGGTGTCAAGATTTAGATTCAGTCAAGCACTTATTAAACAGTTTAGTAAAAATTAAAGAAACTTATGGAGAACACTTTTGTTTTTTGAACAGAATGTCAAAGTGAAGAATAATAAGTTCTACCTTGACCAAAAACTAAAGAAACATGTATAATAGTAAAGAAACATGTATATTACAAAAGCAATCATTCTAGAAATCAGTAGAGAACAAACATATTTGGTTTAGGAGGATGGAGAATATTTGGATAAGAATAAACATATTTGGTTTAGGAGGATGGATAAGATAATGATAAACATAAGTGATGAAAAAATAAGTGCTGGTTGTAATGCTTTGGTTTCTGCTTGATATAGTATAGGTATTCGCCTACAAACTTCATTAGTAGCTGCAATCTACAATTGAAGATTGGGATACTTAAAGACAACATCAGGCAAAAAATTATAAATACTTTTAAAGGTAAGATATTCTGTATTTATTTTAATGGAAAATATATACAATAATATATATAAATCTGAAAGGTAAGATATTCTGTATTTATTTTAATGGAAAATATATATAATAATATAAATAAATATCTTACGAGTGAAACAGATTGAAGGAGACTTTAACTAACTGTTTTTTTTTAAAAGTGATAGCAGTCAGTGTTACATCACATGATATAGATGGCATTGATGACAAACAGCTGGGTATTGTTCAGTCAGAAAGGCTTCAAAAGTAGTGACCATACAAGTCTGATAACATGCAACAAAACATAATGCTAGTGGCCAGGGACAACAAGAAGAAACCTAAAAAAAGAATATTATTATAATAAATCTCTTAGAGTAGCATCTTAGAATACTATCCTAATAAATCTCCTATCGTAATAAAATTAAGAAATATAACGCATATTATAGTATTATGTTTAGACACACATCCCCTATGTATATTGTTTATGTCATAGTTAGTCAAATTTGCTGCTTAGAATATTACACTACCTTAGTGTAACTAAGAATTATACCACAAACTATCAATATGTTAAGAATGTCATACCTGCTATGTACTACCAGTATTATATATGTTATATATATAAAATATCACAATTCCAATGTATATTGTTTTGAAACTTCATTGTTAGTCTTATTTGCTGCTTTGAATCTTAGATGTATATAAGAAATCTATTGTCAACTAACAGTTTTATATTACTTAAAATATAACCCTTGTCCTCCTATGTATATTGCCTATATATGTCATTAAAATTAGTGGTATTTTCTGCTATGAACCTTAAAATATCACATCCAGCAAATTAATTAAGAAATATATCACTAACTATCATTGCGTGTTTACAATATCACATCCCCCATGTACT
Source organism: Hydra vulgaris (assembly GCF_022113875.1). Taxonomy (NCBI): domain Eukaryota; kingdom Metazoa; phylum Cnidaria; class Hydrozoa; order Anthoathecata; family Hydridae; genus Hydra; species Hydra vulgaris. Next base: position 10,004,097 of record NC_061164.1, on the reverse strand, counting down.
TTATTTATAAATATCATACTAATTAGTTGCACTTTTAGTTTAAAAACTTAGAATATGTTATTTCCTTATTATAGTTAGGAAATATATTACACACTATAAGAAACAAATATTTTGAATATCACATCCCCTATGTATATTGTACATTATTGTTTTAAAATTTTTTTGTATTTGATGCTTAGAACCTTAGAGTATCACATTGCCTTAAAGAAATTAAGAAATATAAGGCATGCTACCGGTATTATATTTTTAGAATATCACATCACCCGTTTACTTTGTTAAAAAAAACATACTAGATAATTCTTAAAATGTTAGAATATCACATCCCCTTAATAAAATTTAGAAATATACTATCATATGTTAAGAATGTAACATCGTCCATGTATTTTGTTTAAAAACAACAAACTATATAGAGATTAGAATGTTAGAATATCACATCGCTTTAATAAAATTGGAAATATACTATTATTTGTTTAGAATATCACATCACCCATGTACTTAGTTTAAAAAAAAAAATCTATATAGTGTTTAGAATGTTAGATTACCACATCACCTTAATAAAATTAAAATATACACTATTTGAAGTTTAGAATATTACATCACCCATGTATTTTGTTAAAAAACAACATACTGGATAGTGCTTAGAATGTTAGAATATCACATCACCTTAATAAAACTAGAAAATACACTATTTGAAGAAATATACTATTATTTGTTTAGAATATCACATCACCCATGTACTTAGTTTAAAAAAAACAATCTATATAGTGTTTAGAATGTTAGAATACCACATCACCTTAATAAAACTAGAAAATACACTATTACATGTTTAGAATATTACATCACCCATGTATTTTGTTAAAAAATAACAAACTAGACTGTGCTTAGAATGTTAGAATATCACATCACCTTAATAAAATTAAAATATACACTATTTGAAGTTTAGAATATTACATCACCCATGTATTTTGTTAAAAAACAACATACTGGATAGTGCTTAGAATGTTAGAATATCACATCACCTTAATAAAACTAGAAAATACACTATTTGAAGAAATATACTATTATTTGTTTAGAATATCACATCACCCATGTACTTAGTTTAAAAAAAACAATCTATATAGTGTTTAGAATGTTAGAATACCACATCACCTTAATAAAACTAGAAAATACACTATTACATGTTTAGAATATTACATCACCCATGTATTTTGTTAAAAAATAACAAACTAGACTGTGCTTAGAATGTTAGAATATCACATCACCTTAATAAAATTAAAATATACACTATTTGAAGTTTAGAATATTACATCACCCATGTAATTTGTTAAAAAACAACATACTGGATAGTGTTTAGAATGTTAGAATATCACATCACCTTAATAAAATTAAAATATACACTATTTGAAGTTTAGAATATTACATCACCCATATATTTTGTTAAAAAACAACATACTAGATAGTGCTTAGATTGTTAGAATATTACATCACCTTTTTAAAATTTAGAAATACACTACTACATGTTTAGAATATCACATCACCCATGTACTTAGTTTAAAAAGACAACATACTGGATAGTGCTTAGAATGTTAGAATATCACATCACCTTAATAAAACTAGAAAATACACTGTTTGAAGTTTAGAATATTACATCCCCCATGTAATTTGTTAAAAAAACAACATACTGGATAGTGCTTAGAATGTTAGAATATCACATCACCTTAATAAAACTAGAAAATACACTATTACATGTTTAGAATATTACATCACCCATGTATTTTGTTAAAAAATAACAAACTAGACTGTGCTTAGAATGTTAGAATATCACATCACCTTAATAAAAATACACTATTTGAAGTTTAGAATATTACATCACCCATGTATTTTGTTAAAAAACAACATACTGGATAGTGCTTAGATTGTTAGAATATTACATCACCTTTATAAAATTTCAAAATACACTATTACATGTTTAGAATATCACATCACCCATGTTTTTGTTAAAATAAGAACATACTAGATAGTGCTTAAAATGTTAGAATATCACATTGCCTTAATAAAATTAAAATATACACTATTTGAAGTTTAGAATATTACATCACCCATTTATTTTGGTAAAAAACAACATACTGGATAGTGCTTAGAATGTTAGAATATCACATCACCTTAATAAAACTAGAAAATACACTATTACATGTTTAGAATATTACACCACCCACAATCTAGTTTGTTAAAAAATAACAAACTAGATTGTGCTTAGAATGTTAGAATATTACATCACCTTGATAAAATTAAAATATACACTATTTGAAGTTTAGAATATTACACCACCCATGTAATTTGTTAAAAAAACAACATATTAGATAGTTGTTAAAATGTTAGAATATCACATCACCTTTATAAAATTTAGAAATACACTTATATATGTTTAGAATATCATATCACCCATATACTTTGTTAAAAAATAATATCGTAGATAGTGCTTAGAATTTTAAAATATCACATCACCTTCAAAAAACTTAGAAATACACTATTATATGTTTAGAATATCACATCACCCATGTATTTTGTTTAAAAACCAACGTACTAGATATTGCAACATTTTTTCAACGTTCTTGTATTATTCGGACGTACTCGGTACTCTACTAAGTTCTATTACTTCAAAACGCATCCTCGTTTTCATTATTTCTAATATTCTAAGGTGCGGTGATATTCAATTACAGGCTACATTGCCATTACTAACTTTAACGGCCAATAACCACAAGTCTTTTACTTTACTTTTAATTCTTCTTTCAGAATTAATAACTGGACTTACAAATTAAGAATTGGCTTTTTTCCACTGTAACAAAATTTTTGGAAGAATATCCTTTACAAGCTGATTAAAAGTATAGTTTCTGTAATCTTTTTCACTAATCTCTCTTAAATATCAGCCATATTTGATAATATCTCTGGACGTTGGGAGTTCTGATGGAAGAAACTCTGAACTTTTTCCAAATAAGTTACTAAGCTGACAAGCTGATTTACTTCTTGTTTTAGTGGTATATGACATCTTCATATCAATTTAAAAAAAAAAGGATTCCAAAAATTGTTTATGCTCTTTATTTTATTTTACTTCAACGACTAATATAAGAATAAGTCAGATGCGTATTACTAATATAGTATATATATATATATATATATATATATATATATATATATATATATATATATATATATATATATATATATATATATATATATATATATATATATATATATATATATATCCATGCATACATTTATATAGATAAGGTTTTTGAAAGGCATTAAAATTTAATAACAAAGCATTATAAATTGTAGATTTTTCAACTTGTAAAACAAACGGTTAATAATAAAAATTTTTATTACATCCAAAAAAGTGTAAACACTGCAAAAAGGAGAGTGTATTTTTAAAATATAATTGTTGTTTACACGTTGTTTATTAAACTAAATTTTGAAATGGAGTATTTTTCGGACAGAGTTAAATTTTAGTTTGCTATATGGTTTGGTAAATATGCGATCTTCTTCGGAGATTACGGCAAACTTCAGTTTTTAGAATAAAAAACCAAGTCCAAAAAAATAAAAGTTTGAGGGTTATTATTATTATTATAGTTGTAGCCGTAAATTTACATGGAAAGTACACATACAGCGAGCAGGGGAAACACCCCACTATAAACAACCAGTTTTATAAATATTTGTTCCAAACTTTTTCCACAACCAGGAGTCTAGTCTATTTTTGAAAGAAAGTACAGTGGAGTACAAAGTTATTTGCTCTGGTAGATTGTTCCAGTATTTTGCTGATCTATTATACAAATGATTATATCTTGGAAGACAGTTTAGAAAATACTCACGCCTTATTTTAGAATGGTGACCACGAGACACGGAGTTAATATATTTTGGTAGATATTTATCATTAACTATATCAAAACGATGTATTAATTTAAAAATTTGGATTAAATCGCATCGAAAGCGTCGAAACTCAAGAGATGGTAGGTTTAATCTTTTTAGCCTTTCGCAGTATTGAAGATGCCTCAAGCTGTAAATTCATTTTGTAGCTTTGCGTTGAACAGATTCAACCAAAGCCATACCAGCTTTTTAAAAAGGAGCCCAAATGGACACTCCATATTCAAGATGTGGTCTTATAAATACTTTATATAATTTGAGAGCCATTTTTTCATCAATGAAAGTGAATGTCTTTTTCAGCATACCGAGAATTTGTAAGGACTTAGAGACAAATGTTTGAATATGAGCGCTCCACTTGAGGTTAGATGTAAAAATGACTCCTAAATCACGTTCTTTAGTAGAGCTTCTTAGAGATTGGTTGATTCCTTGGTTATTTTGAAGAAAGTAATTGTAATGGGGGTTGTTTCGACCGTAATGAATGACGCAGCATTTTGAAGTGTTTAGCTTAAGTAACCAAGTGTTTGACCACTCGTATACCAAGCGTAGACGATCCTGCAGATCAACAAAATTAGATTGCGATAAGGTTTTAGAAAAAAGTTTAGTATCATCGGCAAATATCTCAGAAGTTTCAGTGAGTATCATCGGCAAATATCTCAGAAGTTTTCAGTGAGGGTGATAAAAAGTAGCTTAAAATACTTTTTTTTTCAAAAAAAAATTATTTTCATGTTTTGCATAAGGATTTACAAAAAAAAAAATACTAGCCATCATCAAATTTTGAAAAAAAGTGAAAATCGACACACCCTATTGCTTATTTGTATAAAAAACACGATATTTTTTAATCTTAGCATGTTTCGTAGTTTACACACTACATTTTCAAAACGGTGCTGACAAGTTTAAATTGTCTTCTTTTTTCCACGGACATATAATTTTTTTCTTCTCTTTATTTTATATCTTACATATCTTTATTTTTACATAATAGATAACAGGAAAAAAAGCAATAACAAAAAATGTTTTTTTTTTTTTTTTTTTTTTTTTTTTTAAAGAAATTTTAATTGTTTATTTTATTGTAAAACGACTAACTTTGTAAACTGAAAAAAAAAAAAAAAATTACAAAAAGAAAGGATTTTGTAATTCGATCCAAATTTTTTCGATTGTAAGATTCGGTTCTAAAACTTTCGGCGCAAGAAAGGATTTTATAAATTGATCCTGCAATGAAAGTATACTTTTCGGTTCTAAAATGCTCGGTTGTGAAATATTTCGGTGATATTTTCGAGGATAAATATTTTCGGCTCTATCATGTGACACGTATTTTTTTAGGCTAGTTGCAGCTAAGTGTAAATATAACTTGTTTGTATGCCTTTATAATTGACTATTTTATGCACGTGGCATTCAATATTACACTTTAAGTTTGATCAGTTGTAAAATAAATCAGTTGTAAATGTTTACTTGCATTTTTTTTAAGGGTATTTATTAAGGCTAGTTACAACAAAGTTTATATATGGGTTGTTAGAATTTGTATATTTAAGTTTTACATTTACGCTATATCACACTGTAATTTCAATTTAATTGTAAAACTACTTATTTATTTTACTTGCAATTTTTGTATGTTAGTTACAACTAAGTTTATATATTGCTTGTTTATATATGTATAGAATTTGCTGCTTTAAATATGTAAAATTTAGACATGAGGTATTAAATTTAAATTCTAATTTTAATACTTTTAACATATTTATTATTATTAAATAATAAGGTGAGAGACTTTTTTTTTATTCTTGATTTGTGCCAAAATTTTACAACTTTTGGTGTTTGTAAAAATTTAACAACCTTTCCCATAGCAGGTAAGGTTATCTTTTATAATGCGTTTAATTTTTGTTTAATACATTGAAATGTGGAACTAATAAAATAACATAACTTTTGTTAACAATTTAGAAATAAAGAATTAGCAACAAATGTCTCTTACAGGGTTATTAGTAAAAATTTATTTCCATTTTGTATTATGGTGTATCATTTATATTCAGTATTTTCTTTATTGTGTTTTAAGGTTTGTTTATCTTTTAATAATTGACAACAGGTTGCTGGAATTGAAATGTGCACGAACATGAATTTACAACAGTATTAAAAATGAAACCTGGTATAATAATAATTGCATACATGTCTGTGTTTTTTATATAAATGTATTTTGAGCTTGAATATAATAACTGTATTAATAAAATATATATTAAAAAACATTTTATATTTTTATTTGAATTTTTAAATTTTTATTGTTATTAAAAGTCTCTGTACTGAATAAAATTATTATAAATATTTAATTAGTTTTCAATTTAAATGTTAAAACGTTTTTAAAACTTGCTAAAGAATCTCTCCCAATAAAGTTAGTTTTTATTAGTGCTGCTTGAATCAGATGTTGAATAACATAATAAAATAATCTATATATTAAAAATAAGGACTATTTTTTAATGAAATGTCATTTCTATCTGGCTTAATTCCTTTCTAATCTTCATAAAGGGAATAATAAATTATTCAATATGATGACGTAGTAAATTCGTTTTTTCATTAAAACAGCTAAAGCCACCTAGTGTAATGATTCCTTTATTTTAACGAATTGTTTGTTGACCGAACGGAAAAAATTTGTAATTTCAACGGACTAATATCGACGAACTTCAATCCGTTAAAATTTTAATCCGTTAACGTAACGGAAAATCCGTTGGTGCAATAGCGACAGATGCAGTTCGTTGTATATAACGGATTTTTTCTTAGAGCGTAAAAGTATTTTAGGTTAATATGAGACTTATAAAAGCTAGGTTAAAACTGCCAAAAATGATTTATTTGTTTTTCAACTTTATTATTCTTTAGTTAATCAAAGTTGATAAACTTTGAATAGATATTTTGAACGCTGTACTAATATAATAAACTATTTTTGACAAAAAGTGATCTATTTTTTTAGACTTTTGAAACGTTTTAAATGTAACTTTGTGGTTCCCGGAACCGTGGAAGCCTTGGCACATTCATAGCAATCAGTAAAAACTTTTATTTTAATCAATTTGAAATGCTATAAGACCGTTTGTTTTTTATTTTTAAATCTGGGCAATAATAACTTCACACACACACTAGGCGGAAAAACTGATAAAAATGTAAAAGGATTAAATTCCGAGGCTGACCATTTGACTCTTTATCATTTATATGAGAATATTTAAGAAAAAGTTTACTATGATGCTTTGGACAATATCTTGATGTCATTAAAATAAAGATTTGAACAACAAAAATAAGTTTTTGCTAACAATGTTTGTTGAAGTTGATGAAGATTGAAACCAAAGGTCAACTCACTGGCTATCCTTAACTGCCATGCAGAACTGATGGATACACTAAGTCTAGTGTTTGTTGAAAATGAGTTAGTTTTAAAAAGCAAAGATTGGTATAGAACTTTTAGAACATTTTTGAAAAGATTATTACTTGTTAATAGTTCTAATAGGTTACTTATTCTTTTTTTATAGATTTGTTTGAAAAATGATACTTACGGATTTACCTACGTTTTTAATATTTTATCTGGTTTGATTAACTAATAATGTTAAAATAATCTAATAAAATAATTACGCATAAACGAATACGTTTAATAGGTAATAATAACACTTACATGTCACTAATTTAAACCCCGCAGGTTTAATATATGTTGCCGGAGAAATGAACTTAGTTTGTATTTAAATATTTAATCCAAGCAGAATGATCAAACTATCAATAAAACAAATTAAATTAGATAAAGCAATCATTCAAACTAAATTGTAATTAAAATTGTGTTATGTAACTAACAACCCAAATGACACGAACACCGTGATAAAAATAACAGTCAGAAATAACCAGAAAATAAATCTCATGACGACGAAATAAATATTAAATCATCAGCTTTAATCATTTCTTGATTTATCTCCATTTCTCTAATAATGGAACGCAAATCGTCAATGGCACCCTATAAAAAGACGCATATAAAGATATAATTAGCATAATTAGACACCCTAAAAAGAAATAATTATTTGAAAACACCTATTATTTTACCCAGCAAACAATGTTTTAGTAGATTTGCAGTGGACCTATATAGACATTTTACAGCGGTTCATTGGAATTTTGTTCATCGACTACTTAGAGGACCTTTAGTGGAAGCTGCTATAAATGGCTAGCCAATAATTTTCTGACATTTTTATAGTGGCTACTCATCGGCTAGCCACTTTTTAGAGGCTGCCACTACTGATTCACTAAGTAACCGATAAGCAAAAATACAGCGGCCCGCTTAAAATGTTTATATAGGTCCACTGAAATTTCGCTATTGCATGTTGCTGGGTACCATCAAAACTTGTCATTATTTGCATTTAGATTACCTGAAAATTAGTTATTCCTTGCATGCTTGTTGAAGAAATATCCTGATGAATAGAAGAAAGATTCGATAAAAAACTTGACACGCTCTGTTGCATTGTATCTCCACTCGTTCTAAACAAAAGAACAAAAAACTTTTTATTTCCAATTTCAATCTTAATAAGTAGTAATATGAAAGTTGCAACACGCTGCACATTTATTGCGAACTCTTCCGCGTGCTCTGTGATAAGACCGTATGGACTTCTTGCACCTTAACCACAAAATAAATAAAAAGTTTTTGCTTTTTTTATAGAAAAAAAATTATATATATATATATTTTTATAAATATACACACACACACACATATATATATATATATATATATATATATATATATATATATATATATATATATATATATATATGTATATATGAATATATATATATTTATATATATATATATATATAAATATATATATATATATATATATATATACACATATATACATATATATACTAAAAAAAAATTATATATATATATATTTTTATAAATATACACACACACACACCTATATATATATATATATATATATATATATATATATATTATATATATATATATATATATATATATATATATATATATATATATATATATATATATATATATATATATATATATATATATATATATATATATATATATATATATATACATATATATATATATATACACACACATATATATATATATATATATATATATATATATATATATATATATATATATATATATATATATATAAATATATATATATATTTAAGGGTGGTCCACAAAAACAAAGTAACAGAATTCAGTTGTCCGCAAGGTTATTTTTGTTCTTTGTTATGATTATAACAATTGTGAAAAATTTCAATGACAACAAATAATACTTAGGGCTCAACCCATTTGATAGTTTTTAGGTTATCTCAAATAAAGTAGTTTTTGTCAAATGTCGATTATCAATTTAAAACTTAAGATTAAATTAAAAATTATGTTAAAATTAAGAAATTAAATTAAGGTTGTAATTAAAAAATGTAACTAAAAACTAAAATCTAATCAAGAATTTAGTTTTAAAATTTGACATTTTTTAGATAAACTGTACCACAGTTCCACAATGAATAATCTAAAAAATAAGTGATGCCTTTGATGAGTTTGGAATTTTTTGCGATGGTTTGCAATTAATTGAAGAATAAACTGTTTTTGTTCCTCTTTTTTTGTCAGTGTGTTATTGTATTTCTCAATAGGACTGATTCCCCTTCCAGCTACATCATTTACAACTGTTATTTTTTTAGCTAGTTCACAAAACTTCGTGAAGACTGGATCAGATCCTCCAATTTCAATTGCTCAGATTCACGTGTCAACTTTACACGCCGAGGGGTGTCTGCCAATCCTGGTCGATGTAGATTTTGTACCATCTTTTTTTGGAATGATGCTTATACTCTATCATCTTAATAGGGCCATGCCAATCAGATGCTTAGAGAGAAACTAGAGGTGCCTTGAAAATGCTTCATGTGTCTTATTGGCAACAGTCTAATTCGGATAGGTCTTCAGATTTAACAAAAATTTGATGTCATTGAGAGGGACTATAATTCCAAGTGGTGCTTTGTTCCACTGTTTGACATAAACAAGACTGACAAACAGAGCCAAATCTGTGATATTTTTGGATTATGAGCAGTCAACTTGAACTGAGTCTTAAAAAGGAAAAGTTTTCAGTGCGTTAATGGCTTTTGCCATCCATTGTGCATGATGTGTTGGACCGGGAGCTCGAAATTTGTCACTGCCTTTTTGTCCATCAAGAAATCAGAAGGATAAACGTAAAATTTCTTATAATCGTCTCTTGGCTGCTGTGTTTCAAGAGCACTTGGTAAAAAGACAAACATTTGAATAGTGCAGTTGATGGACCTTCAGATGGACCAAACAGAGACGTGAAAACATTTAAAAAGAAAACTTCCATTACATGATGACGGCATGCAACCCAGACTATTTCAGTTCCCAGGGCTTCTTTAATTCTAATACATGCGGCGTTATGAAGTCCTGTATTGCTAGCTGTTGTGTCGGATACAAGCCCTTTGATCTGTGAACGCAGATTCCATTTCTCAATTACTTCAATACATGCATTTGCTTGAGCCTCTTCAGTTCCTCTATTCATTTTTGGAATAGACAACAGTTTTTCTTGTCCATTCCCAGTAACAATAACAGCTATCCGATCCACATTTTCCTTCGATCCATTAATGTCGGGCAATATTTTTCCGTCCCAATGCAGCAATAGTGGTCCTGTCAAAGAAAATTCTTTTTCACCTATTGCAGCAGCTCGTTGTCTTTTATTTATTCTGGATCGTCTGATTAAACTTCAAGACAATGTTATTTCTTAAAAGATCATAGCCCAGTGCCTCTGCAACGGCTCCGGCAACAAACACAGCTCTACGTTCTTGAAGGCAAACGCGATACAAAGCACATACAACTTCAGGGGACTGAAAGATATTCTTAAATTTCTTTTGTGATGATGAAGAACAAGCTGTTGAATCTGTTAATTTTGACGTTGCAGGTGTACATGGCTGAGTTTCAGTTGGCTGATACTCCACATCTACTTCTGACTCCGAACTAGATGCCAACGACAAAAGTTCACCTTCTGTTTCATTAATACCCTTGATCATGCGTTCTTCATATCTCATTTTCAAATTTCTCTCTTTTTCCTCTCGTTGCCTCTTCCTGTTTTTTTTTTTTTTTTTGCTGCTGTTTTTACATCGACTCCACTCATGTTGCAAGAAAAAACATCTCTTTGCATGAGAAGGAATTTCCGATCTTCTTCAATTAGTATTTCTGTCATGACATCATTTGTCGCAATATCAAACAATTCTTGAAGGTCACCTTTAAACATGTCTTCTTTCATCCTGTCGCTTTCTCGTTTTTTTGTTTGGTGTACCTTCAGAGCAAGATAGTTTTGATGCAGCTTTGACAGTTTTCTGACACATGAGTCAATACGCTGTGTTGGTATCCTGGCTTGCATCCATATACAAATAACTGCATCACAAGACATTTTATATATCTTCTGGAAGGGTTCATCCTTCAGTTAAATGATGAAACTGGAACAGTTGAAGTACATCCAGCATACGTAGTAATCTTGCTGTAGATAACTGAGAAATTGGCTTTCCAATTAGAGAGAGAGAGAGTCAATATTATAATAATTTATATAACTATAAAATTTATATATACTTTCTCCGGCTGTTCCAGTGAGTAGTTTTTTGTTGGGCAATGTTTATTATAAAAAGTGAAAAAATATATTAAAAGAAATTAGTTTTTTAAAAAAGTGGAGATTTCATTTTAAAAAAACAAAAAAGTAAAAAATATCAAAAAATAATTTAAGGTACAATCTTCGTAGATCGGCGAAGTATTATTGGATAACATATTAGTTAATATATTTAGTTGCATTAGTTTATTTCCTTCGTTCTATTTTCTAAACAAAAAAAAACTTGAATATTTATGTCTTATTACTTGGATAAACTTGCAGTATGAAATTCCGTGATTTTATTAGTTGGATAAACCAGCTTTACAAACTACCTGTATTTTTATACCTTTAAAATAAATAAAAGAATGAAAAAATCTGTAATAGCAGCTTTCTTTTTTAGATTGGTGGTAATAACAGGGATATATCAATTCACAAGAAAACCTTTGTATGATTTTAATTTTCCTTAATAAAAGTAAAACAATTGGTATTATGTTTTTTCATAAGAATAATTATAAAGAATATTTTTATAAGGATTTATTAGGAAACTTACATCATTCCGATTGAGTCCCTACGATGTTTATCAAACAATGCAAATACAGTACCAAGCTTTCTCTAAAATTTTATCTTTATTTATTTAAAAAAAAAAAACATAAAAAAAAAGATAAGAAGTTTTCTCTTTCTCTATTTAATTTATTGTTATATC
>NC_061164.1:9954366-9986866 GCF_022113875.1 Hydra vulgaris | reverse complement strand
TCAGCAAAATGTCACTGCCATCATTCAAGTGATAAGGTAACCACAATTTCACAACATATATAATACATATTTATGTGAGAAAATGCATAGTGTTTTTGATTTGATAGCATAAATTAAAAAATAAGTTACATATTTTAATTATTATATAAAAGAATGTGGACGACGGACAACAACCCAAGACATTATAAAAAGCATGACTAATGAGTGTCAGAAACTGCGTCCAGATATAGAATTTTTAGCCCACCAGATTGTCTTGTCAATTGAGGCATTAAAATATACATGCCGAAATGAAAGAACTTTGGATGTCCTTAAGAAACTCCCAGCACTTTACTATGAAAAAGTTGTAAGTGGTTTATGTGGTATTTTTTTGCATCTATATTGCTCTTTTAATGTTGTCTTAAAACTGCAGCTTACCTGAAATGAGCAATAATTTACCCATTTAATGAACTTGATAGCGGCTTCACGCAAAAACTTAAATAACAATATTTCATTTGTTTTATTACTTTTATAAAGAAATTTTCTTTCAATAAACACAAATATATATAAAAATACATAACAAAATTAAAATTATGATAAAACTAAATAAAGTAGGGTTTGTACTGTACCTGGAAAAACTGGAAAATTCATTAATTTTGGCTAAAGTTATGGAAAACCTAGCAAAGTCAGGTTTTTTTTTTTTTTGTTTAGATAGTTTGAAAAGTCAGGGAATTCAGATTAAGAAGTTATTTGTTTTACAATTCAGCTATTATGTTTTTGTTGGTACTACCTTTTTACTTTTTCTGAAATTTTGTTTTTCTTAGTGTTCATTCTTAGTCATCCTTAATAATAAGATCCATACTAACATGTATAATAAGATCCATACTAATATCCAACTTAACTAATAGCTAAGTTTTAAAAGTTTTATCATTTAAAGCATGTATAATTTTAGCATTTCCATTACAGTAGATAGTAATTTCAAACATTTTACAAAAACTATTGTTGAAAATAGTCAGGGAAATTTGTCTGATTTCTCAAAATGGTTAGGGGAAAGTCATGGAATTTTATATAAATATTTGGCTACGAATCCTGTAAGACAATTAGTTGCATTTTTAAAGGTATATTTACTGTCTTGGCGTGGGAAGATCAAAATTTTTCTGTGTTTATTAAACTTTTTTATTGTCTGTGTTGTTTTTTTCAAAGTCTGCAAATATTATTTTTGGTCAGCTAAATAATATATTCATGCTGCTCCAGGGTACCACTCCCCAAATTTTTTAGAAAAGTCCTTGCAATATTAGGGTGGAATTCAAGGATATTTTTTCATTTATTTAATTAAATAACTTATTTAAAATAAAAATTAATGGAAAAAATTATTCAGTTCAATTTTTATTACTTAAAAACTCAATGCTTATTTCAATGCAATATTTATTTTAATATTTTTAACATTTATATATTTTTATTCTAATTATTTGCATATATTTTATTTATATATTTATTTATATAATTAAATATACTTATAAAGTTAACTAATGTTGTTTTTAATATTTATTAATTATATGCTTCTATTTATTAAGATCAACCCTTGCTCTGAAAATTGAAGGAGATGCTATAAATCCAACACAAATAAGTCTTGTAGTTGACAGGCTGACACTAAGCAATTCTTTTCCTGGTGCATCTTATGGTTTGGGTCTCGCCATCTGTTCATATTATATTTTTGATATTGCGTATCCGTAGAAACTACAAAAAAACCCTGTCTTTAAAACATTTTCGAACGAAGTAGTAAACTTCCTGACAACATTCAAAAAATTGCGAGTTTTTTGAACTTATAATATTAAATTATAAAATTCAATAATATATTGATGTTATTAATTTGTTTCAAAATGTTTTTTTAAATCAAGTTTATTTTTTTGAACTCTCCACTTTTTAGTTGTTTTTATAGAGAATTTTTACTTTTTTAACTGATATTATTGATACTTTTTTAACTGATATTATTTTTAACTGATATAAAATTATGCTTCATAGTACATAAATCCTTCTATATAGATTACTATTTATATATAATTTATATAAATAGATATGAAAAGTGTATATAAATATGGTAAAAAATTAATAAACTTTAATTTTTGTAATAAATTGTAATCTCTGGCCGATTATTTCTATTCTACAAAACTCTTGTAGCTAAGTTTAGTAAAATAATCATAAATGTTTCGTTTTAAACATTACAACATATAACTTCATTTTAATCATTATTGCTGGAAAACCAGTTTTTGGTTTTACGGCTTGTCCCAATAAACGAACCAATTTTGATTATCCAGAAACCAAAAAGCGTCAGTTTTCTAGAAAACCAACAAAATTTGATTATCTGGATATTAAAATTGGTTTTCTAGAAATCCCAATTACTTTGGTTTTCTGAAAAACCAAAAAAAAATGGTTTTCTAGATGTTCAAATTTGTTTCATTTATTGGGACAAGCCGTAAAACCAAATTTGGTTTTTTGGAAAACCATTTTCGTAAGAATGTAACTATCAAATAAAGTCAATCAACAATATACATTATTATTTATCATTTGTTAATATCATATAATTTAATATTAAAAATAATGTATCATACAACTTTTGTAATATTATAAATAACATTAATAAATTTTTTATATTACTAAAAATTCATTCAAGATTTTTTAAACCATCTCTTAATTGCATTTTAACAAAATTTGTCGTTTTGTTTACCTCAGAAATGTTCACAGTATTGCCATTGCAATAATTGGTGATTTTATTGTTTATCTCACTGAATGGCTTGACTCTATAACCACTAAACCTGTTGGCTGAAGGTCAAATTTTTGTCTACTTTAAACTTTCAAAATGGTGATTTTTTTATAATTTCACTTTAATAAAAGCAATGATTACTATAAGTAAAATATTAAAATTTTCCATAAACCAAAGTTTTATGACTTTGTTAAATGCTTGAAACTGTTGCAGTTAAAATTTGTTTAAATAAAGCGATGTTTTAATGTATAAGTAAAACAAAACAATGTTGAGAGGTTGGTTTATTAACACTTGACATACATTTATTTAAGGGAAATATAGTGTACTTATTTAGTGTGCAGTACAGAGTTAATATTACTTTGATAGATATTGTTACTTAAAAAATATTTGAGGCTCTAGAAGTATAAATATTTGTTTTAAATTGGTACCCTGGCAAAAAAAAAATGCAGTTTATGCTATTTTTATAACATATATAACAATATTTACATCAGCATTTATCAACTATTCTTTCTTCAACCAAGATACAAAGACAATAAAAAACCAGATTCTACAAAGCAGCAAAATATGTTGTTTGTTGTACATAACAAAAGATGTTACCAATTGTAAAATGACATGACCCAATACCATTTTTTCTGACGTCGAGATATACAAAATATATACATTTCACTTATATATAATTTATTTAATATAAATAGAACAACTTACAGCATTATTCAGAAATGTTACAAAATCTATAGAGATGTATCCAATAATGCCTTTTAACTTGCATGCTTCACCAACCTTGTGTGTAGCTTCTTTGATTGCATTATGATCAATAGAAGATTGTGGAAATGTATAACCATAACATTTTAATGAAGAACAGGAGTGAAACTGAAAAAAATTAAGTTATCTTTCTTTATTTCTTTATATGTGTATATATGTATATATATATATATATATATATATATATATATATATATATATATATATATATATATATATATATATATATATATATATATATATATATATATATATATATATATATACTCTTGCATGGTAGTGAAAAAGAGTTTCCCATAAACTGTAGTTTTAAAGAGCACGTTAATAAACCAGAACAGAAAAAGTTTGAAAAATTAATTTTTTTTTTTTTTTTTTAAATGATAGACTGCCTGCCCAAACCAAACCCTCAGTTGATGTAGCAGCACTCCCTTGCAAGTCAGGCTATTTGTCAGTCGTTGCAGCAGCACTCCCTTGCGAGTCAGGCTATTTGTCAGTCGATGTAGCAGCACTCCGTTGCAAGTCAGGCTCTTTGTCAGTTAATGTAGCAGCACTCCATTGCGAGTCAGGCTATAAGAAAGTCGATGTATCAACATTTACGCATGTTTTAAAAATGTTTTTTAATAAAACAAAAACAAAAACACCACTAATAAAAAAATTTTCTAGTCCTTATAATTGCGGTTTTTTAAAAAAACAATAAAATTTAATGTACTTCCGCATAAATTTAATTGCTTTGACATTTCGACGACAACCAAAAACAGCTTAAGAGACGAGGTATTTAAAATTGTAGTCGAAAGAGACTTTTTTTACATTAAACGACTCTTTCGACTACACTATAAGGATATATATATATATATATATATATATATATATATATATATATATATATATATATATATATGTATATATATATATATATATATATATATATATATGTATGTATATATATACATATATATATATGTATATATATATATATATATATATATATATATATATATATATATATATATATATATATATATATATATATATATATATATATATATATATATATTTATATATATATATTTATATATATATATTTATATATATAAATATTTATATATTTGTATATAATATATATAATATATATATATAAAAATTTATATATATATATATATATATATATATATTTAAAAATTAATTGATGTACCTGGTCAGCTACAGAGAGCATAAGTATTGTACCATCTGGCTCAATCAAAACATTAGCTGTAATACCTGTTATACTTTGCGATGGAGGGTATGCCTCAATAACACCACCTAGTATAAATTATTACTAAAAGTAAATATTTTTTAATGAATTTAAATTTTAATTATTTTTGGAGTTTTCTAAATTTATAACTTATTTTATATAAACAATTTTCATTAAACAGAAAAAAACATAAGTTTTATTACTTCATTTATCAGAAGAAAAACATAAACTTAATTGTTTACTATTTTATTTAAAACAAGATAACAATAATTCATAATTTTGTTTCAAAAAGCTCACCAACAGCCTGTTTCAAGAGCTGATGCTTATAATAGTAAAATTAGTTTCTATAAAATCACAACCAAATCATTTTTTTTTTAACACTGCTAAGAAAACAGTATTAAAAAAATTTTCATTTTTAACTTTTTTAAACACTGCTAAAGAATAAAGAGATGCAAAATGAGACCAAAATAAAACCAAAAAAAAATGAGATCAAAATAAAACCAAAAAGAGACCAAAATGAAAAGAAAAAGTCTAGTAAACCTCATTGACTGTAATGACTCCCTTAACCAAACAGAGATAAACACAGCAACCCTTACGGAAATATTCCATGGAAAACCCATGGAATTCCATGAGTAAACCATGGTTTTCCCATAAAAAACTGGAATTTCCATGGGTGAATTTCATGAAAATTGAAATCCCATGGAATTTCCATGGTTTTTTTTTTTCATAGCTTATGCTGCGCCATGGTTGTTACGAATGCGCTTTTAAAGATGGCGTCATAGCTCGTACAGTTACGATTACTTTTAACTTGAGTAAACAATACTTACCGCATTCTTCTGTTTTTCTGTGTTTAATAAGACTATAAATGATATGTTTGTTATAATGCATCACATTTATATGATTCAAACTAAACATACAGACATAAGCAACTAGATATATTTATCATATTATAATAAATTATAAAATGGATTATTTTTAATTATATTTAATTTTATATCATTTATGGATATACTTATTTTAACTGTTTCCAGTAGCTTTGCATAAATTGAATTGTATAGCAAGTATGTCAAGTAAACCAGTTTGAATTTTAATGGTTACTTGGCAAATTATTTGCCAAATAATTATTATTTGGTTTACAACAAATAAACGTTTAGTTTTAATCTACATTAAATAACTAGTGTATTAATGGTCATAGTGTAATCTAAAGTACATTAAAACTAATATAGTTATTATTATAAAACTTATCTAACATATTAAACAAACTTATCTAAAATATTAATATATAAGCAGTATATCAGATAAGATTAGATAACTAAGATAAGATAAGATAATAAGATTAGATAACTAATGTACAAAAGATAACTAGTATAACCTTTTTTATTTTTTTTTTAATAATATCCTCAGATTACATAAAAATGCTTGAAGTTAATTGTATGGTAAATGTTCATTAAGTATTAAAAAAGGTTTTTTTATGATAAATGTTCTATTCAGTTTTAGTTCTGTTAAGTTGTTTTTGTCTTTTTGTTGTTATTTTTTTCTTTAGAATTATTAGAATATGTAAATAATGTAATATAAATATTGTTTATAATTTTTTTTATATTTACTTTATTTTTTTATTCAAATAACTACATTATAAGCTGACAGGTTTGACTGGCAATATAAATAATGTTGTTTATCGTTTATATTGTTTATAACATCGTCAGTTTTTATATGCATTTAATATTTTTTTAAATAGTTCAAAAGCTGTCAAAATAAAATAGTGAATTGAGTTAAAATTAACCAGAAAAGATATAAACATAATCTCTGGGATTCAACTTGTAAGAATGTTCCAAGAACCACTTAGTTGGAGAAGGAAAACTGTGGTAATGTTTTAAAAATATCAGAAAAGGAACTTAATAAATGCACAAGATTTTACTTCATAGTTAAATATAAGCATATAAAAGCAATGCTTATAAATAGTACACTATTATTTATCAAAATACAATTATTTTTATTTGTTTATATTTAACTAATGTAAAGTGCTCGTCTTTAGTTAAAATAAATTAATTTATGCACACACTTTGATATTTATTATGCCTTTACATTACTATACTTTATAAATTACATATTTAATAAATTTGTTATGTTTTAAATAGTAAAGTAAAAATACAATAAATTTTTGAATTTAATGGTGTGTGCATAAGTTCTTTTATTTTAACTTTATCATTTTATTTAAATTACTGCATTATAAGCAGGTAAATTTGACTGACAATATAAATAACGTTGTATATCATGCAGACAGCTCAGACAAAGAAGTAAGTTTTTACTTAAAATTACAATTTATAAGTTATACTAAATTTGTTGCTGTCTTGTTCTATATAAATGTTAATAACATGCAGGTAAAATTTATATATGTGTATAATCTTTTCATTTTTAAGCTTATCATTTCATTTAAATTACTACATTATTAGCAGGCAGGTTTGACTTGCAATATAAATTTTTAATTTATTTATTTAGCCGTTTATTAACAAGTCCAGTGCTTTATAATATATTTAAAGATGGTAAGGACATGAAAAAAACAGGTTTGTAAATGATGTTGTATATCATGCAGATAGCTCAGAAGAAGAAGTAAGTTTTTTTTTTTAATTACAAAAATAAATATTTAATATAATATTTGTTGCTGCCTTGTTCTATATAAATGTTTCTAACATGCAGGTAACATTTATATATGTATTAGTTTGAATAAATCATTTTAATTAAGTTACATTATAGGCAGGAATGTTTGACTGGAAGTATAAACGATGTTGTACATAATGCAGATAGCTTAGGCAAAAAAGAGGTAATAATCTAATAATTGTTATTTATAAATAATGATATATTGATTGCTACTTTTTTCTATATAAATGTTACCTAACATTTGGCAACATTCATAATTGTGTATAATGCCTAATTATAAAGTAAGTTTTAATAGATAAAAATTATTAGTAAAATGAATCAGTAAATAAAGAAAACTAGTTAGAATGTATATAATAATTGTATGATGTATTGTCTAGATTGGTGAAATGGAGAATGAGACTAACTACGGTGAAAAAATAATGAATATCAAAATGTGAATGGTACTTTGTTTGACATCAACCTGTTTCTACAGACACAATGCAGTTGCACTTATAAATGGGCTTGATGTTTTTTTTGGATTGAATATGTTGTATTGATGGTTCTTTTTAACTTTAACGTTAAAACTTTAAGTTATTATCAAATTTATATATAATATTTTTATTAAATAGTTAATATAAAATAATAATCTAAAATGTAAATTGTTTTATTTTCTGTAAAAAAAGTTTTCTTGATATATTTCAATTGTTTATCACTATGTATATCACTTACAGTATTATATTACTTGTAATTTTTTGTTTTATTTATTTTCAGTATGTTATACATATGCATGCGTTAAATATTGTGGGAAAGTCAAGTTTTGATGTTTTAGATGCATTATAGCTATTATTTTTCAAAAATTTGTAGGATTTAACAAGATTAAAATTTTATTTTGTTTATTGATTTTATTCGGAGAAAGCAATCTCATAGATTAAGAGAACTCAATAATATTAGTGTGATAAAATTTACTTTTATGATTTAATATGAGAATTAAAATAACATTAGATCAAAAAAACTTGAAAACAAATCATGCTTTTTTACCATGAAAAATCCATGAGTTTTCCTTGAAAAGGTGTTCCTAATACCTATGGAAATTCCATGGTTTTTTCCATGGATGGAAATTTCATTGAATATCCATGGTATTTGGAACACTCTTCCATGAAAAACTCATGGAGTTTTTCATGAGAAACTCAAAGGTTTTCCATGGAAAACTCATGGGTTTTCATTGAAAACTCATGGGTTTCCCATAGGAAGCTCGTGGATTTTCTATGGAAAACTCACGGGTTTTCATTGAAAACTCATGAAGATCCCATAGTAACTCATGGATTTCCCATGGAAAACTTATGGGTTTCCCATGAAAACGTGTTCCAAATAACCATGGTTTTTCCATGGGTTTTTTTTTCATGGGAATTTTTCGTAAGGGAACGACAACAACAAAAAAAAAAAGAAAAGAAAATGGAATGTACCACATGTATTTTAAAAGAAGTTAACAAATTAATTTTAATACCTTTTTATTAAATTGAAAAAATTAAGTTAAACAAAATTATTTTTTAATATTTGATAAACAAATAATATATAAATAAATGATATAAAAATGAAATAAATAATTGGTAAATAAATAATACATAAAAAAATAAGATAAGTGATAAATAAATAATATATTATTTTTCTTTTAAATTTCCTTTTTTAAAACAATGGATTACTCATTTATAATATTATATTACAAGTTTTCAAAAGTTTTAATCAACCTTGCACTAGAAAAGTCTCAATAAAATCTTTCCATGTTGCATAAACACTTTTATCAACAGGGACAGCTGTTTTCAAAATACTTGGTATTTCTTTAAGAACCTATTTTAAAAAAATATGTTACTATTAAAAAAAAATAAAGCATTTAATTATCATTATTTTTTACAAATTATCAACTCTTATAGAGACCTTATTATAAGAGTCTTCATAAGCCCATTGGTTACTCCAATTTTCACCATACTTTTCTTGTTCTTTTAAAACTTGCTGGTAACACGTTAAATGAAGTAAGACATCACAATACGCTAAAAATTAAAATAGAATTAATATTTTCTTGTTATTTTAAAAAATTACAAACTTGATGATTTGAATTATGTTATTCATTTGAAATTTGGAAACAAAAATATTTACAAGTCTACAACATATAATGGATCATAATTTGTGAAAATATTAGTATCCAAATAGTACACAAAAATTCTCTCAAAATGTAAGAAATGTTAACAATGAAATTTTTAAATGATGATTATTTTAAAAAATTTGATTCTATTTTGTTTTATTTGAGACCCAAAACAACATACTTTTGGAAGACTTTTTTTTCTATAACATTAAGGACCCGTTCTATGTTTGAGGGTCCCTTAACCCCTAAAAATATTTTTCATTTAAATTTTTTTTAATTTAATGTTATTTTATTACATTGAACATATTGAGCAGGTGTCAGCAAATATTTTTCAAAAATGTTATTTTTTGAATCACCCTCTATATATACATCTACACACACACACACACACACACACACACACACACACACACACACACACACACACACACACACACACACACACACACACACACACACACACACACACATACACACACACACACACACACACATTTGGCTCAAAATTGCAGTAGATCTATATAGGATCAAAGTTGCCTTAATAATAGTAATAATAAATATAGATCCGCTGCAATTCCACAAAACAATGTTTGTTGGGTAAAAAACAAAGAATAGAGTCCGGACTAAGAAAGTGGTGAGAATGATAAAAAAAAATGCAACCTTAGCAGATGCTAAATTTGCAAGGATTTGATATATAGTTTCCAAGAAAGACACAGTCTGGTTCAGATCAACTATAAAGACAGTCTGGTACACAGTCTTCAGATCAACTATAAAAGAAGCTGTTAAACTAAGAGAGAAACTAAGTTATAAACACAAGATGGAAGATGTTTCATTGGTTGTCAATATCATGTTTTTGATCAAGTCCTTTGCATAGTAATTGATGAAGAACTTTTTTGTCTTTTTGTTGTTGTTTTTTTCTTTAGAATTATTAGAATATGTAAATAATGTAATATAAGTCATTTCATAGACTTAACAAGGTTGGCTACAAGAAAGAGACAAAAGTAAGAAAAGGTTGAAAGAAGCAAATTAATCATAAAACTTAAACTATTTATTTTATATAAAAATTCCTTAATTTATATAAAAATTATGTACACAGCTATGATTTATTCTTAAATAAACTAAAAAATGATAAATAAACTAAAAGCGATCAAAAAGATAATGGCTTAGAACAAGCAGCCAATCTTGAGTCTCACTTCTGTAATAGATTGAGACTTGCAGTGGCTTGTGAATTTTAACTCTAACAAAACTCAGTTACTTAATGCAAACAACTATCGCAATACTGTGATGAAAAAATTATATATAAAAATACTAATGAAAAAATTATATATAAAAAAAATTATATATAAAATGAATGAATTATAAATAAAAATTAAAAAAAAACGATAATGAAAAAATTATGTATAAAGAAAAGTAAATAAAAGTAAGAGTTATGAACAAGAAATAAAAATAAACTATAAATATAAATTGTTTATATTAGCTTGCAACGCAAAACTAAATAATAATGACACAAAGTTAATTGTAAGATATTATATTATATATATAAGATATTATATTATAATATATTCTTATATTGACACTTCAAGTGGTTCAAGGGACATAAAAACTTTAAGTTCTATATTTATAATTAAAGTAATTTACTTACCAGTGCTTTTGCAATCAAACAATTTATTTACTGGTATTTCTGTCATCAAAATTCACTTAACAGTACTTTTATTAAAAAAATAATTTACTTACCAGTCCCTCTGCCATCAAAATGATCATTCATTTTGAACAACCAACGAGAGATATGTATATGTTTTGTTACTAACATCGCTAAAGTAACATGTAACTAAAAAAACATAATACTATAGTTACAGCAGATTGATTTTTGTAAATGTACATAACTATGGTTATAGTAAATACAGGGTTCAAATAATAATTCTATAAAAAAAAAATTCTATAAAAGTAGGTCAACCTGGTACTCAAAAGAACCAAAATAATATATAAACTTCAAAAATAGTAATTGTTTTGTAAAAAAATGAATTGAAAAATTTGTTTTTAATTAAAAACTTGTAAAAATGCAATTTTTTTTATTTCTAGTTAAAAAACCATAGTTTTTATGCAATTAAATCTAAAATAATAATTGTAGTATGAAATGATCATTTTTTTTTAATTTTTCATATATAATTTTGCTACTTTTAAGACCCAACATGACATACTTTTGAAAAACTGTTATTTTTTAAATATTAGGGACCTGTTAAAAAGTAAAGTTAATTGAGCTGTTCTTAAAACACATAATTTGACATTGCAATTTTGATCTAATATATATATATATATATTAGATCAAATATATATATATATATATACATATATATTATACATATTTTATATATATATATATATATATAAAATATGTATATATATATATACATATATATTATACACATTTTATATATATATATACATATATATAAAAAAAATTGCATTTTTACAAGTTTTTAATTAATAATATATATATATATATATATATATATATATATATATATATATATATATATATATATATATATATATATATATATATATATATATATATATATATATATATATATATATATATATATATATATATATATATATATATATATATATATATATATATATAATTAGAGTATCCTCTGTGATTTTGTTCAGGAAAGCGTCCAGCATATAAAGAGACATTCTGCATCCCATAGTGTGAAAAATTATAACTAGAATTATCACTAATTGCCTGTAATTTTTAGCTCTGTGGTTGCTTTGAAACCTATTGACAACTTTGTTGAACCAATGTCTTTCTCTAACTAATTAGCTGGTCATAAAATTCATTGATTTAAGTACTTTTTGATTTAGAGACCCAACAAAAATCTCACCTTTAATTTTGATGGAAGATAACTTTGAAAATAACTTAAATATAATAAATATAATAAAAGCAAGTGAACCTCGATTGAGAGCCTTCACAGTTTGCTTTGTCAAGTCTAACTTAATTATGGCGTGACCACAATATTTGGATCAATAAGTGGCTTCCATAGCATGTTCCATGTTCTACCTTTAAATTTTGTTTGCTGCTGCAGTTCTTTCTTTTGCAGCATTCTAAGGTTGCTCTACTATCACAAAGACACAAATAACATTGACATTTAATAAATCTAAATTGAATTTTAATAAATCAAGAAAGCTACCATCTTCAAGCAGTCTGCAATGATTTGTTGCATTGAAAAGCATATAGAAAACATTTTTACACTGTAGTGTAATAATACTTTTTTAGGAACAATGGCTATTCAATTTGAATAATTGGATTCGAAAATACATGTGTTGAAATATAAATATCTAATAAATATACGAATAATATGAATAAAAACTTGTTAAATGAACTTTCCTGTAAAATATTATATATAGAATATCTGTTCAGATTTTTTGATAAATTTGCCTAAAATTGCAAAATTTCATTCTAAGCCAGAAAAAAAACTTTTTTTAACACTATATAATTGAGTTTTATTCCTAAATTCAGCTTCTCAGTAACATCAAACAGTTAACAGTAATTTATTGTAAATAAACCAGAAAAACTATAAAAATCATAAATATGTTTATTTAAAGCATTATGCAAATGACTAAATTAATGATAGTTAGGATGAAATCCTAAGTAATGAAATCCAATTATTCCATAACAGATATATAATTCCATAACAAAGCTGAAAAAGACATTTAACAGTAATCACAATGAGATTTTTTGCAGTCAACCCTGCAAACATTCTATACAGGAATTTCAGTGGACCTATATAGGCATTTTGAGTGGACCACTGTAGTTTTGCTCATTGTTTACATAATAGGCCATTAGTAGCAGCCGCCAAATATGGCTAGTCATCAACTAGCCACTATTAACATGTTGGAAAGTTATTGACTTGCCATTTATAGCAGCTGCCTCTAATGGTTCAATGAATGAGCAAAGCTTTAAAACTCATTGCCAATCCACTAAAATAATGTTTGGAAGATAGTTCTATTTTTGCTATATTTAAAGCTATTTTCAGCTGCAGAATGAAAAACTTTCAACTGACTTGGTTAAGATTTTTATAGATGATAAAAATGTTTTAATTTTTTTTTAGCAGTTTTTTATAAAATCAACATAAAATCAAAAAAATATTTCCACAATGAAGTTAACTTCAAATGAAGAATTAGATAATGAGACACAGAGATAAAACTTACTAAGGATATATGAAGTAATCTATGCAATTTTCAAATACTGTCAAAAGTTAATCAGCACGATTATGTTTGTTTATTTTACTGGTGAAGAGCTACTGTGAAACAAATTTTTAATAATTTTTAATAATTTCATCAATTTACACTTTGTAAATTGATGAAATAAATTTTAAAACTTAATGATGAAAGAATAAATATCATTTTTTTTGGCAAATCACTGTCAACATCCTCTAAACATCAAAACTCAAAAGAAGAATATTAAGTAGCTTTTAAGTTGTCAGTTTTCTAACATTTCCCTTTTATTGGAAAATTTTATTTGAACTTTTGAGAGCTGGACATCTGGAGTTAGTGAAAGCAAAAACCATCGCAACTGAACAGAAAATCACCTAGTTTATTTTAAAACTCAAAAGTTTTAAATTGGGTTATCTTTTCTACATTTTTGGGTTCATCAACCATGAAAAAAGTCAGGTAGTCATAATCTTTCATTTTCATTTTCACCTTACAAGCGAATCAAGAAACTAATTAAAAGATATTAAAAAAACAGATATTGAAATTAAATTTACCCTATAGTCAGATTTAATTTAATTTTTTCTGCATGAGTTATTAGGTCAGCATAAAATGAGACAGGTTAAAATGCAATTGTGTTAATTTATGTTAAAAAAGCAGCCAATATAAAATAATAATTTTGCATGCCTTATCAGCACAACAAAAAACTAACCCATAAAGCAAATATTGAAAATAAGTTTTAACCTGGTTTATTGAGCAAACTTATAAAACTTATACACTTATATTATACTTATAAAACTTATACACTTTATATTATACTTTATATATATTATAAACTTATTGAGCAAACTTATAAAACTTATAAAACAAACTTATAAAACAGATATTAAAAATAAGTTTCAACCTGATCTATTGAGCAAACATCGAAAGCACCAGGAGATATACTGATGTTACAGCTTTCTAAAATTCTTCTAACACCAGATTTCATAGAATACATTTGCACTATGTCTGGTTCACAGCCAAGCACTGGAAGATCTATATTTAAGAATAATTAACTTTTATCCACAAGCACACACACAAATACACATATATGTCTACTAAAGCATACACTACCGGTCAAAAGTTTGGGTTCACTTGATAAATTCAATACCAAATAAATATGATTTTTCTCATCATAGGTATTTATTTATACTGTTTATAATAAAATAATCATATTTTCAGCAAAATAGGAGATTGTTTTAAATATCATGCAGTGTATTTTCTCTTTAAAAAAAAAAAAAGATTTTTTCTAATAACTTACAATTACTCGTTTTCAAAAAAATAATCATTCTTTCAAGAAGATGAAAGAATGAGATGATATTTTAAAAAATATTTCAGAATTTTTTGAAACTATCTTTATCCATGGTACCCTCAATTCACAAAAGATCACCAACTTTTTTCCAGCAAAGCATCATCAGACCATGACTGACCCTCCACCATGATTGACATTTGGGATCACACATTGTTTTATTACATGTTTACCAAATAAACTGCGAGCAATGATTTCCTCAGAAAATTTTGAAATTTGATCAGTAAACAAGACTAGCGACCATTGTTACATTTCCCAATATTTATGTTTTTTTTGCCCATCTCAATCATTTAACTTTATTTAGCTTGCATAGCAACAGCTTTTCGGTAGCAATGCTTTCTTTCAAACTGTAATTGCTAAGACACTGTTTTACAGTTAAAACAGATGCTGGTGTTTCTTGCATGGAATTAACTTCTTGGCAAATATCGGTAACAGTTCTAGTACAATATCTTTTACTTTTACTTTGAACATGGATGAATTTGTCTTTGTAATTCAGCATTTTCCTGAACAATACAGGCTGTCAAGCAGCAACTTTCGAAAAAAATGACAAAAAATGACGGTATTTTGAGAATAAAAATGACAAAAAATGACAAAAAATGACTGATTTCATCATAAAAATGAAAAGTTCAATAATTTTATTTTGAAAATAACAAACAAAATAACAAACAAAATCATCCGCCATCATTAATTTCTTTTAAAAATGAAAACCTCAACATCTTTTTGTTGCTTAACACAGAATAAAACGTTTTTTCTAAAGTCTAAAATAATTAACATAAATAAATAAATTTTGCTAAATAATTATAACTGAACTAACAGTTCAAGCTCTATTATATTTACAAAAACTTTCAAACTTTTAACGACTACTTTAACTTTTTGCAACGCTTAATTAATCTATCCATTTCACTTTTACGTTTTAAACCAATATTTTCTCTCAACTTTTTCTGTTCATTTCTATGAGATGTAGCATTTTCAAGACTTCTTTTTGCGCTGTTTACCATTTCATGGGCAATTTTTATACCCATCATGTCTTCCTTAATAATGGCACTTTGCATGGATTTTGCTGCCTCATCGAGCATTCTCTGAGCAAGCTGAAACTCAAGATCTGCATTTTTTTCATCATTCTTTAGACTTTTTTCCTGTTGATCTAAATTTTTATTTTGATTTTCAACTTTTTCAAGCATTTCTTTCTGCCCTTTTTCTTTATTCATTAATTCTTGCTCATGAATAAAATTTTTTATTTTTTCTTTGTCTTCTTCAGCTTTTCTTTTTTTATATATTTTATGAGCATTTTGAACAGCTTGAACAAAGTCTTTGGAGAGTGCATCAACATTATATGCTCCTCTGCAACTTCTTGCATATTCTTTTGATATTCTCAAAGCCATTAATGTTTCATCATTTAGATTTACTCTCTCAGGAGTTAATGTATTTTTGTTATCAGATAAACTTGGCTCAGCACTGGCATTTCCATTCTGAATTGTTAAACAGCTCTTAACAACTTTACTGAGATACCCATACTTTGTTTTTCCATATTCATTGTTACTTTCAAAAACTTTAGCCCAATAATGGTCTACTCTTTTTAGTTTTTTTGTATCAAAATCTATATACCAGTCTTTTGATATATTAGCTGCTTGGTATAATTTCCATTCATCTTTCACAAATGATACCTGTACAAAAATTAAGATAAAATTGTTATGGAGAAAGTGTTAACATTTAAAATTAAAAGAAAATTTAATTATATTAAAATTAAAATGGTTCGTTAACTAATAATTTACAAACAAAAATTTCTGATTTGTAAATTAAAATAATAATTAGTAAATTTTGAAAATTTTAAATAATATATTTATATGGTTAATGTACTCTGCTATTTTAATTATATAGTAGATTCAATATAATAATTTTCAAAATTTACTTATTATTAAACTTCTTTGAATTCGAATATAACACTTAATGTTTGTCAGTGTCTTTTTATACTCCTTTTGTTTTGGAATATATTCCAAAAAATATTTCTTGGTGTCTTCCCACCTTAATAGAACCTTTATAAAAGAAGAAGAAAGAGTGAGCCATCTAGTATTGACAAAACGAAGAAACAATGTTTCATCTTCAATAAAAATGCAATCTGATAATTTTTTAAAATCTTCTATTTTACAGGGTGCATTCTAAAACAGAAAAAAATTATAGAGACACTACACTTTATTAGCTAGTCGTATAATAGACTATTAGAATAAAAAATAATAATAATGTAAGAAAAATAACTTCATAGGTAAAATAAAAAATTCTCTTTTAGTATTAACTGCAGTAAAATCCCGTTAAGTTAGACTCTCACAGGGAATAGATAAATAGTCTGACTTAGCGAATGTCCAAATAAGCTAAGCTTTTTGTATGTACAGAAAGCTTAAAGGGAATTGAAAATCTGTCCGACTTAGTACAAATCCAACTTATCCAGGGTCTGAATTAATGGGATTCTACTGTATAAAATTACACAAATCATTACCTTGAACCAGTTATGTAAATCAAATGCAAGCTGCTCAGCATCCTCACCGACAACATTAATTGCTTTTCGAAAAACATTATGCACTGTGTGCAAAGTGCAACTTACAAATGGTAACAAGCCATTAAAACCATTACTATGAAGATCAGCATTTAACAATCTCCAAATGGCTTTGTTAATATTAGGACCATCTGCTGAAATATTAAAAAGACGATCCCATGGTAAATAAAACCTTTCATTATGACGTAAATCTGCTAGCATTGTTTTGACATCTTCTGCTGTTGCTCTGCCAAAGAACAGCGATGTTAAATATTTTGTAACAACTTGGTTTTCGTTTTCTGACCAAAAACGAAATAAAAGATCCATTTGTTTTCTTTGTTGTGAAGTAGTTGTTTCATCAAACATTAAAGTGAATGCACCTTGACTTAACGCAATACTATTACATAAACGCTTTTCCAACAATGGCCTAAGGCCATCTTGCAAAATATATGAAGCTTTTTGCCGACTCATAGTAAAACATTGACTTATTTTACTATCTGGAAACATTCTTTAGAACAATATTGGTGTGTTGTCACAATGTCTTAAGGCAAGATCATTATCTGCCACTTTAAAAAGCCACATGGCTTCTGCAGCAGAAATTTTTTCATTTATAGAGAACTCTAATTGTATAACGTTTTCTCCCCCAATCGAGTTTTTGTTAGAATCTACATATAAATGACGAGCAGTTTTTGAAAATCTTAGATCAGACACTGACTTATGTTTAGGTTTTGAAGAATGCTGATATAGTGCTTGGAAACCAACTGAACTGAATTTTAAATCACTTTTGCATAGTTTACAGATAGCATAGTCAGAGTTTCTTTTTTCAGTCCATAATTAGATTTTCACTAGATTTTTATCTAACTTTTCCAACCACACATCATTCCACTTAACCATTATACTATATAATCTATTGATAAATATACTAAAAACTAAATATAAAAATCACTAACTTTACTAGTTCTATACTATAGAATGATTTATTTTTTAAAATAATAACACCAATTTAGCAATACAAATAGATAATTAAAATTAAAATGTGAACATAAAAGATTGTAACTGTTATTATAAAATAGTTTTGAAAATTAAATAAAAAACTAAGTAACATAATGTCTAAAACAACTTAAAAATATCAAAAACAGCAATTCTAAGCATTTAAAAAAAACTTTAAAGTGTAAAAAATTCAAGAAAAAAATGAAAAAATGACAAAAACTAACAAAAAAATGAAAAAAAATAAAGAAAAAAAAAAGAACCCAAAAAAAATGAAAAAAATGAAAAAAATGACGACTTGACAGCCTGACAATAGCAACTCTGATTACATCCAGCTTCATGTTTTCTTTACAACACTCTTATGACTGTATTTTGAGAAAAATTAGTTTTATAGCAATTTTTTGTGTAGAAACTAGTGCAGCTCGAAATATTTAGGCAAGTCTGTGAGAAATATATTTATTGAGAAGTGCGTTTAATTCATTCTGAGAAACAGTTAAACTTTCCGATGTTGTACAAGGTTTTTTAGTGGTTCCTAATCATAAGAAGTAAATCCAAAAAGTTTTCCAGCAAAATTTGAAGTATTTTTTAATGGAACAACTGAAGGATCTTTTAGGCACATTAAAAACAAATTCTTTCATTGATAGCTTTTTTAAATGTATTTATAGCAAATAGTTTTGCAAGCATGAATTTAAAAACCTTCCTTAAAACTAATAATAAAAATCTCATTATCTTTTTTCTGCTTTTTTACCCATTTTTCTTTAATAAAAGCATAAAATATATATTTGTCTTCAAATTTTAAACCTAGGACAAGGTACTTTAAGTTAATCCTTGTTCATAATAATTATTCTATGAATGATCCAATATTGAACAAAAACAACATTTTGATTACCTTTCTGTGTAAAAAAACTATAAATAACAAAAGGGAAAAAAATTTAATTGAGTTAGTTTTACAGCAAAATATATCAAGTTGTTACAGCAATATATACCCAATTATTACAGCAAAATATATCCACAGTATTTATTTTTTTTAATGTTGATAAACCTACACTCTATATACACAAATAGGTGTGTAGTCTCTCTATAAACAAAATGTCAAAATAAATACTTCAAATTAATGTGACGCTAGTTTTGAGTAGAAGGAGCTTTAACTTTTGAAGGAAATTATGTAGAATAGAAAAATAAAGCAAGTGAACCCAAACTTTTGACCGGCAGTGTATATACTTTATGCAACTTACTTATTTTGCTTATCTTATTATTATTAGCAACTTACTTTTTTGCTTACCTCTTATCTTTTTTTTTTTTTGCAGAAATAAAAAGAAAAAAATAAAAAAAAAGATAAAAGAAAAGATTGCCCAGCCCAAACCCTCAGTTAATGTAGCAGCATTTCTTTGTGGCAGCTGACTATAAGATAGTTCATGTATGTACTAAAGCATCCGGCAGCAGGGTATTTCAGTATATATACATATATATATATTATATATATATATATATATATATATATATATATACTTACACATATACATAATAAGATAATGTATTATTATGGTATAATAATAATACATATACTCTTGTGTATTGTGAGTGAGTGCTCAATACTATTAAATTGAAAAAAATATATAAAAAGATTTTAAGATAATATGAAAAAAGATAATATGAAAAAAGATTTCAAGATAATATGAAAAAAGATAATATGAAAAAAGATTTTAAGATAATATGAAAAAAGATAATATGAAAAAAGATTTCAAGATAATATGAAAAAAGATAATATGAAAAAAGATTTCAAGATAATATGAAAAAAGATAATATGAAAAAAGATTTCAAGATAATATGAAAAAAGATAATATGAAAAAAGATTTTAAGATAATATGAAAAAAGATAATATGAAAAAAGATTTCAAGATAATATGAAAAAGGATAATATGAAAAAAGATTTCAAGATAATATGAAAAAAGATAATATGAAAAAAGATTTCAAGATAATATGAAAAAAGATAATATGAAAATGATTTCAAGATAATATGAAAAGGTCAAATAAAAAATTAGTAAAAGCAGACAAAACATCTAATTTGTATAAATTATCTAATGATAAATACAACAAATTGTAAACAAGCACTATTACTTCTAACCACAAAAAATTGATACCAAAATTAAAAGATCAAATCCTTCGAAAAATGAGGATAGAAGAATTAGTAAAGTCATTTCATTTAAAATTATTCATGAATTAAAACTGTTATAGATTAGTTTAAAAAAATCTTAAACACAATCTATAACCCAATTTGTTATAGATTATGTATACTAATTCCATTCTATCATATGAACAAGCTTTATGCTTTATGCTAATATTAGGATAAAATTTGAAACACAACTACCAACTGCAAATAAACAAAAATAAAAAAAAAAAAAATTAGCAAATTTAAAACTATATGGTACAAACCCCATTTGCAATAATGTTGAAACTAAAATTGGAAAAAACCTCTTAGCTTGAATTGACTTACACTTTTCAATAGGACACTGACTTCATAAAGTTTTTAATCTAAACTATATTAAAGTTAGCTGCAGTTGCATGCCTAATGTCAAGTCTTTAATAAATGCACATAACAATTGCATAGAAAAAAAATTTGTCCATTATATAACCAGTGCCTTTCTAACAATACATATACCAAGCCACCATAAGTTTATTTTTAGATTATTATTAGAGATCCTGAATTCAAAGATAAAGTTTATTTTGGTATAAGTGAAAGCGAATTTAAGTTAAGATATGCCAAACATCTTAAATCTTTCAATGCACTCAAATATAAAAATGACACTTAACTTTCTAAAGAAATAAAGAAACTAAAATCTAAAAATATACAACCTGTGATTACATGGAAGATAACAGCACAATGTAAACCCTACAATCAAGCATCAAAAGTTTAGAATCTCTGTCTCTGCAAGAAGTTTTATACATTGTCATACAGAGGAGTAAATCTATTTAATATAAGATATGAAATAATATCAAATATATATATATATATATATATATATATATATATATATATATATATATATATATATATATATATATATATATGTATATATATATATATATATATATATATATATATATATATATATATATATATATATATATATATATATATATATATATATATATATATATATATATATATATGTATATATATATAGTCGTATGACAATTTATTATGGCCACCCAATAAATTTAAACATACCTTGCTTATCTTTTGTTTTCTTGGCATTATAGTTCAAAATTATATAATTTAATTTATTTGGATGCATACAATATAGTTATACGTTGACAAAATTATTTAAAATTTTATGCTGGTGTAAACACTGTCATTTTTGACAGCCATTTTGCGTGACGCCATCTTGAGACCGCTATTCTTACAGTGCACGTGGTGAATACTCTCTGTTAGTTTTGGTATATTTTTCAAAGTTATCATTAAAGTAAGTACTCAAATCGACTAATATTACTTTAAGAATATTACATTACATAAATTAACATAAAAATATTTTTATTTCACTCAGTATTTTGTGATTAAAATTATTTTAAGTAATAATAGAAATTTTCGTACTAAAATTGGTTATTTTTTTAGAAACGGGCAAAAAAAAGGACTTATCTCTAGAAAAAAAAAGTGAAATCCAAGCACTTCTCACAAATACTGGTTTTTCCCAAAGAGGAATCGCCAGAAGATGTAATGTTTCTAGAGTGTCAGTGCAGAATATCCACAAAAAATTGTCAACATGGAAAACCTAACTCCAAAAAGGACTGGGAACTGTGGTAAAAAAAGAATTCTTACTCCATGAGGTGAAAGAATTCTTACCAAAATAGTATTGGAAGATAGGCTAACATCAAATGATGATATCACTGAGAAGTTGGAGAGCTCTGGTATTAAGATGTCCAAGAGAACGGTTCAGCGTCGTCTACACGATCTTGGCTACAGCTCAAGACGTCCGGCTAAAGAGCCAAAATTAACACCAAAAATGATAGAGAAGCGATTAGAATAGGCAAAAATATATAGAAATTGGACTGAAGACAATTGGAAAACGGTATAACAGATTATTTTATTAAATAATACTTTAAATTTTTTAGATAATCCATGCATTGTGGTTAATGAACCATCGTATAATATTTTTAGGTTTGCTTTAGTGATGAGAGCACATTCCAAGTCTTATCAAAAATAGCACAATACGTGAAAAGGAAGGTTGGAGAGAAATATTTAAGTAGCTGTATTGTTCAAACCGTCAAACATCCAACCTCGGTGATGATTTGGTCGGTTATTTGTGGGGAAGGAATGGGAAGGCTGTACATTGTTCAAGGGATAATGAACCGGGTGCAGTATAAAAATGTCCTGGAACAAAGATTGTTACCCCAATTGACGGAATGGTTTGGTCCAGAGGAAAACAAAACATTCATGCAAGATGGAGCACCATGCCATACGGCTAAGTCTATCAAAATCTTTTTGAAAGATAAAAATATTCCTTTGTTGGACTGGCCGGGAAATTTGCCGGATCTCAATCCTATAGAGAATGTTTGGGAGCTATTAAAAAAGGAGGTGGCCAAGGAAAATATTACAAATAAGGTGGTTCTAATAGAAAGTATTATAAAACATTGGAACCACAATGCAAGATTGAAGGAAATGGCAGAAAACTGCATAAAAAGCATGCCTAAAAGGGTACAGGCAGTAATCGATGCAAAAGGGGGGGTTACAAAATATTGATTGTAACTAAGATATTATATGAATATTTTTTATTAAAGTGTATTTATACTTATAAAATGGTAATTTTTTATTAACACACAACCTGATTTTTTATTAGAATACGTCTTTGGTAGATAAAATTGTAAAAACTGATGGAAAATCACAATTTTTCTAGAGTTTCTAGAAAAGATGTAGGTGGCCATAATAAATTGTCATACGACTGTATATATATATATATATATATATATATATATATATATATATATATATATATATATATATATATATATATATATATATATATATATATATATATATATATATATGTATATATGTATATATATGCATATATATATGATTATATATATATGTATGTATATATATATGCATATATATATATATATATGTGTGTGTGTGTGTGTATATATTGCCAGGCTAGGTTATCCTGCTACTGGTAACATGTAACCCAGTACAACCTGCCTCACTTCCTGCTTCAGGAGAGGACCACTCTAACCTAACACACCCCCTACCTTAGGGCGCTTAGTTAAGTAAATGCTAGAGATGGTGTCTCAATAAAAATACTCATCTTGGGCAGACATTAAATGCATCTAGCTTGTCTATTAGGCTGGCGATGATGTATTTATAACACATTGTTTCCAGTTTAGGATGCTGGAGCTTCTTAACTCAATGCATGGGTTTTGCACCTGTCTCCGTTTTTATGATTAGGCAACTAATTCTATTATCTCCTAATGAGGATACAGCTTAAAAACTCAGTTTTATGGTTCTGAGACTGGCTGGTAGTCAGGTTTCCCAAACTCTGTGGTAGCTATCAGAGAGACTTGAATAGGTAGAGTATGCAAAACATATTACATGATTACTGAGGGTTTTAACAACCACTAGTGGCTAAAAACAGCTGTTTGTAGGCTTATTATTACACTAATGATTTTATAGGCACACTCTAAATTCACTACATATATTAATGAATGATAATGCATAAACACTAATAAATAATCTACCTAAATAGTGGGCAATAAAAAGATCATCAGCATGCATTAAACCTGGAACAATGTAAGCTTGTTTTCCTTTAACCAATAGTTGAATTCTAAATAAAACCAATAGTTAAACTCTAAAATAAACCAATAGTTGAACTCTAAAATAAACCAATACATTTTGTTCTTAATTGCTTTGTACTAAACTTTCACTAATGTAATGATTTTTTAGTCAAGAAATTATTAAAAACTTATTTTAATTTATAAGAACATGTTTCAACTGTATAAGAACATGTTTCAATTTTATAAGAATGTGTTTCAATTGAAGACCTTAATGTACTAAAATACTTAAGTCACATTTTGATAAAATTAATAAAAACTTATATCCCCCTTTTAGATTAGCCACAAAAAAAAAAGATTAAATTTTATGGACAAATAGTACTTAAGTCCTCAATTTTGGTGCTAAAAGCACCTATCTTAGTTTTTTGCCAAACAGCTTTTAGAATTAGTTAGTAGCTTTAAAAAAAATGGTGGACAGAGCACTACGCTACCCTAAATTCAATCTAAAGCCAAAAAATAAAAAAAATTGACAGATTTTTTCTGTATTTTTTGCTCTTAAAGATCATGACGCACAAAATGTCTAACTGCAGGGTTGCATAAATGTAACCCCTGTCGATAGTATTCGTGGAAGGCCTAGAAAAGAAAATGGCAAAGAACGAAGCAGCTTCTTCTATTCAGTCACTGCAATGGACTAAACTGTTTCCATTTGCAAAGCAGCATTTCTCGCTATGCATGGGTTAAAGGAATCTAGACTTAAAAAAAAAGTTCTTAACTTTATTGTTGCTATTGAAAATGGCCGAGGCAAACACAAAAACCATAAAAAAATTGATAAAAAAATTAGAGATCAAAAAATAAACACAAAAAATATTTGGATTTATCTCTGTGGCAGAAATGCATCACCTATTTTTGATTTGCCTATTTTTATAGGCAAATCAAAATCTTATACCTAATAATTGTAAACTAGCTGAGATTGGACCCGTAAAAACACGGGTCTTTGTAAGCCTATTCCAAACAGAACTTTTTAATACTTTTTCCTTATATATCCTAGCTTTTCGAATCCGTAAAATATGAGTCTTTACCGAACCTACTATTTCTATACATACCTATTCCACACCGATTATTTCTATACCTATTCCTTATTTACATCAATACTTTTAAGTAAAATAATTTTGTTCTGAAAAACTACTTTAAGAGCAAAAAAAAAGATAAACTTAAAACGCTATGGAATCGCCCACAAATTACGCAACGCTATATTTATTTTTCAAAAATTAGAAGAGATCTTTAGTTCTTTAGGATGACGATTTTCATTAAACTTAATGAGCTCTATGGATTTTTTATTTAACATACGACTCTGCGAGGAAAAATTTAGATCATTTTTGTTTTCTTCAATTGAGTAATTTATGGACGATCCCTTATTTTAAAGTTTAGATAAAGGATAAGCCAAAAAGTATATAAAGCCAAAATTAATAGAGTATAATACTATTTTAATGGTTATCTAAATTGTGTTGTCATTGTGCAATCGGTTTTGTATGTTTAACGGGGGCGTGAATTAATAACTGTATAACTCAAAATTTCCTTATTATATCAATATTAAATATAAAAGTTAGACTTTAACTTTTAATTATTTTTAAAAGTAATCAGTTTAATAAAATGGTTTCATTTAAATATAAAATTAGAATTTTTTAAATTATGTTTTTATAAAAAACATACTTTTTTAACCCCCGTACTGTTTTGAAAAACTCAAAGTTGCCATGTGGCAAGTTCAAATCATCAGCTTGCTTTATTTTTAATTTTTGTTGTCGTGACCCATAAAATATGGGTCTTGCAAATGTATTCCAAACCGACCTTTTCTATACTAAATTTATACCTCAATATATTTGAGTAAGAGGTAAGAAAATAACTATAAAAAAACTATACTCATTGTTTTGATTTTTGAGCCATAAAAAAAAAATTATATAGTAAATAATTTTAAAAAATATAAGTTGATTTAAATATGTGGAACAACAGACTTACCATGAGCAGTTCAATACTGGTCAGGGTAAGTCTATTTCACACCGACCAAAATAACTTCTCCTAATTTTAATAATTTTTAAAGAGATAAATATAAAAATATTTGTTTTGATATAAGCATAAATGTTCAATACTTCATAAATTCAACAAATTTCTATAATTTTTTCTTTAACAAGTTTTTTTTTCAAATCTGCAGCTTATTAGGACTCTTGCCGTTTTAATTTTAAAGAAAAATCATGTTACAAATCTACAGGACATGTAAAATATTTTCCTATAAGAAATAAAATTGTCCCTTTAATGCACAGACTTAACTAATTAGTAAACACATTAACAACTTAAGTACCATGACATATGCTCAACACAATTTTAACAATGTAATCATGTTTTTAGAAATTTTAAAAAGCTTTGTAAAAAATTCTCTCCCTTTCGTTTATTATATTATATAATATCTTGATATATGTTATGCATATATCTATAGGCCTTTAAAAATGTTTTATTTTGTGTTCTAGAAAATTAGAAAAGATTTTAAAAAAATTAAGTGCAAACGAAAGGATTTGAACCTATGCGAAGCACTTTAACCACTTTAGCATGTTTTAAAGGAATAAAAAAATAATCTGTATTGTATTAATGTATTAAATGGAAATCAATTTATTTAAACATAATAATAAAACAAAATATATAAAGAAATGTATGCTTACAAAAAAAATTCAACTAAATTTGCATTATCAATAAAGGATTGGTAGATTAACCAATATTTAGTTTAATTGGTAGAATAACCAACCACATAAAAACTAATTATAGATGCAGCATTTTTTTTTATCTACTACTCACTCTCCTCCTTAACATATGTATGTATATATATAAAAAGGTGGAGGATGCTTTTGCCCTAAATTTGAACCAACACCATGTGGCCCCTCTATTTGTTCTGCAAAATGCTAAAAAAGCATTGCAAGATGTCTAAAATGAAACAAAATTAAATTAAATAATGACATGAAAAAAGCTGAGATCAGCCCCGTAAAAATACGGGTCTTTGTATATCTATTCCAAACCAAACTTTTTTATACTTTTTCCTTATATATTCTAGCTTTCCGGATTCGTAAAATACAGGTCTTTATTAATTTACATATCTATTTCTAGCCAAAAATTTCTATACCTATTCTTTATTTACTTCAATATTTTTTAGTAAAATAATTTATTCTGAAAAAAAATTTAAGAGCAAAAAACTAAACATGCGCACCTTTTCCGCATACGTAGAGCTTATAAGATACTTATAATTAGCTTTGTTTTTCTGCTAAATGCATTTCATTGATAGCTCAGTGATAAAGTGCGCTGTCATCAGTGTTGTTTTGGAGGGTTTAAGACCTCCTCTTAGCGTAATAAGTTTTGAAATTTTTTCAATCTTGCTTATATATTTTTAGCAAAAAAAAAATAATATAGCAAAAAAGATTTCTAAAATTTAAAATAAAATTTTAAAGTTTTTTAGAGCACTAAAACATAGTCATTAAAAAAAGACTCATTCTTATGATTACGATTAAGAACTAATAATATTAAACGCTAATCTAAAAGTTAAGCCAAAAAGATTTTATGCATTGACGTCAGTTTGTGGCAAAATAAACCTTTTTGCGTCAAGTTTCCTTTTGCATTTAACTTACATTCTTTTTATTAATTTTTATTATGTTGCATACAAATGCATTAAAATATATAAAAGTGGTACAGATATACCATTTTCACGGATAAGAGATTGTATTTATTACAATAGTAATAAATAAATAGTTTTGGAACCATCCGTAAAGGACGTCATCATTTTTAGCCAATTTTTGACCCCTCCCCTTTTTATTACTGGTTGTTCTTTTTTCCTATACCCCCTTGAAAAGGACGTCATAAAATCCTGCCCCCCCCACCAAATTAAGCCCCCCAAAAAATTATTTGATCTTCAATGATGTTTGAATCTGCTGCTACACCTTTGAAAAATAAAATTAAAAGTATTCTTATACATTATCTTCTTAAAAACACATATTTACATTTTTTTTTTCATGTTATTTAAAATAAAAAATCTATAAAGTGACATTCATTTCTGATATACTCCCCCCTCTCCTTATTCTTTTTTGTCCTTTTTATCTTGAACCCCTCCCCCTCTCCCTATTGGGATGACGTCCTTTATGGATGGCCCCTTTTGTTTTTATTAGAATATATCCCATAAAAATATATTCCATATATCTTTAATATCTTTAATAGATAAAGCTTTTATAAAAAAATGAAATAAAATCTTATTTATATGACTATCATTTTTAAAGGTCTAAGAAGCAGATGACATAACTTTAGAAATTATCAAGAGAGGAGCAAATTTAAAGTTGAAGTTTCAAATTTTCCATTTGAAAGTGACAATATATTTCGTGTTTTTTTAATCTTGTCAATTTTTTTAAATCTAATAACATAACTACAAAAACCAAAAAACAAAACAGCTTAAGCAAAAAAAACTTGGAATTATTAGAATCGTATGTAATATAAGTTTACTTATATTTCATATGATCATGAATAAAACGTTATATAAGTGGATTTTTTACATTTTATAAACAATATATGTATAAACAAATAGCATATATGTTTATATATACATTGTTTATATAGAGACAATTAAGCGCAACAAAGTTAAAAAAAAAATTAGTTTGTATTAAAATTAAAAAATAATTTATATAGCAATTTTTTGCAAAAACCAAAATTTTGAAGTGCTATAATAAAACTTTGAACTACAATTCTAAAATTCACTAAAATAAAAATTTCCACTATAATTAAATTTTTAAGCAATTGTATTTAATTTTTTTGGTTTAGTGGCTTTTGTTAAGAGCTAAATTTTGCATCATTTTAACATATTCGTTTTATCATTCATACTGCAGCCATTTTTCAAAATGCCTTAAGGTTAAAAATATCATTTTTGACTTTTTTACAAAATAAGATAGTTTATATGTCTACAAACATTATTGAATACATATTTTCAAAGAGTTCTGAAAAAAATTCATTAAAATTATTCGTTTCAAAAAACGTTTAACATAGAGATAATTTTAAATATATTTTTTTAAATTGCATTTTTCTTGAAATACGTAATAAGCATATTAAGGCGTTTTGAAAAACAGCTCCAGCATATATTTATATTAAAAAAATAAATGTAGCAAAAAAAGCTTTTCATTATCAAAAGAAAGTTTTAAATTTTTTTTTAGCTACGGACTTTTTTATTTGCCTACACAGCAGCACCTTCTTGAGTAGCAGGACTTTCTTAATTACTTAATATAGTTTTTTCTTTATTAAGTTTCAATCAACTTTTTTTTCAGACCATCCGCAGCTTATTAGGACTAATTACCTGAGCACATTAATAACATAAGTTCTCAATCATCATACATACGCAACAATTTTTTTTTCCCGGTGATGTTTTTTTTTTAGCTTTCTTAAAATCTTTTATTTTGTGAGTGCATAATATCGTTACATTACGTATGTTTGTATATAATCTTTATAAAACTTCAAAAGTATTTCGTATTTTAAAATAATAATAAAAAATTTAAAAAATAACCGCCATTGGTAGAAGTCGAACCTCTAGTTTCTTGATCAGAAGTTCGACGCCTTATCCACTCGAGCTACACCGGCATACAGTCAGCCATAGATTTTTTAAAATAATGTAATAATTTTTTTGAGGAAAAAAATGTTATAGATCAAAATTAAGGAGAGCTTGATGCAATGTAATTTTCAAGTGAAAATTAAACTGAAAAACTTGATGACTGTTTCAGTATGTTTTAACATATGCTTTAACATTACTTAGTTTAAAGTTTACGTACGTTAAATATTCGTTCACGTTTTCTTAAAGTGCTGCGACTCCTTCTTGCCAATACCTCGGTTGCAATGGCTGCCAAGAGTTTCGTGTCAAATACGCTCCAAGGGACACTACTACTACTACTATTAAAACTATTAAGTTTGGCAATATTATATAGATACTGACTTTACGATGACTTATTTAACTTTGAATTTAATATTAAATTTGGATTTTCAAGGAGTGACACATTTGATAAGTGTGAAAAATTTCAGGCACAAATTAAAGCAGCCAAATCTATTAATGATGTGATTCTTGAAATTAAACTGAAATTTCAACATGAGCCTCACATAAGAAAAACAGATGTGTTTAATTTGCAAATCAACAGAAGATGCAAAACTAAGCTGAGACACTTTTTGGACTTTACCACTTCCTCTAACTGGAATTGGACAATAGTGCTATAAGCATCAAGTTTAGATTTACAACCTGTGCATTTGTGACAATGTAATTGAATCTGCTCACATGTGCCTATATGTTGAACATTTTGCAGCTAAGGGCCCAAATGAACTCATTTCATGTCTGGACCATTATATTTCTGGTCCTCCAGCTACAACTATAAAGATTATAATTTTCGCTGTTTTTCACATATAAAAATTGTTACACCTTTGCCTACCTACAAAGATTGGTAAATTAGATTATCTCTATAACACAAGCGTAAGTAAAGTATCCTTTCCAGGACATAGCCAAATGCTTTGTAATAAGAATTTTGGGCGCATTGAAAAAAGGAGAAGAAAGAAGGACAGGATAATTTTAGCTTTACAGTTAGTATCACTTGTAAAGAATACAGATATCAGCAAACCAAGTATGTGGAACATCCTCTTACAGACACCATGAATGAAGATGGAACCCCAGTTGTTAAAGTACTTGACTTTAGAAGAGTTCATGATCCCTTGATAAAACCAGTAACTGGAATTAGTGAGGTCAGAGGAGCAAAATTTGAGCGAGGCAAGATACCACTAAGTCAAATTTCAATGGCAGAAGAATGTTCTGATGTCATAAAAACTTTCAAATGTGGTAAAAAACTTTCAACTTTCATTTTTTCAACAAAACCTTATAGAGTATATATACATTTGTCATGTCAATCTTTGTCAAATCACATGTCAATCTTCCAAAAGGAGTTACTTTTTATAGTAATATTCATGGCATAGATATAAATGGAGACACAAGTGACATTGAATACATAAATTAGACTTATTTCTTTTTAGTAATAATATATGTTGAAAAATTACATTAGTATAGTGTTTGTTTTTGGTGCAAAAAGTAATTAAGTCTTATAATAAGACAAAAAGTACTCAAGTCCTAAAAATAAATTACACATATCTTCTAAATGAGGGTTTAAGACTTTAAAATAAGCAGGTTTATTCATTATAATAATGCAAATATATAGCGGTTATTAGAAATGTATTGGCATGTCTTGCCTAATTTCAAAATTAGTTTGAAATTTTAAACTCCTTTATTTCAGAATGAGTATTTTGTGCCTTCAGTACTTTTAGCAATAAGGTCTTCAATTTTATAAGAACATGTTTCAATTTTATAAGAACATGTTTTAACTTTATTACTTGTAATATAATTATCTATAAAGATAAGTATTAAAGTAATATATTCTAATCTGATAACACATTACGTATGTAATCTGATAACACATTATGTATGTAATCTGATAACACATTATGTATGTAATCTGATAACACATTAT
Source organism: Hydra vulgaris (assembly GCF_022113875.1). Taxonomy (NCBI): domain Eukaryota; kingdom Metazoa; phylum Cnidaria; class Hydrozoa; order Anthoathecata; family Hydridae; genus Hydra; species Hydra vulgaris. The sequence continues at coordinate 9,954,961 of NC_061164.1, read as the reverse complement.
ATATGTAATCTGATAACACATTATGTATGTAGTCTGATAACATATTATATATGTAATCTGATAACACATTATATATGTAATCTGATAACACATTATATATGTAAACTGATAACACATTATGTATGTAATCTGATAACACATTATATATGTAAACTGATAACACATTACGTATGTAATCTGATAAAACGTTATATATGATTAACTAATTGATTACCAAGCAATCAAGTTATAGATATAGCTTGATTAATACAGTAAGACTTTAACTTATAAAAGACATAAAATAACAATTCAATAATAATAAACAAATTACTATTGTAATATTAACCATGAAAAAAGTTAGCAAAAAACTTGTTTACTTTTACAAAACATAAAGCATCTTACCTTTTTAATGTTTTCATACTGTATTTCAACAGAGAGGATAAACACAAGTTATGAGCCTATAATAACATATGCATAATACATGTAACTAAATAGTTAATGTGTTATAATGTCATACAAATTAAACTAACATACAAATCAAATGCCATCAATGATATCATATTTAATGATTTATTATGTGTGTATATATATATATATATATATATATATATATATA
>NC_061164.1:9929366-9949366 GCF_022113875.1 Hydra vulgaris | reverse complement strand
AATAAAAAAACTTTGAAATGTTAAAATAAAATTTTATTTACAGCATTACAATTATAGTGCACTAAACAAATGAGCTATGATGATTTTGCTTTAGAAGAAAAACAAACTTTACTATGAATCTCTTTTAAGTTCTGTGTATGCAGAAAAGGTGCGCATATCAATTATTTTGCTCTCAAGTCATTTTTTAGAATGAATTATTTTACTAAAAAATATTAAATTAAATAAAGAATAGGTATAAAAATGATTGGTTTGGTAAAGACTCATATTTTACTGGTGCGGAAAGCTAGGATATATATATATATATATATATATATATATATATATATATATATATATATATATATATATATATATATATATATATATATATATATATATATATATATATATATATATATATATATATATATATATATATTTATATATATATTATATATATATATATATATATATATATATATATATATATATATATATATATATATATATATATATATTTATACATATATATATATATATATATATATATATATATATATATATATATATATATATATATATATATATATATATATATATATAAGAAAAAAGTATAGAAAAGGTTGGTGTGGAACAGACTTTGGACAGGACCCAAATAGTTATATAAAAGTAAAATAATAATAAACGGTAAAAGATTATTACATCTGTCCAACAACATCTGTGGAATAGTCCATGATCATCTGTATTTTTCTTTTACTCTAATAACATCTGTCCAATATTATGTGAAAATTCAACAACCCCTAACAACATTTTTAAAAAGATTTAACTACGTCTGGTGAAGTCCAAAAACATCTGGAAGAATTTTCTTCAGATGCAGTTAAATCTGAAAAAATTTCTATATGCAACTACATCTGGTTAATATAATACATTAGTTAATTTTTTTTCCAGATGTTATTACATCTGAAAAAAAAATCCTATATGTAACTACATCTGGTTAAAATAATGCATTATTAGTTAATTCGTCTTAAAAATAACTTCATCTTAAAATCTACAGATGTTGTTGCACAGATGTTATTACACTTTACACAGATTTTATTTCACTTTGATAATTTAAAAGATGTAACTACATCTGTAATATTCATTTAATTTTTGCACAGATGTTATAAGACACAAATGAAATTTCAGATGTTGTTGAACAGATGTTATTAGACACCAATAAAGTTTCAGATGTTGTTGGACAATGTTATTATGCCTCATTATATTTACAGATGATGTTGGAAAGATGTTATTAGACATGGCAAAAACCTGATGTTGTTACCCTGACCCTAATAAACAACTGTGTAATCACATAAGTTTGTAAATGGTTATATTTATTTTCAGAAATAGAAAAAAAATAATCATTTTTTTTTATATTTCTGAAAAGTGTTTATCAAAAAAATGGTCTCTTCATATTCTTTATCAAAATATTGTAATATATAATAATAACTATATTTATAATAATAATAATTATTATTATTAGCCTAATTTAGTTTAAATGCATTAAATTACATAACTTATTTAGATTTTTCTGAAATTACTTTAAAAAAAAAGTTTAGAATGTACCTTAAACCTTTCAAGTAGGTCAGGTGTTATGAACAACAGTCTTTGCTTAACTTCATCATAATTCTGTTCAGTTGCCTGACACATTGACAAGGTTAACGTGTCATAATACTCACGACATTCTTTGGATATTTCCACAGGACATACATAAATTACTTCAACATTAGGATCTAAAAAATTTTAAATTGCTTTTAATATTTCTAAAGCACTAAAAATTACTTTAACATAGGTATCTAAACAAATGCAATGTTTTTAAAAATTCAGACAAATTGTATTCTAATTCTTTTTTGATACATAAAGATATGAAATTTAATTTTAGATAAAAGAATTTATAATAATAATAAATAACCTATGTTTTCAAAACTTAAAAAAATATAAAATCATTTTTATTTACAGAATTTTTAATGTAAACTTTAAGAAAAAGTTTTTTTTTTAAATTTATAGAAATAATACCTTTGACATCGCAAAATCTCCCAATCTGTTGATTTTGCATTGTTGCAATATTATCAATGGATCGTCGCAAGTTCACATTGTAGCCTTAAAATCAAAATTTTATAAATAAAACTATAGTTATTATGAACAGAGAGAAAATTAATTTTTAATATAATATTAAACCTAATGATGGAATATGAATAACAGTGTGTCCAGTTTTCTTAATTGTTGCCCATAAAGCTTGAAAGTCCTTAAAAGTTAAAGTTATGAAAATTATTCCCTTATTTAAATATACACAAAAAACATTAATTTAAAAATATACACAATAAATATTAATTCATAAATATACACAATAAATATTAATTTAAAAATATATAAAATAAATATTAATTTATAAATATAAAGAATAAATATTATTTTAAAAATATACACAATAAATATTAATTTAAAAATATGCACAATAAAAATTAATTTAAAAATATACACAATAAATATTAATTTAAAAATATACACAATAAATATTAATTTAAAAATAAACACAATAAATATTAATTTAAAAATATGCACAATAAATATTAATTTAAAAATATACACAATAAATATTAATTTAAAAATATACACAACAAATATTAATTTATAAATAAAAATTTTTAAGTTTTAAGGACTCAGAAAATAAAATAAAAAAAGTAATAAAATATATATATGCAATACTTTAGCTCTCTTTCTAAAAGTAGAAAGATAATACATTTGATTATTTTTAAGCAGCTGACGAACCATGGTCAATTTGCACTTCATAACCCACGATAATGCTATCATAGCTGAAAAAAAAATTAATTAAATAAATGCAAACATTTAAAATTACTTTTTGTTAACATTTATTCAGTTTTGCTCAATAAATTAAAAAAAATTATGATAAAAATGAAGTAAAATTTTTCCTCTCTTTTTTTTAAAGAATAACAGAAATTAGGAAACAAAAACTGTAGCACAAGTGTTCTACTTTTCTAATATCTAATAGAAAATAACTGATTTTTATGAGTAAAACCAGAATACTTTTGATAAGTCAAAACCAACCATAGCAACCATAGCATACCTGTTTCACACGTTTTATGCACAATAAGATAATTCTAAGAAAAGTAACAACTCCATTAACTCTATTATAAATAATAATAAGTGACTAACTTACGCTAATATAACCAATGTGAAAATAACATACACTAAAATAACATCTGCTAAAATAACACATGATAAAATAACATACACTAAAATATCATATGGTAAAATAACACATGGTAAAATGACATACAGTAAAATAATATATGCTAAAATAACATAGGCTAAAATAACATACATTAAAATAACATACGCTAAAATAACATAGGGTGAAACGAAATACACTAAAATTACATACTCTAAAATAACATACATTAAAATAACATACACTAAAATAACATAGGCTAAAATAATATACACCCAAATATAGATGCGCATAAAATTTAAATGAAAATAATTTTTTTTAATCAAATTATTTAAGTAATATAACATGTGTATATTATATGAACACAAGATATTAAAAAAACTATATTTATAGATGATGTAGAACTTGCTTTTTTATTCAATTTTTTTTTAATTGACAATTCAATTATAAATTAATTATTTATTAATAGCTTCATAAACATAATCAGCCAATAGAATAAAAAAGTTTTGTCTTGGAAAAATTCATTAAAAATTTTATATTTTTAAAACTTTATTAAATTAAATGAAAAAGCATGTTGTAAGAAATAAGATGGAAACTATTTGAATTCTCAGAATATCAGAAAGTAAACTTATGATAGTCAATTGCAAAAGAGTGGATTGCCAACAAATGAAATGTCCAAGAGTAGGTTGCTAAGCAACTATAAAATGGCCACAAACAAAAAATGTTTAAGAAATTATGGTACAGCAGTTACACAATAATCTGACGAACAAACTTTTTGAACAAGACAACCATTTTATAGTCAATTCAAGAAAAAATCTTTTGTTTTTATTTAAAATGACGACAAAAATATCTTTTTTATAAGATTCATATATCATAATGTTACATAATCTTTTATAAAAATAAAACATTATGTAACATTACTTTTACTTATACTAAATTAAAACATAGTAAAAACAGTGTTCAATAAAAAGTATTTTATTTACATAATTATTTTTTTATGTGCATCTACTTTTTTGCGCATAAGTTTACTTAACTTGTTAAAGGTAAGGTTAACAAGTTAAGTAAGTAAAACAAATGTTTTCCATTTTTTCACAAAATAAATTTGATAAAAAAGAATAAAAATAAATATAAAATACAGGCAGCCCATTTTCTTTTTCTAAATATCAAGTATGATGCTCGAGCCATGTGACAGCGCCAGGTTGCCTAAAATATATAAAACCATTTTACTTAACTTTAATAATCAGGAATAAATAGAAAAAAATGATAACTAACACACTTGTATCTTCACTGCTGCACATATATGACCATCTTTTGCTAAGAATCTCCGACCCTAAATGAAAAAGTAATATAATTATCATAAAATAGAAGTTTAGTATAAATATCTGACAAAAACATATTTTATACAATACTTGAAAAATATTAGCATTTATCTCCTTAAATCCAGAGATTACATTTAATTTTCAGCTAATTTTTCTACTCATTAATATGTAAACCAGGAAACATTTTTTTGATGCATTAACAAAAAGAATTACAAATTATCTGGTATAAAGACTGTCTGGAAATATAATAATAAAATTAGATTTTTGAAATAATTTTAAAACCAATTTTGATTTAATTTTGATGATTTTTATTGTAATAGAGCAAATTTATCTCCCTTATATGCAAATTTATCTCCCTTTCAAATAATATGAAGTGATTTTAAAAAAAGTTAATTTTCAATAAAAAAAATTAAAGAAAATTTATTTTGAACGAGAAGTTTAAAAATCAAAGAGTTTCAATTAGTTCTTTTGCAAAAAAGTATTAAGTGAAGTAAGAACTGTCAGATGTGAAGATCTTTGTTAAGATCTCATCAAATTGTGAAGATCTTTGTGAAGGTCTTATCAACTGTGAAGATCCTTTTGCAAAAAAAGTCAAAAATCTAAGAAAAAAATGCCAGAAAAAACTTTACTTTTTTCTTGATACCAATTGTAGATTTTATAATTCATTATAATGCACTTTTGATTTCTTAAGAACTTTTCTTGTAGCAGTTTTCGTTGTGTTTGGCCTTCCAAAGAATTCTGAGATCCTCCTGAAGTCTTGTAGCCATATCTCTTTGACTTTTTGGATTTTTGAAATTTTTTAAGGAAGCGTAAAGCAGGTACTAAAATGCAGATCACTAGAAGATTATTGTTATGAAGAACAATAGTGTTCAGATTATAGATCATAAAGATCATTGGGTGTTACTTCTGAAAATTTTCTAAGATTAGATCAACCCTCGGAACCCAAAAAATTGCCGACCTCAAAACCCCAAAATCAACATTTGCAAATAAATTTTAAAAGATTATAAATGTACTTTAAGTCAATCAGAATGCTTAACTCAAACTCAGGAGGATCAAATATGGACTATGTTAAAATTGTTTGATTTTAATGTAAAATGTATGTTTTGATTGGATTAAAATATGAAATGCTTAGCATTTTATATTTTTAATTACATTTTATATATTAATTCCTTCAATAAAAACATTAACTTTTTTTAAAATACACTTAATATGAGTTTTTAAAAAAATTTCAAAACCATACAAAGTTTACAAAAAATCCTAACATCGTCATAGATACCTAGATCAAATTTTGCTAACCAATCAAAAATATAAACAAAATGCAAAACTTGAACTAGTCTTAAAAATTTAATTAAAATAAAAAAATAAAAGTTTATTAAGCTAAAAACAAATACCAGTTTATTAAAATAGATGAGAAGCAGTTGCAGGTTTTTATATTTTATTAATATACTTCAATATTTAGTTGGCTTTAATTATATCTAACAAGTGATTTTGTATTGATTCAACTAGACATTTGATTTGATTACTGTCGATTTTAGGCCATGATTTAACAACAGCATTCTTTAAATCTTCTTTTTTGGTAATAATCTATTACCTATTTTTTTTTATCTAATTTATATATTATATATTTATATAATTTATATAATAATTTATATAGTCCGTAAATGTTCTATTGGATTCAAATCAAGGCTCTGTGAAGGCCATTCTAGCACGTTTATGCTGCTTTCAATAAAAAAAGATTTCAATTTTTTTAGCAGTGTGTTATGGATTATTGTCTTGTTGAAACATTACATAAAGTTTTTTAGCAGAAGATTTTAAATTTTGTTTTAATATATTTTTACACAAATCAACATTCATTAATAAATTCTATTTTAATAACACCTTCCATGCACACACAACCCCATATCCACCAACATGTTTAACTGCTACTCTCATACAACTTAAATAAGAAGCTTTCCCACTCTTTTGCCAAACTCTTTAAACGCCATCAGATTTTTTGAAATTAAACTTTGATTCATCAGACCAAAAAACTTTTTTCAAAAAGGATAGCCGCATTAATACTTTTTTGCAAAATTCTTTATTTTTCTTATATGATTTTTTGTTAATAATGGTTTTTTACAAGCCTTACATCCACTGAACCCTGCTTTATGAATGTGATTTTATAATTGATGCAAGTGCAACTGTGTTTCCTAATAAGTTTTTTAGATGATTTGCTGTTATTTTTAGATTATTTACTATATATTATTTCTTCACAATGGCTTCTACTGTTGTACATGGAATATTTGTAAGTTTTTCAACTTTTCTATAAGTATTATCTTATTAAACCGAGTCTATAACAAGAGTTATAGTGCCATGCAGTTAGATGAATAAAGTTTTTAATGTCTTTTTTTTTTTTTTTTTTCAAAAATGTTATTAACTGCTGAAAATAAAATTCCAGAAATATAAATTTAATAAAATTGAAATTTTAAAAATCAAAAAAAATTATAAACATTCATATTCATAAAAAGTTGTCAATAAAACAGTAATACATACATAATCAATAAAATAGTTTTGTACAATTAATTTATGTGCATAATCAATAAAACAGTTTTGCACAATTACTTTATGTGCATGCAAATTAATACCTGTTTAAGAAAAAAATCAGGAATTGTATAACAAACACAATTTCATATATTTTTACTGAAAAATTATAAACAAGGAATAGCTATGACTAATTAAAAAAAAATTCAGTTATTTTAATACTAATCAAGTTAAAAACGAGTTTTAGCAAAATAAAATTGTATAAACTACTTTTTCTTTTTTATTCATTTTTGTTAAGTTTATTTAGGTTCCCCAAGAAGTCCTTACCGTCTTATCACAGAGCACCATAGATAAGCATTTAATAGGGAGTTCACGCCTCTTTCCTAACCCATGTTGCAAAACTTGCCCATAGGTGGGGTTTGAACCATAAATCCTTTTTTTATGAAGCAAGGGCACTATCACTGCGTCATGGCTGCTCATCATACTTTGTACGATTAAATTCTGTTCTCACTGTATATATGTTATAGATATGTATATATAACATATATACATTATATATATTTTTTTATATACATATATACATATATATACATATATACATATATATATAAATTAGGGCAGGTCATTTTTCAAATTTTCCCAGTAAATGCTTAGGCCATATGATTTTTAAATGTCTTTGCCCTTATATAAAAGTAATCTACAAAAAAAAAAAAAATTATTTTTAGGTTTTTAAATTTTGACCTAAAAAACTGAGGTTTTGGGTAAAAAACGCTATATACTCAGTTTGCCACAACTTTTGACAGGGGTCTCCGATTGACTCAAAAATATCTTTTATGGAATCCTCGTTCCCAAAAACCCCTAATTAGACACCTAGATAATCATTTTAGCTTAAAAACTTATAACTATAAAAGTTGAAAAAAATCGTTATTTTTGATATATTTTGCTGTAATATCTTCCTTAACAATGTTATGTGAATGTAATGCAGCATTGTTGCCTTTATAAATCCGTCTCGCCTTTCCTGCCCATAAACTATACTAGAAGCTCTTGTAACTTCTTTCACAATTTTTTCTATGGATTGCCCATGTACAGGAAATTCTGGAACTTCCATTAGGACTTCTAAAAACTTAATAAGTTCTTCTTTACCAATCTTGCATGTGAGCAAAGGCTCGTAAATATCATTACTCCAATCAATCAACTCGATAATAGTTTCAGCATTAGTATTTATATTTGGGATATTTCTTGGTCTAACAGCAATAATTTCTAGGGAGCTCGAACTCCTTATTGAAAGTATTTTATTCACTGCAAATTTCCTCTCCTCTTTATCTTAGCTGCGTAGTAGTGCTTGTAGAATAGATTCACTGTGAGCATTACAGGCAGAGGAGCAAACATAGGGCAAAACTGCTTGTTGAATACTTAAGTTCATTTTTCATACAAGCTCCAGCTGTTTGATAATATGGTATGGTCCATTGGTCCATTTATGTTTTACCTAAACATTAATAATACATTTTTCAAAAATAAATAGACGATTATCAAACTACATACAAACATTTCTTACTTTAATTTCAAACCATAATACAGAATATACACCAACGCAAAACTGTACAAGTTGTTTTAAATTCTCAACATCGTTTTTTATTTAGTCCATGCTCTGAACACCAAATTCTGCAGTCTACTTGCCAAGTTCAACCAGCGTGCGTTATTGTGGGGACCAACTTGAGTTTCTTTTAAATTTTTGGGCATTATTTATTTTCAATAGTCTTTGTTATTCGGTATAGATATTTTTGATCACTCGATAAAGTTTTTAAAATATCTTCATCAATATCTAATAAATTAATTTCAGAATCTATATCTTGAATCACAGTGGAAAATTGTTTTCCCGTCAATAATTGACATAAAGTGCCTCAAGGGTAGTTCATTTGTGTGCAAAGAGCAAACTATCCAAATAAGTTTTGTTTAAAGTTTTTTTTCTAAAAAATGAATACCTCTTTTCCAACCTAAAAAATAATTGTGTTTAAATATATGTATGACATTTATTATTAAATATTTACCTGTATTTATTATCAATCATTTACCTGTATTAAGATTGGTAGAATCACAGCAACTAGAGTTGATTCTACCCCATGTTCAACAATCCATTTATATATATGTTCTGCTATGTGCTCTGCTGGGGTATTACACTCAGATCGGTTTTCTTTATCATTTGTAAAATGGTACAGATATAAACCACCTGGCTCTGCACAAACTGAATAATGGCCTTCTTGAACAAGTTTGTGGTGAAATTTTCAATCTTTTAATTTTCTTATGATCTGTCACTATTTCACTGTCAAACACTTTCTTTTTAAGAAAGCCTGCTTCTTGAGCTGCTTTCAGTGCTAATGTTGAAATAGCAGTAGTTGCTCGATTTGATACCCCATATCTTATTGATGCTAATACAACTTCTTCCATATTCAATGTCTTTTTCAAAACTTGTCTACTAATGTACTCAAAACTATTGTCAGAAACAACATCTTCATTGTCAGTATTCGCAACATTATCAATTGTTTCTTTGATTTCATTTTCTTGAGAATGAAACGATAGGTATTCTATTTGTGGCTTCTTTTTTCCAGTGGCCTTTCTTTTATTATTTTTTTCTTGTCTATTGGTTTCTTTAAAATCTGAAGCACCCATTTGCATACTACTTTTTGTTCCAAATTTTTCTCTTTGAAATTTCATAAACTGAAGTTCTATTGTAGGAATTTTGTTTTCTTTATTGCATTGACAAGAAATATGCGCTTTAAAATTACAAGAATTACAACTTGCCTCCTCACAAGAAACAATGTCACACTTGCACTTTGCTATATCAAATAGCTTGTCCAGAGTAGAGTTAAACTTCCATACTTTTATTATTTTATTAACACCCACTTTGTCCATCACAATAGGAATTTCAGGATTCGCTTTCAACCATTGTATTTTCACTTTAGAGAAAACCTTTTTGCATGTATCTTAAAGTTTTGCATTTGCTTTGCAGTTTTCATCTCTTCTTAGAAGCAGACCATACTTTATAACATCTATTAATGTGGGTAACTCAGAATCTAAAAACTCACTTGCAAAACCAATCATAACACTTAGTTTGAAACTTTGACTATTTTTACATGTTCGTTTAGCCATCAATAAAGAACTCAAAGCTATCAATAGTTTATAAACAATTTTTATTGTAGATTTAACGTGTCAACTCAAATGCAGCATTTAAAATGCAGCAAATTCAGATGCTAAAGCAACGGTTTAAAATGCGGCAATTCAAATGCAGCAACTTATGAATGATATTTCATAAGTTTTTTCATATAATCTACTAAATAAATTTAAGTTTAACCAAAACATCTTATTGTAACTACCCAAGATAATCCAGCAAAATATATCTAAAATAACGATTTTTTTCAACTTTTATAATTATAAGTTTTTAAGCTAAAATGACTTTCTAGGTGTCTAATTAAGGGTTCGAGGATTCCATAAAAGATGTTTAGAGTCATTTGGAGCAACCGGTTAAAAGTTGCGGTGAACCGCGTATATAGCGTTTTTTACCCAAAACCTCGATTTTTTAGGTCAAAATTTGAAAACCTGAAAAGAAAAATTTTTAATTTTTTTTTTGGATTACTTTTATATAAGGGCCAAAACATTTTAAAATCATATAGCTAAACATTTTAAAATCATATAGCATTTACGGGAAAAAGTTGAAAAATGACCCGCCCTAATAAACATGACACTTTTTTTTCCAAAAAGTGTCATGTATATATATATATATATATATATATATATATATATATATATATATATATATATATATATATCATGTATGTATATATATAGAAAAAAAACCTTAACGCTGCCATAAGCTCTTGCTAGCTCCCTATTCCATTATGACATCAGAGTGCCAATATAACTTATATTGCGTGTTTAGATAAGCTGTCTGACATCATACTGAAATAGACTTATTCCAGGAATTCAGTACTTTTATTAACTGGCTAAATAGGTAGAATAGAAACTGAATAGCAAAAACTGAAATGCAAAAAGTGCTGTTACTTTTGACTACGGGTTTGGAGGACATTTTTTATTGATTATTCTTTATTTTTTCTCTTCTTTCACTGAAAAATCCGTATAGAATAAAGTATAATATAAATAAAGTAATTTTAAAAAATCAACTAATGTATATATACGTTATAGTACAATATATATATATATATATATATATATATATATATATATATATATATATATATATATATATATATATATATATATATATATATATATATATATATATACGTTATAGTAGATAATTAGATTATAATAATCTTACTGGTATTTTTATTATTTCTTCAATATCTTTTCTATTGACTATGCATGAAAGAAGAACCTGGTGTAATAAAAGAAAAACTATCATCAACATTTATTTGTCCTGAATAACTTGATTATACAAACTAAACTTATAATGTTTCCAAAATAAATGGCAAGCTTTTATTTATTTACAATAATGTAGCTTACTCTCATAAAAAGGTTAAATACTTTTTCTATTTTTTTCTATTTATTGAATACTTTTCTATTCATTAATTTCATGGAATACATTTCTTAGACATAATGAAAAATATTTGCTATTTTATAAACATATTAATGTATTTATATAATAAACTATAAATTACATAAAAACAACAACATAATAATTATGTACAACAAACTCTTGAACTCCTCAGTATTGCTATTTAAGTCCTTGAAAAAAATCAAGAACATACTAAATGACATTTTAATGACAAAAGACATTTGAAGCAATGAAAGCTGAAGCAATCGAGTTTATAACAATGAAAAGTTTAAGAGATGGAATTTAAACCAATGAAAAGCTGAACCAATATAAAGCAATGAATACGATTCATTCTAAACAAGAAAAACAAAAAGAGAAATAATGAAATATAAAAAAACCTTATAAAGTAATAACAACAAACTTTTCGAATTCGGAATATTTAATAAAAGCTTTAAAACTGGTATAACTTAACAATAAAAAATAAATTAAATTAACATATCAAATTGCAAGTGATAATTGATGATAACCAAAACGTAAATGGAAAAGAGTTGTAGAAGTTAAAGTTGATGCTAGATCTAATGAATTTGAGATCTATGAAAGAAGAACTTTAAATAAAAGCCTCAAAAAAAAACTAATTATTAACTATTAACAAATTTGTTGTTTCTTTACTTAGAAATGTTGTAATGAAATTTTTGACAAACGCTCAAGAGATGAGAATACGGTTGCAGAATCACTTTAAAAAATCTAAACTGATATTGATAAGCTCAGGTAGTAGAAATTGTTCAACCAATATAAAAACAATACTTATATAACAGGGGCTATTCTAGACCGTTTTCGACAGCATCGACCATATTTGGGCGCAGACTTTCCACTAAAGCGCACCGAAATGGGGGGGGGAGTACCACCGCCCAAATTTTTTTCCTAGAATGGCCCTGTATAATTATAAATATTTTTATGATACACGAATTCGATTTATTAAACCCAATTTTTTTGTTTCACTTTGTATTGGAAAACAATTTGAATAAAAAAACTTGAACTTTTATTAGTCCTCTGGATCATGAAACAATAAATTATAAAAAAACGTGGTATCTAATTTTTTTTCTTACATCTTACTCATTTGGTTTATAGATTATAGACTCATATGGCCTATAGGCTATATATTGTATGGTCTATAGTTTTTGCGCAAATATTAAGTTTTATGACAATAATTTTTTAATTTATTAATTAGAATAATTTCATTTACTTGCTTCATTTTATTTTAAACCTGTTTTAAGTTATTAAGGTTATAAATTGTATAAAATATCAACAAAACAGCGTCGAGAAGTTGTTTTACATTGTTTTAGAGTTGTTTTACACATACTATTTATATTTCTAAAACAACTTTGCAGTTTGTTTTATTGTTGTTTTATAGTTTTTCACAATAAAAATTAAATACTCTTTCAAAAAAACATGTGTGTTATCGTCAGCATGAACGTATTAAATAGTTTTCTATGACTAATTAAAGTGGTTTAAATATTAAAGTGGTTTAAATATTGTTTGCTTTTTACTCTTAGTTTTTACTTTTACTTTTTTAAGTATTATGATAAGTAAAAACAATTACTAAAAGTAATATCTCAATAGTATTAAATACATTACTTGCTCATTACACTGTAACTGCAACTTAAACTTTAAATCATAAATTAACCTGTAAATTATAACAGTATATATTTGACGGAGTTAAAAATAACTTATGCTATTTTTAACTCCACTAAAATAGAAAATTATAACATAATATTTAAATATGAGAGATAATATGTTAAAAAATAAAAATTACATATAAAAGATACAATTTTATATAATGCAACCCCCCCCCCTCATTACTGTAAAGTAGCTTGAGCTATGAGGGAGGGGTGGCAAAAAAAAATTTTTTTTTTCCTAATTCGATTTTTTTGTGTTAATTCGATCCCTGTATATCATTATAAAACTAAAATAATATAAATATGTATACAAAAAACTAAATTTTAACTTTAATTCTGTAAATAACAATTAATAAAAATATAAGTTACAAGTCATAATAATACAAATATAGAGTAAAAAAAACTTTAAAAAATTCAATCATTTAGAAAAAAAGGTTTTTACCTTATCATCAAGTATTGTTTCTCTTTCATAATTCAATCCAATATCAACAAGTCTAAAAGTCATCAGTGTTTAGATTTTGTAAAAACAAAGCTTTTAAAGTGTTAAAGTTAAAAAGTAAAAAATTGCAAAAAACTTCCAACAAAGTTGAAAAACTGTAGTGCTAACTGACCAACCTGTGATTTAAAGAGAGAGAAGTGGACATAAAAATACTCTTGTAATACTAGTGGACATAAAAATACTCTTTTCACTTTTACATCTTCAATTTATATAGGTCATCACTTTACTTGAAGATACAAAAGTGGATACGAAAATACAAGAGTGACAAAGATACAGAAGTGGACATTAAAATACAGGAGAGACTTGAAGATACAGATGTGAACATTAAAATACAGGAGTGACTTGAAGATACAGATGTGAACATTAAAATACAGGAGTGACTTGAAGATACAGATGTGAACATTAAAATACAGGAGTGACTTGAAGATACAGATGTGAACATTAAAATACAGGAGTGACTTGAAGATACAGATGTGAACATTAAAATACAAGAGCATTTTGAAGATACAAAAGTGGACATTAACATACAAAAGTGACTTGAAGATCCAAAAGTAGGCATTAAAATAAAAAAGTGACTTGAAGATATAGAAGTGGACATTAACATACAGGAATGACTTGAAGATACAGATGTGAACATTAAAATGCAAGAGCATTTTGAAGATACAAAAGTGGACATTAACATACAAAAGTGACTTGAAGATCCAGAAGTAGGCATTAAAATAAAAAAGTGACTTGAAGATATAGAAGTGGACATTAAAATACAGGAGTGACTTGAAGATACAGAAGTGGACATTAAAAAATAAGAGTGACATAAAAATACAGAAGTGGGACTGAAAATATGGAAGTGGCTTGAAGAAACAGAATTGGATGCAAAAATAAAGGAGTGGCAGTGAAAAATTAAACAGATACAGAGATACTTAAATATTTACTTTTTTTTTCTTTTTTTTCTTCTTAAAATCAAACTAATAATAAAATAATAAAATTGGAACTTATAAGTGATATTAAAGTTTATAATATTTAAAATATTTAAAAGCAAATACACCAACAAAGCAAAAAAAACTAAAAAAGTATTTTTTGTATTGGTAAAATAAAAATAGCAAATTATGACATCGCAAAATTTCAAGACTTTCAATTGTTTACTAAAACAGTAACAAGTTATTAGTTACTAAAAGTTATTTATTTAAGATTTATTTTGGCAACATTTTGATTGGTTAATCAGATTCATTTTGGCTGACCAATTAGTAGATAAAGAAACAAAATAACAAATTATCACTTCTTTCATTAACTACTCAATTCTGATTGATTAAAAATCTAAGAATGATATCAAGGGATATTCAATGTTGTTTGTTTTTTTCCTATGTCAAAGAAAATTATTATTATTACAATTATTAAAAATTATTAAGCCGTTTAAACACTCTTTTAAATATTAAATCTACTCTTACTTATTTCTGTCAATAACTGCAAGAGGTACAGAATAATTCTGCAAAAGTCTTTCTATTTTTTGGAGCACTGGCACGACACAACTCAATGATGAATAGTGGTATTGTTTGAAATAAATGTATTCTTCTGATTCACAAATAATACCATCTTTTATTATAAAAGTTGTACTTTGAAATGCCTAAAGAATAAAATGTTTTTACAATTAAGTAGAAATGATTATTAGTAATTAACCCTAATACAAGTAATGTACAAACAACAACAACAACAACAACAACAACAACAACAACAACAACAACAACAACAACAACAACAGTCTATTAATTTACCTTTTGTAACAATTTACAATAATAATAATATAAATATAATAAAAAATATGTATAATAAAATGAAAACATAATTAAAAAAAATATAAAAATAACAATGATAACAAGAATATTAATAACAAGAGTAATAAAAATCTATAACTACAATAAAAATTTATATTATTACAACTTTCAAATGATTTCGCTTCATTTGAGACACAACATGATACACTTTTAATATTTGGGACTTAATGAATGCACAAGGCTCTTTGGGGATTAAATATTTAAATCCAGTATTAACTTAATATATGGAACATAATTAGGCATTATGTATTTTTATTGTCCTGTCCTTAAAAACAACAATTAAAGTTCAATATATATAAATGAAAACTTTCATTTTGCTCTTTTGAGTGAGCTTTTATGTGCAACTTGAATTTATTGCAATAAGTGTCAAAGATATGGATATAAAGTGACATACTGTATTCCATTCGGCCTAATTTTTTATGAAAACCTGTGAGAATCTGAATTAACTCCACATAGTTATCAGCCTTGTTATTACCAAGGAAGCCATGAATAACTGCAACAAAAGTGCTCTAAGTTGTTTTCTCCGTCCTTTTTAGGAGTTTATTGAACTTATTAAGTTCCATGATCTTTTTGATCCGTGGTCCAACAAAAATACCAGCTCTAACCATAGTTTTTAACAGCTTCAGAATAAAATCTTGAAGGTACTTGAAAGGTGCTAACTTCTTTCCAAGTATCAGAGACAAATTGCTTGCATAACTTGATGTGCCATAAGCACTTTTTAAGGTTCTATTAGCTGCTCCCATTTCACATTTCTTTTGCTCACAAAGAACTTGGTTCATTGGGCCAGTCCTTTCTGAGATAGTACACTTTAGTGTTATAGCTGTTCCAGACACAACAAAAATAAGAGAATATTATCAAACCACCTTATAGGCCCATAAAAAATTACACTATTTTGAAGTAACTGATGAACTCCCATTCATAGTCATAATACTTTAAGGCACTCAATAATACCTTGACACTGGTGTAGCCATTGGAATAGACAGGTAGTTGTTTCTGTTGTGAAGCAATGCAATTTTAAGGCTCCAGGATGAACTGTCTAAAAAAGGTGCCATGAACTTGATAACAATAGCCTTAAAACACCTTACACATCCTTGCTGAAGCACAGCAAATCTTTCTGACTAAATAAGTTTGAATTTTACAATGATTCATTATACCAATAACAGAAGTTGATTCAATTCACGAGTGCTTGTATGACAATACTAGTATGACTACTTTTAGACAGTTCAAAAAAGTTCTGGAAGTTTATTAAAAGCTATAAAGATTTCTTGAAAGGTACAAAATGTTCTAGAAACAAGTTTTTCGAGCACAATTTGAAAACAAAAACAAAAATTTTGTTACATAGAATAATAAAACATATATACTATGTAGACTATAGACTGAATAGACTAGCCATATAAACATAAAAAAGCGTTGTAAAAAACTTGTAAAAACTATAACTTACAGGTAATAAAAAGAAAAGAAATGGCAAGAATAGTGTGATCAATTCAAAAGATGAACTAGAGAAAATATTTTTTGCAAACAGTTTTCTCTTATCCTTGAGAGAGGTATTAAGAGGTACCTGAGATGGAATGTTAGACTTAGTTTTGTTAATGACATTTATGAAGATTTTTCAAAGATCTATAGAACCTAAACTCTAAAAAAAGATACAAGTAGTATCTAAAACTTCTAAAAAATACAATTTAGTGAACTGAGAATAATGAAGCTTAGCGTCAAACAGTACCTTTTTACATTGATATCTAGAAATAATCAATAGCCGTTTGATTTAAGGCGTTTGTTCTCAAAAGAGTTGATGAGAAAATGAAAAAAATTGCAGGTAGTATAAAAAGATGAAAACCATGAAGTAGAATGAGGCTTGACTTAAAATCAACAAGAAGGAATAAAAGCTTCCTTAGCTGCCTGGATATAGGAGATTAAATTTATCACCAAAGAAATAAAAGACATCAGGACAAGGACAGTCACAAAGAAAACCATAAAAAGAATTTAACCCTGATGACTTAAAGGTAGTAGTGAGTACAGCTATAGGTATAGATAGAAGTAAAATTGTGAGATAAAAGATTTATAGAGATTATTGCATATTCTGAAACACCTAAATAAGAAAAATTAGAAACTGAACACAAGCTTGTGTTAGGACAAGATGTAAATCAAGGGGTGAAGATAAGTGACTAGAATTTAATCACAAAATTAATCTTGAGATTAACTATCTGAGTAAGAGAGTGTGCTTTGATATCCTAATAACTTAATAGTTCTGTTAGAACTATTCAGTGTAATGAACATTTAAGTTACAAATAACATTAATATTGACTGAGAGATAAAAAAAAAGGGCTAGGACAAAATGAGTTATTTAGATCATTAACATGATAAAATCTAACACATTAAACAAATTGACAAGAACAGATATTTGAGGAACATCACATACAAAAGAACATCACATACAACATCAAATACAAATTTTTTCTTATCTGAAAAATAAGATTAACCCCAGTCACTTATAACACCATGAATCTTCTTATTCAGAAATCATAATCCTATGACCAATGGTATCAAAAGCTTTTTGTAAATCAATAAAAAAAAAAAGATTAGTATCAAGAGCTTTTCTAGTTTTTTCATTTATATTTATCAAGAAGCCTATTAATGTTTATTATATTGACTAATGTTTATTATAATTTCAATATATCAGCTCCATTTATGAATGAAATATTAAAAAGTTAAGAAAGAAAACTAAAGTTTGTACTAAATTAAAAATTTGTGAGAATGAAGAATATTTGAAACATGAGAATATTTGAGGAGCTAATGATTTTTGCGGCTTCAAATAAAATATAAGAGATAAAATTTAAGGAATATTTGTTTGAGGTAAAAGTAGACAATGTAAATATGAATATTTAAGATGACGAAAGAAAAATGAATATCGGATTTAGGTTTATGAGCAACATTTATTTAAAAAATTTCAGATTTTTAGAATAAATGTTGAGATAAAAATCAGTTCAGTTATATAAGTTATATTAACTTGTAAATTGAGAGATGAATTATTACAGTCTTATTTATTAGATTGTTATTGATGAAATCTGATTATTTATTAGATTATTATATATTAGATTATTATTATTATTATTAGATTATTATTGCTTTTATAAACTTTGCAAAGTTTTTTTCTTGATACAAGTTTAAGTAGTGAATTAAAATCAATATTGTTTCAATAAAAATAAATTTGAAAACAAGATAATTCATGTCACTGGTTTTTATAACATCATCCCAGTCAACTTTTGCTGAAACAGATTTTATAAATGTTAATAGCAACTTTTTTGTTTTCCATTAAATTTCTAATTTCACTATAGTTATGGTAAACACCATTAATCATTTACTTTAATAATCAGATATATTTCACTTATATTTCACACATATTTAAAATCGTAAAACACTTAAATGGGTGAAATTTAACTTATGAGTTCAAAAAAAATTTAAACTTTACAACAGCAAGTTTTCAAACAAGTCTATCATAACCTAAATAAACTTTAAAGGTAAAAGTTTATACCATAAATCTTACTGGACTAAGATTTTAACTTATTTACGCTCTAACACAAGTAATTATATAAAAAGTGATTCTGAGGCTGACATTATTCTTAACAATAAAAATTATTATAATTTATTAATATCTATTAACAATGAATATAAAACATGTTCAAGAAGCTGTAAACACTAAAAAACATTTTATATTGTAAACTTGCTTACATAAATAGTTAAAAATAGTATCAAATATTTTATCTTTATATTAAAAAATACTTTATTCTAACTAGAAACATTAATATAAACAATATATTAATACAAAACTATGTAAAATAGCTTAAAATGTTTAATTAATAATTTTCACTAGTGTAACTAATAATTTGGCCATTTACTGTGCATAAAGTAAATAAAATAAGTTTCTTTTTCAAAACTTTATCAAAGCATTAAACTTTTTTTAATTTTAAAGTCTTTCTAATTACAATAATGTATAAAAATATAACAATAACTTCTAAACATAAAAAAAATATATTAATTTCATAACATAAACAAAAATATAGCAATAACTTCATAACATAAACAAAATTATAGCAATAACTTCATAACATAAACAAAAACATAGCAATAACTTCATAACATAAACAAAAACATAACAATAACTTCATAACATAAACAAAATCATAGCCACAACTTTATAACATAAACAAAATCATAGCAATAACTTCATAACATAAATAAAAACACAGCAATAACTTCATAACATAAAATCATAGCAACAACTTTATAACATAAACAAAATCATAGCAATAACTTCATAACATAAATAAAACCATAGCAACAACTTTATAACATAAACAAATCATAGCAATAACTTCATAACATAAATAAAAACATAGCAATAACTTCATAAC
>NC_061164.1:9789366-9924366 GCF_022113875.1 Hydra vulgaris | reverse complement strand
TACTTTGCCATTGATTCAAAAAAAGTTTATTTTTAAGTTCACAATTTATTTTTGTTAAAATTACATTAGTAATTCGTCCTACCTCATTTTTTGAAGGGTTCAAAAGGCACACAGATGTTTAATGAAGTTTTCCTTGTGGTCTTTCAAAGTGAAAAAACAATTAGAGGATCTGTTTATTTAAATTTTTTTATATCCGTCTGGGAATTTGTCACTGCTAGATACATTCTTTTTATTGTTATCACCCTAATAAGTAAAACTGATGCATGTAACACTAATACAAGCTGATTTTAATAGATTTTATAAATATATTATTTTAGACAAAAATGGATCTCAAAAGAGCTTTGAGAACAGGTCTGGGACCTTGCGTTCCTAGGGTGGAGTCTGGGAATAAGTAATTGCTATATACATTCTTATAATTTTTTTAACCCTAATAAAACTGATGCATGTAACACTGTTACATGCATCAGTTTTACCCAGTGAAACTGATGCATGTAACACTGATACTTATATTTTAATAAATTTTAGAAATATGTCATTTTGGTCAAAAACAGGGTTCTAAAGGGCTTACAAAACAGATGTGGGGGACCACTTCCCATCATCAGTTTAAAAAAAAATTTTATTAGTGAACTTTTTTTATTGAACCTCACCAAATAAGAGGGTGTGCAATATCAAATTCAAAAAAAAAAAAAAAAACACTCTAATATATATATATATATATATATATATATATATATATATATATATATATATATATATATATATATATATATATATATATATATATATATATATATATATATATATATATATATATATATATATAAGAAATGTTTGATGGTAAAGATTTATAAAGGAAGCTTCCAGAATGTGGTTTGTATCATCAATTTATATTTCTATAGTTAATCAAGAGCCTTTTAGTTAATTTTGGGTTATTTTTTTTAAATATAAATTTTTGATATTTCTTTTATTATATAAACCTATATTTTACAATAATTATATTTCACAATATAATTGTTTTGATTCATAATATTCAATTGAAAGGCAATATAACATGGCTGTTACATTGCATATACACAATAAAACATGGTTGTTATATTGAATATACACAATATAATGTGGCTGTATATTGCATATATACCATATCAGTTACTTTTAACTTTAAATTGAAACCATTATTGTATTTGTAATTTTTTAATAATTAGCTATAACTAGCTACATCTTAGTTGCTTTTGCAATAGGAATACTGCTTTAGCACTAGGAGTGCTGCTTTTGCACTAGGAGTGCTACTTTTGCACTAGGAGTGCTACTTTTGCACTAGGAGCGCTGCTTTGTACTAGGAGTGCTGCTTTTGCACTAGGAGTGTTGCTTTTGCACTAGAAGTGCTGCTTTTGCACTAGATGTGCTGCTTTTGCACTAGATGTGCTGCTTTTGCACTAGGAGTGCTGCTTTTGCACTAGGAGCGCTGCTTTGTACTAGGAGTGCTGCTTTTGTACTAGAAGTGCTGCTTTTGCACTAAGAGTGTTGAATTTTAACAGTTATCTTTTCAATTACTTTTTATAACTTTTTTTTAAATAATGAAGTTGTTTAAATAAAACTTAATGAATTAGTTAAGTTTTTAAATGAATATTAATTATATATTGCTATGGTATTATTTGGCTATTGTTAGGACAACTTATTTTATTATGTTGCCTAATATATTATTGGCGATTCTGTGATGCTGTTATGTTGCTAATTTTTTTTTAATATTTAAATTTTATTTTTTAAATAAAACAATTTTTTTTGTTCTAAAACATGTTTCCTTGCTCTATAACTCATAAAGTTGTAGGTTGTATGAGTCAGGAAAACAAGAAAATGGGAGAGAGTTTCAAAGAGTTTAAGTGTGGAGAAAAAAACTAGATAAAAACTAAAAGTTTTTAGAGCATGCATGGACAGATACAGTAAAAAAATAGGACTTTACTAAATGAAGACTCAAGTGAGAATGAGTTTTAGTTGATGGAACTAGAGATAATAGTTTCCTTGAGTAGCTACCATGAAAGTATTTGAAGAAAAGAGAAAGAGATGCAACTTCACAACAAATGGAGAGAAGCTCGAGTTGGCATAAAGACCAGGTCTAACTTTAAATTTAAATTGCATTTTTGGATCTTGTCTAGAAGAGGAAGAGCGTCAGTAGTAGAACTAGCCCAAAAAAAAACCAGCCCAAATATTACAACAGTATTCCATACAAGGACAAATAAAAGGTTTGTAGAGGTAGAAAATGGAAACAGGAGTAAGAAAATGGCGAGCACAATAAAAAGAAGCAACCTTAGCAGATGCTACTTTAGCAATCGGTTGTATATATGGTTTCCATGGTCAGTACTAAATGATAATCCAAGAAGACATAAAGCGGAGAACTCAGCAAGAGGGTTGTCATTCAATAATATATGAATGTCAAGAGCATTGTGATAGTTGTTTGCAGTAAACAACTGAGTTTTAAAATTCACAAGCCACTGCGAGCCCCAATCTGTTACAGAAGTGAGATCAGATTCAAGATCAGCTGCTTAATCTAAACGACTGAAAAGACTTTTTGTCAAGACAGGAGTATAAAGTTGAGTCATCAGCAAAAAGAGCTACTTTGGATGTAAGGTTATCAGGAAGATTATTAATGTAGATCAGAAATAAAATAGGACCAAAGATAGAACCTTGAGGTACTTCTGAAGTTACTCAAAATGGAGAAAAGTATTTTTCTTCGAGGATGACTTTAATAAAGCAGTTAGAAAGAAATTATTTGATAATCTCAAAAACTTTACCAGATACATCATATGAAACAAGCTTATAGACCAGATCAACATGCCAAGTTTTGTTGAAAGCTTAAGATGTGTCAAAAGCAATAGCCCAAGCCTCTCCACCTCCATGCACAATGCACAATAAAATCTTTCAATCACAGCAGATACCAAGTCAGCTGAAGATGATTTTCCAGAAAGCCTATAGAAACCTCCTAACTTCTGAGATAAGATAGAGGATCTAGTGAACTGAGATGGATCTTAGCACCAAACAGCGCTCTTTTACATTGATTTCTTCCGATAATAAATAGACATTTGTTCTTAAAAGCGTTGTTCTTTCAAAAAAGAAAAAAAAAATGATTATGATTAGATATAACAGCTGCACAAGGTGAAAACCATGGAGTAGAATGAGGCTTAACCTAGAACTGGCAAGAAGAAATAAAAACTTCCACTCCTACCTGAATCCAGTAGGTAGGTATGTAGGAGGCATATTTATCAGCTGAGAGAGAAAAGAAAATTCCAACCACAATCACAAAGAAAATCATGAAATGGATTCCATTTAGTTTTAGGGTAGTAGTAACTAGTGTGATGATAGGGTGAATCTGAAGAAATTAAAGATGAAAAATTTAATGAGATTATTGCATGGTCAGAACCACCTAAGGGAGAAAAAGGAGAAACTGAACACAACCTAGGGTCAGAGACAAGACACAAATCAGGGAGTGAAGGTGAGTGATTAGGGTTGTCAGGAAAACGAGTCACAAAGTTAACTATCTGAGTAAGAGATTAAAAAATGCAGAAGTTAAAGGCTTTCGTGCCAGCAGTTTCAGTGGCACTAGAGCCAAACCATTTAGTGTGATGAGCATTAAAATCACCAATAACAACAAAGTTAGCAGAGGGGTAAAAGGTATGGTCAATTTTATCAGAACTTACATCTAAAGTGCAGTCTTGGGAAAAGGAGAACAATAAAAAATAAAGAGAAAGTCATAGAGTGAAGAGATGCTATGCTGAAGCACATAAAAGAATAGTCAAACCTGATTTTACAACAAATAGGTGAACTGATATGTATGTATACTTATTAATTCATCTATTTGTGATTGACTCCAATAGTAACAAAACAAGCATGTGACTATTGAAGTTTTTGCAAATCAAAGGATAATACTCATCTGACACACTGAGATAATGATCAACACACTGAGATAAGAAGTAGGAATGGCAGAATTGAAATTAGTCTCACTAAAAGCCAGCAAGTCTGGTGAACTTTGCAATAGATCAGATTCAACTGATGGTAGGTTGCTTCGCAGACCAGGAATATTAGTAAAAGATATATTAAAACAGCTGGGTAGTAGGGATGGTTTTTTATGCTTAATATTTAAGGCCAATTTTGGCATGATTTAAGTTTAAAGAGAACTTGACTTATTCATAGATCGAGCACAGTCTCCTTAGCAATGAGCTATACAGTTGTCTCAGTCCTGTTAATTAACTCTATACTGTAACTTAAGGCTCCTTATGTGGCCTCGACAATGTGCACAAAAAGCATTAAATGTAACACCATCCATGCACAACACAGCACTGATAATACTCTGCTATAATACAGCTGGTTAAGAAATCAGAGATGAAGAAGGGGTTCAAGGCTGGTCAGCAGAATTATTCTGCTTACCCCTTAAGTCTTTGCTTAAGAGACCTTCTTTAAGACAGTAGCTGGATGCAGTTAGCATCTGCCCAAGATGAGTATTTTTATCCAGACACCATCTCTAGCCTTTTTTTAACTGAGAGAGCTAAGGCAGGGGAATTATGGTTGGATTCAGTTTACATCTACCCAGGGCTATTCTAGACCATTTTTGACAGCATCGACGGTATTTGGGCGCCGACCAATTAAAAAATTTTTTTTTAATGTTTTTTAATGCAAATATTGTTTTTTTTTTTCATTAATTTTAAACATTAAACAAGATATTTTGGAAATGCATTAGGAAAAATATTACATCTAACAAAAGACTAGAGATTAAGGTGAGTATAGGTTTTATAGTTGGAATCACTAGTTAGTTAATGAGCTCACACTGTATCAGAGACTTAAACGGAACACAAACATACATAAAGTAACTTATGGGTGAGCAAACACCGCTTGAGGTCCAGACAGAACACAAACATACATGTATGTTTGTGTTGTGTGTTAAATGGAACACAAACATACATAAAGTAACTTATGGGTGAACCAACACTGAACCAGAGGTTCAGACAGAATAAAAAAATACATAAAGTAAAGTAACTTCAGACAGAACACAAACATACATAAAGTAAAGTAACTTCAGACAGAACACAAACATACATAAAGCAAAGTAACTTCAGACAGAACCAGGAACATACATAAAGCAAATTTGGTAATATCAAAAGAAAGAGGAAAAAAATCTTAGAGAAAAAGCATAGCTAAATGTTTGTCAAATGTGAAATTTGTAATGTAAAAATGAAATGTAAAATTTGTAAAAGTTATGTAAAATTTAAAAGGTGTTGATAAATTTAATATTTTTAAAAGTCTCTCAATGATTCAGATTTTTTCTTACTTAATATTTGAGGATGGACAGGAAGAACTAGTGAAAAAATAGTAATTTGGAAAAAGGATGAAGATATAAATTATATAAAATATAATCTATATCTACATAATAAAATTAGGTGTTAATGATTCACCGTTTGTAACTGAAATTATAAAAAGAAGAGACTCTCAAACAAGTTGTTGTTCCAGTATTAATGGATGACTGAGAAATAAGTTTTAATGCAAAAACTGTAAAAACCTTTGGAAGTTTAGACCAAAAAAGGAAACAAAAAACATTATATAAAAACTTTGTTTAAAGAAACAACCAATTAAATCAAACAAATGTTTTTTTATTAATAATTTAATAACTCAACCAAATATAATAAAAAAGTACAAAAATATATGTAAGAAGTAAAATTACCTGACTGTTAATTGATAATTTGTTAAATGCATGATATTTGGTAATACCTTCTGGTGATTGATAATTTAAATACTTTCCATCTTTTTCCTCACTATAATGTTATAAACTGTTTCTTTAGTTGACTATCATATCTAACTCATATAACAACATACCTTTTTATTTAAAAAAGTTTATTATGATTATTACTATATATTACTATCAGGGGTACGGAGTCCCAAAAGAACTCCGGCTTTATATCTCTATTTTTTTCTGGTCTCTGGTGTCCAGAAGCTCTGAACATTTTGGTTAACTTATGATCTGCTATATGAAAAAAACCCATATAGTTTAATGACTTGAAAATATTGTTTTTAAGCCCGGAGTCCTGGAGTCCTTGCCACCATTATACCTAAGGACTCCAGGTTCAAGAAGTGAGTATTTTTCTAACCTAAAAGTCTTTTTTTTTTTTTACCAATAATTAGTCCATAAGCATTTTTTATATTATTAGAGCTCCTGGATACCAAAAACTAGGAAGAAGTAATCTTTTTGTAACATTTAAATCTGGAGTCCTTTTTGGGACTCTGCACCCCTGATTGCTATTATTGTAATGAAAACCTTTGTGTATTAAGGTCATCTGAGTCCTACAAATCTGTAATCAAAGAAAAAAACACAAAATTGCTGACATAATGCATGACTTGTTTTATTTCTTTGTCGTTTTACTAATTCAAATTGAATGAAGAGTTAATAAAGTTAAAATAAGCATAATTATAATTAATTATTAACTAAATATGCATTATTAAGTTAAACATGCATAACTATAATTAAATACTAAAGATATAATAATAATGAATAACTATAAATTAAAGGTGAGCATATATTATTTAAATTAACTTTTAAATAACATATAAAATTTGATAATTGTATGATGAGAAAGAAAAAGAAACAATGAGAAAACAAATTAAATAAAGAGTGGACAAATGGAATGAAGAAAAATCATAAACTGAATGGAAAAAAATTAAGAAAAGCAAAATCATCTAAAGTGAATGAAAATCAAATAACACATTAAAGCAAATTCATAGTAGACTCATGTTATAAGTTAAAACTTATAGTAAACTTATGCCATAGTCATGTTGAAAAATGTTAGACAGGTTGAAACTTACAGTAAAATTATGCCAAAAAAATATTGAAAGACAAAAATTTAAATTCTTAAATCCATTATAACTTTGAAAAAAAAGTTTTTACATCAATGACTAATCTGTTTAGAGAAGGAGTCATTACTTGCAATTACAATTTTTGGGAGCCAGAAAAAATATTAAAAGTTGTCAACAATTGAGCAGAAGTAAAGTGATTGCAATTGCTAAAAACAATACAGTAAGAAGAATAACACAACTGTGGTCAAAAAATCCTACTGCCCAATATTTATAGTAGAAAATCATTTTTGTGCACATTTATTACTAGAAATCATTTCAATTTAAAAGACAAAAATAAACGAACATAAAAAAAGCTATAGTACAAA
This sequence comes from Hydra vulgaris, assembly GCF_022113875.1. NCBI lineage: Eukaryota > Metazoa > Cnidaria > Hydrozoa > Anthoathecata > Hydridae > Hydra > Hydra vulgaris. The sequence goes on along the minus strand of NC_061164.1, from coordinate 9,917,170 downwards.
ACATTGTAAGGTACTTTGTACTTTGGATCCTCAAACTTTTAGAGCAGGCTCTATTCTTGCCAACATTGATACAATCTTTAGGAATTATTTTATGAAACCAATCAAAATTTGTAAGATTGAAATCTAAATGTCCTCCACACCCAAATAACATATTATGTTATCAATTTTGTGACTAGTAATTCTTGATCTTCCACAGAATTTTCCTTTCATCTGTTGACTTGATGTGCTGAATGACATCATGAATGACACCATGAACAGTTTTGAAGTTTGATCAGTTTTGAAGTTTAAATTATGATTAAGTTTAAGTCTTGATTTTTAAACAACCATTTGTTTTTCATTAAAATGACCTACATGATTGTTAAGTGTTACCATCACACATACTTTGCATTTATAAGTCATTACTTATGAGTTATCAGATCTTATTGGTTATAACTGTCAAAGTAAAAAGTAAACTTATTTTTATTTAAGTATTAACTTAGTAAAAATTTCTTTAGTAAATTTTAATATTAATTTAGTCTTAACTATCAAAGTCTGAACTACAAAAACCGTCTTAGTTAAAAATCAAACAATTTTGCTCTTAGTTTTTCCAGCTTGCAATAGTATTGCAGATTAGACATTTTAGTTCAATCAACAAACTCTGGGTATATCAGCCATACCTAACAAAAATTATGCAAAAACCAAGACTAGGAGTAATTTTAAGTCAACTTTATGATCTACTATGTCTGAAATTCAACTTAGATTCAGAGAGCAGAGTTCAAGATTCGTTATAATCTTTTGTCATCAAGCTTTTGAAAGATTAAAATATTGAGTGAATGAATGAAAATTTGAATGAGTGAAAGATGGATTGAGTTAAAGATTGATTGAAGAAAAAATGATTAATAAAACAAAAAACCAACTTAGGAAAAAAAAATTGACTGATGAAGTAAAAAATTTATGGATGGTATTTGTTATTATAAGTGATAATGGGAAAATTAAACAAGTATAAACAACAATTAATATCAATACATTTAAATTTTTTATATAAATAATTGCCTCTGTTTTTTTATAAAGCAATTGCTGGATAAATCATGTGACTCATAATTAAATGATGTAGATCTGAGGGTTGAAGATACACACAGATTACCCATTTGGGTAATGATTTCTTGTTTTTTAACCTAAAGTTTAATAAAATAACACATAATAAGTATTAAAGATATATTTAAAAAAAAAAAATCAATGAAACAAATAAAAAATGTTTACTTAAATACAATTGATACTTCTACAAAACATTTTTTACCTGCCATAACTTTTCAGCAACTTCAAAGTTATTTTTTATCTTATAAAAATCGGCATTTTTTAAATTTTGCAAAACATTGTCTTTAAGTTCTTTGATATCATTCTGAATCTGAAGTGTAAGAAATTTAGTAAAGTTTTAATCAATTAATAAAAATATATTAGAATATAAACAAATCTAGGAATTCCCAATAAGGCAATAATCTGAAAAAACTAGAAGGTTATCAAATATCAAGTATCAAGTGACAATAATAAACATAATGATCATTTCCACGCTTTTGATTAAGTAAGAAATCTGAGGGGGATATACAGCAAATGTTAAGTAACTTCAATCAGTTTGCAGTTACTTAACAAAAAATGCGCTAAAATTAGTGTAACTGAATTTTTTATATTGTAAATATAATATGTGTTAAAGTATTGTTATTGTATTTTATTTCACTTGCAAGAGACTTTGCTTCTGCTATAATTTTATCAAAATTATTACGCAGTGAGTTTATTTTTATAGTCAAATTTGCCCTATATACAATATTGGTAAGGAAAGCAGTAAAAAACTTTTTTGTAAAACACTTTTCTATAGTGCTCTATAAGAAGACTGCCTTCATGGAGTACTTGAAATTAAAAATTGGACTACAAAAATAGAATCATTGTGTGATAATTTTGATAACATTCTAGCAGAAGCAAAATCTCTTGCAAATGAAATGAAATACAATTGCAATGCTTAAACAAAAATAAATAAGAAAATAAAAAAATACTATTTGATGACCTTTGTAAAGATTACCTTTTTAAAACACCTGAACATCTTTTTAAAGTTGAAAACAATGTGGTGGTAAACAATGAAAACAACCATGTAGTGGTTGAGTGCTTGCTTTGTAAGCAAGTCGTTCTGAATTTGATCCTTGCCATATCTCTGGTAGTACCATTAAATCAGTTATTGAGTTAAAGTATTGTTATCACAATTTAAAAAAGAAGTTGTCTCCTGAACTGTAGTGGCCCTCTCAGTCTTGGGGAGGTGAATAGCATTAAAACAAAAAAACAAATCAATTACTTTAAACACAGTTCAAGATATTGTTACTAATTAAATAGTTTCTTACTTTCTATTCAAACAGTAAAAAGTTTTTTAAACTTTGGATTTTTTATTTTTAATACCGTTTTCATCTCCCAAGGGGGGTACTAAAGTTGAGGAGGGTACTCTTTCTTTTTAATTTTATTGATTTTACAACCCTCTATCAGTCCTTTAACTCCAAATATTAAAAAAAAAACCTGCTGTGTGGAAACACAAGTTGAGGGCTGTGCTACAAGAGACATGGTTGGGATAAAACATGGAACTTCTCACTAGCAAGTACTTTACCACTACACCACTATTAAATATTTAATAGACTTATACATTTTGTTTAAAATAAATTTCAAAACAGAGATTAAGTATGTTGAAATTATTTCATTCTTGCCTAAAATATTTTTTACTTGCTTAAAATGTTAACAATAACATATTGTGACATAAGTATTTCATTTAATAGAGTAATCACAGTACTTATGATTTTTTTGCAGATGCAAAAAATATCTTTTGGTACATTGAAAAAAATCAAAAAAGCTTTAAGGATAACAATGACTAAATATTTACTGAAAATCATTCATCTGCGCCACACTTATCAGTTGTTGAAGAAGACAAACCAATTTTAAAATATTTTGTTCAACATTTAACATAAAAGTGTAAAAAAAAAAAGGGATTTAATTTTAAATAAAACTATAGTATACTTTATCAAATAAGTTTTATCTCCAATTTATGTCTTTACATTATGCCTTAGTGTTAAAATGAGGTGTTGAAACTATTATGCCTTAGTGTTAAAATGATGTGTTGAAACTATTATGCCTTAGTGTTAAAATGAGGCGTTAAAACTATTATGACTTAGTGTTAAAATGAGGTGTTAAAACTATTATGCATTCGTGTTAAAATGAGGTGTTGAAACTAATATGCCTTAGTGTTAAAATGAGGTGTTGAAACTATTATGCCTTAGTGTTAAAATGAGGTGTTAGAACTATTATGCCTTAGTGTTAAAATGAGGTGTTGAAACTATTATGAATTAGTGTTAAAATGAGGTGTTGAAACTATTATGCCTTCATGTTAACTATCTTTAAAATTATCTTTTAATTTTAAGTTTTGTTTTAGACCAATTTTAGACCTATCAAAGTAAGAAAAAAAAAACTCCATTTTCTTTTTTAATATCATAATGAACTTTAATTTAAATTAAGTTAAACTACATTAATTTTTATGCCATCAATTCAAATAATTTATAATTTGTATAATTTTTTTCATTATTATTTTTTGGGAGGTTTGGAACTTTAAATTACTTTAGCTTACTTTAGATTGAAATTAAATTAAAAAAACATTCAAATATGTTTCTATTATATAAAATCTTACTGTCTATTTCTATATTGTTCCAAATTTACATTGACTGTAATGATACAAATGCTTTAAAACATTTGAATATTCTTTTACATTTTACAACAAAAAGTAGAAATAAAGTTTAATCAAATACATTAGTATCAATACTTTTTAATTTACTCAAAGTTTAATCAGATACATTAGTAACAATAAGTAAAAAAAGAGATCAACTTTTTTATTATATATGAATTAAATTTTGCTTGGTAACATTGCTACATTGTCCTTCAAACAATAAGTAAACAAATAAAAATTCTACTTTTTTAATTCCATTTAAAGAGTTTGTTTTTTTTTATTCAGAAATTACTAAAAAAAGTAATTTTTTTGAAAAAAAAAATTCTTTTCTAAAAAATGAAAAAACTCTTTAAATGGAATCAAAACTTTAATATTACATAGAAGGAAAAGATTTGTAAGACATAATACAAATCAAAATGAATGTGTTGTTTAGCATGTTTTAGTATTTTAATATAAAAATATGGTCCTTATAAAAATTAGCAACTTTTTTAAAAATACAAAAAAAAAAAAATACATAATAGCATATCCTTTACTTTTTAAGATAATGGACATATTTTTGGACTTGATGAGTTTATCAATTTTTTTTTTTTGCATGTAATCTCATTCTACATGTCTTCAACATCTTTATTTAGCTCATCAGCATTTTTGAAAAGCTTATTTTATATAGCTCATCAGCATTTTTAAAGAGTACTTTAGAGAAAGTTTAACTTAATTATTACGTCAATTTGAATCATTTCAAACAAATAATTCAAAAGTTTCTCTTTTATTTAAAGAATTTAGACATTTTACATTAGATATTTGTTTTGGGTCATTTTGACTTGTTATAAAGACATTATTAGCACGACATTAATAGCACATTAAAGACATTAATAGCACAAGGAATATTCTTTTCCTCAAGACCATTAAAAGAAACAAACCAATGCCATTTATTAAATAGATAGGTTCAAAAACTCCATTAAATTCAGAATAACAACCCCAACTATTGCATATTTTCCACCATTATGCTGGACCATTTATTTTGTATATTTAGAATCTAAACACTCACCTTTAAGTCTATATTTTACCATTAAGACCTTTTAAATTGTACTTCGATTTATCACTCCACAATACTATTTTACAATCATTAATAGATCAGTGTCTATGAGCATTTTAATTCTAGATTTTTAAACTTTTTTATTTAATAAAAAGGCTGGAGACCAGAAGTTGTAACTATCTGTAAACTGTATCTTTGGATTCTTAAAGTTTCGGTTTTTGAATTATAATATAGTATTTTTCCACACACACACACACACAAACACACACACATACACACTCACTCTCTCACACACACACACTTATGTTACATTTGTAAAGGACTGCCTTAATAAGATTGCTTGATTATTCAACATATAACTGAATTGTTAATGTTGTACATGGTGGTAATTTCTTTTGTTTTATTCCTTTCTTTAATCTATGATAATGAGACAATAATGCATTCTCAAAAATGAACATAAAAAAGTGGCCAATTTTTTGGTATAATGTACTTTTACATAAAAAATGTGACTATATGAAAACAACATGTTTAATCAATTTCAGGTAGTCATATTATGTACATTTCTTTACCTTATATGCAATAGTAAAAAATTTGATTTTGAGTAAAGAGTTTTAGTAGAACTATTTAATTGGTTGCTTATGTTTTGGAGGAATATATACACAGTGTGTATGATTTCTAAATATGTAAAGAAAAATAATTAACTTTTCTCCTCAGCTTGCTTATCTATAAGAAAAAAATATAACTATATATTGAAACTATTGTTTCAATACTTTTCTTTAGACTGCTAATGGCAAAAGTGTTCAATGTACTAATAACTCCTTTGTTAAATGGAAAAAAAAAACATATTTTCATTCATAAAACTATATTTTATGATTAAAATACATAATATGATAATATACTTTGTTTATTTGTCTGATCAGAAAAATTGCCATAACTATTTTATCAAAAAAATCTACTCTTATCTAAGATCAGTTACACTGCTTCCTAACTATAAAATTAATGATAATAACAGTGACATAACATACAGACAAAATGGTGACAAACTTTTTTCCTGCTCAATGTTCTGCTTTTCTTATCAATGTTTAATTTTATCACTATTAAATTAAAGTTTAGAGGCATTAGCTTGGCTGCCTATACCAGTGAAATAGGATAGTATGGAAGTACATCCGGGTTAAGCAATGTTAACATAATGCCTATATTTCTGCAATCTATTTGCTACATGTTGGGTTATGCTACAATTATATACCTTTTTAATATTTTAATTTGCATATTTTTGATTAAAATTTTAAAATCTTTATGCCTATTTACATGATTTTATTTCAAACAAACTAAATTACCTCCTCAAGAAGCTTTATTACATTGTTTTCTGGAGTATTCCCTTCTATTTCTGGCAATGGCTTAAGTTGAGATTTTGTCAATTTCTTAAAAAATACAACTTTTTCTTCTGGCAATCTTATGTCACCTAATTTGCTCATATTGTAAAAGGCTTCAAATAAAACTTAAAGAAGTAAAAAATAGAATGATAAATTATTCGTAATATACAACTGTAACAACAATAAAATTATTGTTTAATAATACTGTTATAGCAGTCACAATTGTTAAAACAATAAAATCTAGTTGTTGCTGACAGCAATTGCATCAGCTAACTTGTGGGTGTTTTTTAATTTTTGTCATTATTTTTGAATTCCTTATTATTTTTAGCGCAACTGTTACTGTTTTTTTTTTTTTTTTTCATCTTTTATAATAATTATTATTTTTATTCTATTATTGATGTTGTTTAACCTGCTCATATTAATGAACTAATTCAACAACAACAATAACTGAAATAATAACACCAGATGCACTTATAACAATATTAATGATAAAACTACAACTACTACTACTACTACTACTACTACTACTACTACTACTACTAACACTGCTACTACTACTACTACTACTACTACTACTACTACTACTACTACTACTACTACTACTACTACTACTACTACTACTACTACTACTACTATTACTACTACTACTACTACTACTACTACTACTACTACTACTACTACTACTACTACTACTACTACTACTACTACTACTACTTCTACTACTACTACTACTACTACTACTACTACTACTACTACTACTACTACTATTACTACTACTACTACTACTACTACTACTACTACTACTACTACTACTACTACTACTACTACTACTACTACTACTACTACTACTACTACTACTAATACTACTACTACTACTACTACTACTACAACTTCTACTACTACTACTACTACTACTACTACTACTACTACTACTACTACTACTACTACTACTACTACTACTACTACTACTACTACTACTACTACTACTACTACTACTACTACGTTTATCGATATTGTTGATTTGCTGATGCTATTAAAATAAACGATAAAAAATCAAAAACTATTTTTTTATCAAAAAAAAATTAAATTAAAAAAACACTATGCATTGGTATTTATTACTTATGAAATAATTTAATATAATTAAGGTGATAGTAATAAAATACTTTTATTTTTGCTTGTTTATTATTTAAAAAATTTTTAATCCGTTTGAGCTAAAAATAATTTTATAATATATACAAGACGAGTGTTTACACTCAAATTTCTTACAAAAACAACAACACGCGCGCATACTTGTAACCAAAGTAATCGGGAAAGTATCGATCAAAGTCCACTGACAAAAACACGCAATGGTACTTGGTAGTCTGTAAAAACCGAACTCAAGAGTTCGTTCGCAGTTCGCAAGTTCGCAACTCTGGAGTTCGTTCGCAGTTCGCAAAAGATCTTTTGCGAACCATAATTGTTAATGCTGTTTGTGAACCATTCGTTGTTACTGATGTAGTGTTTTTCATTTTTCTGTTTGCCGTTAAACTGTTTATTTTACTTCTTTTTTTTTTAATTTTGTTATTTAGGTGCCCCAAGACGATTTAACGGTATTGTCACAGAGCACCGCGGAAGTGCATTTAACTAGGAAGTTCCCGCCTCCTTTCTTATCGTGTGACGAAAATATGTCCAGAGTTCGTTTCGAACCTGGATCCTGCTTCTAAAGCAAGCGCTCTAAAGGGCTATCCACAAAGGACGTCACCATTTTTAGGCCAACTTTTGACTCCCTTCCCCTTCCTTTATCACCGGTTGTCCTTTTTCCCTATACCCCCTTGGAAAAAGATACCATTAAATCTTGACCCCCTCCCTATTTTTAACTCCATAAAAATTTATTTCATCTTGCAATGATGTTTGAATCTGCTGCTACACCTTTGAAAAATAAGATTAAAAATATTCTCAAAAACACATGGTTACGTAGTTTTCCATGTTAATTAAACTAAAATAAAAAATCGTCCTTCTCTGACATCCTCCCCCTCACCCCTTGTCCTTTTTTTTCCTTTTTAACTCGACCCCCTCCCCCGCCCTATTTGGATGACGTCTTTTATGGATGGGCCCTAACCACTGCGCCACGGCCGCTTAGAATATATTTTAAGGACTTCAAGCCGAAATATAACTTATATTTAATTTAAAAGAGATAAAATCTAATTTAATCAAAATATATCAAATTAAACTATATTTAATTTAAATTAAAAAATTGACGAGCAAACGTTTTTTTAAATATCATAACTGTTGTGGTCTTTAAAACATGTCTTACTTCGCAAAAGTGATTGCATTTTACCGGTTCGCAGTAGTATTGTGATCAAAACTAAAAATTGTAACGAACTAAACTAAAAAAACCGTAACTAAAACTTTTTAGTTAACTAAAATTAGTCGACTAATTTTAGTTTGACTAAAATTACCCAACTAAATTTATAGACTAACTAAGAAATTCAAACGGTCTTATTACAGAGCTCCTCGTTTTATGTTTTTGTTTGAATCTTAAGAAAATATTTCATCTAGTGTACTTATAAATCTTTATAATTTGCAATCTAAAAACAAATACGATCATCAAGTTAATAAGAATATCTAAGAGCTATTTGAAAAATTAAAATTGACAGGTTTTGTATTTCTTGTCCATTTCTTTGGAATAAAATAGTTTTGCCTAAATTTTGACTTTTCTTTTAAATGGACTTATTCTTTTTTAAAACAGAAAATAATAAAAGATAATCTTCTTAAGACAAAGTATATATGTAATTTTAGTACTTTAATTGTTGCGGTATATACTTTTTTTTTTATTTACCTTCTTTATATTGTGGCATAAAAAAAGTTCATACGGCAAAAAAAACCACGTCGATCATAGAGTAAAAAGTCTCCTACAGTTAGATTGGGGCAAACAAGTACGATGATGTCAATTTAAGCAATACTAGAGTTCTAAATGCTGCAAATCTTAAACCTGAAAAACCTTAAGATTGCATTCCCAGGGCCGTCTCAGAGGTCGGAACTTGAAGAAACACCGCGTTTTCATATTTCTAACAGAAATTAGCCAATGTAACTAATCTAATTAACTAATTACCATCTAGCGATTAGAATATATTCGAGTCATAATTTGTAGAACTCAGTCAATCTTATGTTTGTTCTATAAATATGAACTATTAAAATAATTTTATAATTCCATTTAATAGTTTGTTGCAGCCGTAGCGCAATGTTAGAGTTCTGTCTCAGAACCAAGAGGTGCAAGGTTCGACCCCAGCTCTAGCCTAGGAAGCGACATTCATAAAAAACAAGGCGAGAATTCCCTAGTTAAATTCTCTTTTTTGGTGCTCTGTGCTAATACCGTAAGGACTTCTGTAAGCACCTTATTTACCACAACAACGACAAAAAATGTCAGTCTTCGTAGGTTTTAGGATTCGAAACACACTTTGTGTTGCATATTTACTATAAAGAAAATAAAATCTGTTTAAAAGAATTATATAAAAAAGATCTTTATCAAAGAACCATTTTGTATTAAAGGGTTATTTGTCTATGCAAATATTGCCATTTAGAGATAATCGGTGGATCCTAAATTGTAAACTGTATTTAATTATCATTTATTATATAATAACTGGTTAATGCTATACCGTTAACTTAGTAACTGGTTAAATGCTATACCGTTAGGACTTCCAGTAAAAAATATCAGACAGCAAGGCGGAAAAGCATTTAACTGGAAAGTTCACGCCTCCTCGGACCTTTGGGTTTTGAGCCACTACTCTACCCACTGCACTACGGCTGCTCAAAATTAAGATATAGTTTTGTTTTATTATTTTTGGATGCTAAGTATGACGATATACTGCTCCTATGAAACTATCGCGGGCTGTTTTTGTGGAAAGTTTTTATATTTTTGGCAACAAAGTTTTCCTAACATTGTTGCCGAAAATATTTCACTTAATCAATATAAAATTAAATTGAAGCTGTGTTTATAAAACACAGATTTCGATTTATCTTGTTTTAAGTGTTACTTAAAACAAGATAAATAAAATAAAAATAGATCAATAAAATAAAATCATCTAAAACACTACATCCACTAAAAAACAATGTAATTAATTTAAGTTAACCTTAAACTCAATGATCCTGTAAGTTCAAAAACTAAATTAAATAATTACTGACATTATCATTAATCACTTTTTTTTTTAACTTTTAAGTTTTCTTTCTTTTTCTTTTTTTTTTTTTTTTTTTTTGTTTGCTTGTCTGATTGTTTGTTTTATCTAATTTATTTTTGGTATTACCAATAAATTAAGATGATCTTATTTTAATTTTAAATTTTGTAAACATTTATCTAATTTAAATATATATATTGTAACACGGCACTCGGTGATAAGACAAAAGTAATGTCTTCTTCTTGCTCCGGCCATTACTTTTATTTGTGATTTTATTAAGGGCCTGTTTATATGGAAAGCGGGCTGGCTCGTTTGCCGAGCTAGCCCGTTTGCCGAGCTAGCCCGTTTGCCGAGATATCGACGTCACCCTTATTTCAACTTAATTTTTTTTTTTTTTTTTTTGCGTTTATATAAATAAATGAGCTGGCCCGGATAGCGAGATCTCACTGTTTTTTGCCGAGATCGGCAAACGGGCTGTCTAATTTCTTATATAAATTTTTGCGCATGGGTCATTTCTTAAATTTGAAAGCTTCCGCGTATAATAATAAACTTAATAACCGGCAACTTCCGTGTGCTTAAAATTTTAATTGTTTTGCTTTTATAATTTATAATTAAATTTCAATTTTATTATTTGCATTTAAAATTATACTGCTGACAACTTTCACTCAAAATGGCTGATTTCATTGATAAAACAAAAAGAAAAAACTTTAAATGAGATTATAATAAGGTAGAGAACCTTATAAATTGTGCTATCAGCTATAAAGCAAGGATGCTTTATAAAAACCTTGACTATGATGCCGATAAAGTTGGTTTATATAAAGAAGTTCGCTTATCTATGGCAGAGCTCTATAATAAAGATGAAGAGCTATATTTTGGGCCTGTTGCCATCGATACTTTAAATGAAAAGGACCCAAAAAAAAGTTATAAAACGAGGGACTAAACGAGTTCAAGAAAAATTGAAAGAAATCCGACAAAAGTTTTCGAAAGCAGTTGTGAGCGGCAGTCGAAGTGGAAGTGGTAAAATTGTATTAGAGTTTTACGACCAGCTCATCTCCTTGTGGGGTGGTTCAGCCAATATTGAACCAATTACATTTGGTGCTAAAAGTGATGATTTTATTGAAACCGAAGAAACTAATTTTTCGATTGATCAAGACTTATCAGAAGATCTAGAGTCAGTCATCAGCTGTGATACGGCAGATAACCCTAAAAAAAGAAAAAGCTGTATACCACAACTAATTGACAACAAAAGAAAGAACTTGGAACGAAATTTAAGTGCCGCCCAACGCGACCAACTACTGCTTTAAGAAGCTTGGGACGATACTCAATTTAGAAAAGAAATGGCAGAGGCAATGCGAGAATTTAAAAAATCCTTTACAGAAAGTATTAACACTGCAAGTAAATCAATGACTGACCTGGAAAACGGCATAAGTCGTTCTATTGAACTTTTGGCACAAGCTATGATAGTACAAACTCAACAACAGTCATCAAACCAAAATCAGTTTTATCAACATTCACCTAACTTATATTCACAAATGCAAATTAGTCCCTTAGTGTTACCAACAAATACTTGTCTAGATAAAAACACTTTCGAAAATATTGACAAAAAATAAAAACAAACAATTTTATAAACAGTCTTTTCAAATATATTGTTCAAAATGTTTATTATATATATATAAGACTATATATACATGTATATATATATATATATATATATATATATATATATATATATATATATATATATATATATATATATATATATATATATATATATATATAAATTCATATATTTGTATATATATATATATATATACATATATATATATATGTATATATATATATATATATATATATATATATCATATATATAAATATATATAAATATATATATATATATATATATATATATATAAATATATATATATATATAAATATCATATATATAAATATATATATATATACATATATTATATGTATATATATATATATATATTTATATATATATATATATACATATATATATATATATATATATATATATATATATATATATATATATATATATATATATATATATATATATATATATATATATATATGTATATATATATATATATAATATACATATATATATATATATGTATATATATATATATATATATATATATATATATATATATATATATATATATATATATATATATATTAATTTATCAAGTCTGTAAGAGTTCTTCGTATAACTAATCCTTCAGCTACATTTATAGAATATATTGGGTTTGGTACATTTTTGTATTCTTTTTCGTTTTTTTTAATGAGATCTGTTTGTGATTTTACTAGTTCATCGTCAATATAAGAATTTGTTCTTTCAAAAACGTTATGCAATACAAAACAATCATAAAGAACACCCTCTATAGAAGGTGTTCCTACTGACCTTAAACTATAGTTTAAGGCCAACCTTTCTTGTTAAAATACTCCATCTAGCTTCAAGGCGACCAAAAGCGCACTCAATAGGATTTCGTGCTGCTCTAAGCATTTTGTTAAAAATTACCTCTTCGTTATTTGAGCAATGTTTATATTCTTTCATACAGAATGGTAGTAATGGATAGGCTGGATCGCCAATAAGATAATTAGGTATCTTCACTCTTTTTTTTGTTGGTTTTTGAAACGTTTGAGGAAGAATAGCATTTCTAAACTTTATATTTATTGTTGAATTTACAAACACTTTAGCATCATGTACACTAACTAGCCACATGTTTCAACATCCATAAAATAGCCCTTGTAATCGCATACAGCTTGAACATTAAGAGAAAAATATTGCTTATAGCAAAAGAAGTCTTGTGAGTTAGTTAATGGACGACGAATAGGAATATGGGTGCCATCGATGCATCCAAAGGCTTGTGTCATTCCAAATTTACTTTCAAACTCTGAAACTTTATTTCGCATTTCAGTTTGATTTCTTGGAAGAAATCGATACCTAGGCCCAAGATTTGATATTGCCTTACAAACTGAAATTATAACGGCAGAAGCAATGCATACTGTAATTCCAAAAGTATTTGCAGTCATTGCCAAAGATCCAGTATTTTTCAAGTAATATAAATTATAGCTACTTTTTTATCTGCTGATAGAGCTCTAGAGTTAGGTGAAAAAGGATCAGGAGATAAATAAGGGCTTAACTCTAAAACCAAATCCATGAAAAGAAAACGTGAAAGCCTAAAATTTGTTTTCCATACATCACTGGGAGCTACATCAGTTATTACATTATGCCACCATAAATCAGTTCTGCCAGTTTTAAACCAGCAACTACGATTTTTTCTTTTAAGGCGCCTCTCTCTTGCTTAAGCAAGAGAGAGGCGCCTTAAAACAAGCGCTTGTTTTATCTTTTGAAGTGATCGTTTACGTAGGAGAAGAATGTTGAAAAAATTATTAAGTTTAAATTTGTGAAGTTTATATAATAATATTAGGCTTTTAAGAAGCGTTATTTGTGTTATAACACCAGTTAAACATGTTGTTAAAATGCAATGTCGATAACCGCCATCTTTAAAATTATTATTTTACCGATAAAGAGGCCAGCCCTGCTTGAAAAAGCCAGGCTGACCTCGATATCATTTTTATTTTTTTGGCATGAAAGATGACAAAATTCATATAAACGCAATTTTAAAACTGTCTCGTTTTTCGGGCTAGCTCGGCCAACGGGCTAGCCCTTGCCCATATAAACAGGCCCTAAGGTTGTAACATTTCTTCAACGGCAAAATATATTTTAAAAAAAAATACTCATTCAAATCTTGCTCTTAAATTTTACGACGAAGAATTATTTATTAAATATAAATATATACTTACACGTACAAATATACATAAAAGTTAAAATTATAATAAATAATTATAAGTAATAATTATAATAAATAATTATAATAAATAATCATTAGTATAATTTACTATAACTTACTAGTTCCACGTTTACAATAATTAGATACGATAATAAAGTTACTTGTTTTACGATAAATTACGATAAAAGATTTCTTAAGAGTATTAATAATAAAACAAAATAAACTTAAAAATATATAAGAATGTTTTCAATTGAGAAAATAATTTTTTTTAATTTTCTTTTAAATAAAAAAATGTTCCATTTGTGAGAAAAATCAACAAGTTTTAATACTACTTTGTTTCATAAAAATCTCAACAAATCCTCTGTAAAAATGCTTCTCTTCAAATCCTCTGTAAAAATGCTTCTCTACAAATTCTCTATAAACATGCTTCTCAACAAATCCTCTATAAAAATGCATCTCAACAAATCCTCTATAAAAATGCTTCTCAAAATGAAGTACAAAATTTACCAAAATTAGTTTTGAAAACTGAAGAATAAAATTTTCATTACGCAAATTGTATTTATTTTTAATTTTTGTCGAATATAAATTGTTGAATAAAACTCTTTTAATTTGCATGTAGGAAGATGTTTTTTTAGTATGGATGAAAAAGAGACCATTTTAATTTTCAATATTAGGAGAAAGCTTATTTAATTTAAACCATTCAGAAATTTTAGTTAATTCGGAAGCGAGTTCCAAAAAACTGATATTCGAAGAAAAAAACTAGACGAGTAAGAGTTTTTGGAACACTTCGGAACAGTAACAGAAAAAGGATGAGACTTAATTGAATGAAGAGTAATACGAGAGTGAATTTTAGCAGATGGCATAAGAGACGCTAGCTCTTTAGAGCAGTGCCCATTATAGTATTTATAGAAAAGATGTAGAGAAGCAACATTACGGCAATGTGATAATGATTAAAGGTTGCCTGCAAGAGCAGGTCCAACTATGTTTGCAATGCGTTTTTGCACCTTAACTTAAAGAGTAAGAGCATCACCAGAAGATCCGCCCCAGATATGACAACAGTATTCCATACAAGGTTGGGTTTGAGATTTATAGAGATAAAGAATAGAATCCAGAGTAAAAAAGTGTCGAGCTCGATAAAGAGATGCAGCTTTAGCAGATGCTAATTTTGCAACGGATTTAATATATGGTTTCCAAGAAAGATCAGAAGTAAGAGTTAATTCTAGAAGATGAGGGTAGATAACTCATCAAGTACATTATCATTCATAAATGTAGGAAGATCTAAATTATTGTGATAACGATTGGCTGAAAAAAATTGAGTTTTATCTGAATTAAAGTTTACCAGCCACTGCGAGCCTCATGCTGTAGCAGAAGTGAGATCCTTTTCAAGCTCAAATGTACCCTCAAAGCAATCGGAGGGTGCAATTGCTTTAGAAATGTGAAGAGCAATGGCCTTAACCTCTCCACCTTTATCTAATGCACGATAAAATCTATCGGTTATTACTGTTAGCAAATCAGCCGTAGAACGAGTAGATCGAAATTTATTGATGATCAGAAAGTAAGTTATTAGATTCAAGGTGAGAGATTAAGTGTTTGTTAATTAATGATTCAAAGAAGACTAATGGGACGGTATATATGTATATATATATATATATATATATATATATATATATATATATATATATATATATATATATATATATATATATATATATATATATATATATATATATATATATATATATATACGGTTTTATTGGTTTAATAATGCTCTCGCTATATGAGCTATATATCACTTATAAAAATAAATAAATAGTATGATACCGTATATGATGTTTTAATGCTTATAATTACACATACTATTGTAAAAGTACCACAAACAGGACAGTGCGTAAAAGCGGACGCTTATCGAAAAAACTAAATATCTTCCCTAAAAATAAAGATATTTGAAAAATTTAAAAAAGCTTTTAATTTTTACTGTGTGGAAAATTATAAATTTTTTAAAAAAAGATATTTTTATGATTGTTTTAATAAGATATTTAAAACCTAACCCTAAAAATCAAACTTTTTTTTGGAAATTAGGTTCTTAGCAAGAAAGATTTAAAAGGCAATTCAAAAACAAAGGAAGCTATTTTTTTGGAAATTTTCTGCTAATTTCAAAAATAGTTTTAAATTTTCATAATCTTTCTCCGTTAAAAAGTTATGACGGAAATAAGATTTTCTTCAGTTTTCACCTTAAACCGGACACAATAGTTTTACCCTATAATCAATTAAAAGTTCATAGCTTAATCTGTTTATTATTTTTTTACTGTAATTGAATTTTTTTTTATTATGTTAAAGTTAATTTATTTTATAATTTTTTCACACTGACTGAATTTTCATTTGGGATTTTAAGTTTTAACACTTTGATGTTAATTAGTTTTGTACTTTTGCACTTATATTGCTGAAGTTAAAATACAAAAGTACACAATGTAACCACAAAAGTGCTTCGTTCCTTCAATTTCAAAAATCTGTAACTTAATTGAATTAACTAAACTTATAATGGCAAAAAATAAAACAAATGAGAAGCCTTACACTGAGGAGACAATTAAAAACGCATTGAATAAGATTGAAAATGGCGAGTTAAGCTTAAGAGGCGCAGCTCAGTTCTACCCCATACCAAAATCAACTTTATCCGACCAAAAATTAAATAAAACTTTAGTAGTTGGTAGTGGCAAAACAACAATATTGAGCCCATTTATCGAGTTAACCATAGTTCATCTTCTTCAGATGCTTGGCGATTGGGGCTTTGGTAGACGAATAGATCAAGTTCAAAGTTTAGTGAGAGACTATTCAATTAAAAATGATGAAACGTGTTTGTTCAACAATGGAACGCCTGGTCGCAAATGGTACAAAGGATTTATGAGTTGATGGCACTCAGAACTAAGCGTAAGAACAGCTACAAACATTGCATCCTTAAGAGCAGGTTCATGCACACCAGAAATTATTGCCCGTTCTTTTGATGTTTTGAAGAAACATTTTGATTTAGCAAAAATAGGTTTTAGTGAAGCCATGCATTTGTGAAACTGTGATGAAACTGGTTTCAATGGTGACAAAGCCGATGCGAAAGTAATTATCAGAAGAGGTGCAAAACGTCCACTAGTATTGACTGGAAATAACAAAAAAATAAACTATACTGTTCTCAATTGTGTTAATGCTGACGGATTCCTTCTACCGCTTTTTGATGTTTACAAATCAAAGAATCGACTTTATGATGATTGGATTAAAGGAGGTCCACCAAAAACACTATACACAACATCACCATCTGGTTGGATGAAAAGTACACAATTTTTGAAGTGGCTCGATGAAATGCTTATTCCTCACATTCAAAAAGTTGGTGGTCAACATGTTTTACTTTTGGATGACTACAGCACACACGTGTCATTAAATGTAGCCTTAAAGTGTAATGAAAACAATATAACACTAATTTGCATTCCCGCCCATTCATCTCATATACATATAAAAAATTTTCCAAGTCTCCTTGCACAGTTATATAAGAGTTATATAATTTCCCAAGTTATATAATTTTCCAGTTATATAATTTCCTTGTCTCCTTGCACAGTTATAGAAGCAACAAAGCTTACACTTGTACTCAAATTATTGCTGGTTTTGAAAACAGAAGATGCATCGTTAAATAAGTTATGAGAAGAAGAAGACGCAAAGCTGTTAAGACGAACATATGTTGAAATTGCAGCAGCAGATGCAGAAACTCCTGCCAAGAAAGCCAAAAAAAAGTACAAAACATGCAAAAAGTGCCCAAAAGTTTTCGAAAATGAAACGCCAGAGATGCAAGTTTTATGGAAAACTTGTGAAAAATCTAGTTGCAGTCCGTGGTTTTGTGAGTTTTTTTCCTAGTTTTTTCTGCTTGTATTATTATTATGTGTATATTTTAAAAATAAAAATATTGAATTTATCAATTTATCTATGTTTTTTTTTGTAATTTGGAACTGTCCGCTTTTTTTCCGGCATTTTCGCCGGATTATCCGACCGGATTTCATATACAGTACACTACTTATTTATTACTTAATTTGAGAAAAACGCAATTAAAAAAAAATTATTCACAAATAATTAAAAATTAACTTTTTGTAAAACGTTTTTTGAAACAAATAATTTTTATGAATTTTTTCAAAACTCTTTGAAAATGTGTATTCAATAACGTTTGTAGACATAAACTAGCTTCAAAAGTATTTTGTCAAAAAGTCAAAATTGATATTTTTTACCTTAAGGCGTTTTGAAAAACGGCTGCAGTATGGATGATATAACGAAATGAGATTTGACACAAAATTTAAAAGCTCTTAACAAAAGCCACTAAACCAAAAAGATTAAAAGTAATTGCAGTTTAAGGCACTAAAAAATTTTAATATAGTGTGTTGTCGTTTGCATAGAAACATTATATAAATCACTTTTTAATTTTAATATAAACTAATTTCATTTTAAACTTTGTTGCGCTTAACCATACCTATATAAACAATCTATATATAAACAAATATGTTATTTGTTTATATATATTGTTTATAAAATATAAAAAATTCATTTATATATAGGGTTCCCAAATCTCCGGATTTGTCCAGATTTTAACACAAAAAATAAGCCTCTGGGGGATTTCAAAAAAAAACATGAAATCTCCTCTTTTTGGAGGTTTTTATTTAACTTTTTATTTAAAAATTTAAAACTATTAAATGTAAATTGTTTTTAGTTGTTCTACCAATTTATTGAAAATGCTTAAACAACACGTGTTCTCTTTTCTTCATTACACAATATTAAAAAATGCGCGCGCATCCAAACTTGCAAATACGAAAGTCGCGACCGTTAAATTACATATATATTATAAAGTATTTTTGTTGCTACCACAAAAGAAATTATTCATTGAATTTAAATTTGAAGCTTTAAAAGTAAAAGAATTGGTACACTATCAATAATGTTGTCCTAAAAAATGTTTCTTAGCTTAAGAAAGGGAGAAATGATTTTGAAGCCAAATTCAAAATTTGGCCAGCTGGATTATATTTTTTTGTTTCTCACAAAGACAAACAAATTTCCTTATGTTAATCTTATTTATCTAATGCATTTTACAACAATAAGTCAATATAACGCAAGTTGCATAACCTTTGACCTGTTATTAGTCCCAATACTAAGAGTTAAAAGCTCTCAGCTGGATAAAACTTGACGGTACCCCTATTTGAGATCAAGTTGTAGACTCAATTTTATTTGTAAATGAAAAAACCCCTTTTTATCTTAATAAATCATTGTGCCATTTATTTGGACCAATTTTGTTAGACCCATCTTTTTCAATGAGTCTTTGTTATCAAACAAAGACTCATTGAAAAAGATGGGTCCAACAAAAAAGTATAGTCGGTATAATTCATCTTTCCCTGTTTACAATTCTTGCTTTGTTCCAACGAATGATTGGAACAAAGCAAGAATTGTTGACAGGGAAATTGATAACTGATGCAAGTGATTAGTTAGATAAAAGTAAATAAAGGTTACAAGATGACAATAGAGACAAGTTATATAATGAAGATTTAATTTATGGCTTACATTTATATAGTTTTTATCTTTGTATATTATTTAAAATGGTATATTTCGATATAGAATAACTTATTCTATATTAAAATATACCGTTTTAAAAGACTTAAGGTACTTCTATATAATTAAAAAGACGAAAATTCTAAAAATTTTATTTTTATAAAATTATAATTGCTTTAAGGTCAAAATTATTCACATAATTTTAATTTGTCCTCAAAATTTAAAAGGAAAAAAGAAATTGAGGTAATTTTATATTTATCTTAATATTGGTATAGATTTTTACTCTTAGCAACCATGTTATGAAATTGTAACACCTCTATTGCAAGTTATTTCTAGTGCAATTCCATCCCAATTTGTTTTCAAGTATTCTCACTTTGCATAACTGAAAAAAATATATATTTTTTTAGGAATTAAGTCAAGACTCTCACAAGATTAATGCCTCCAAGACCAAACGCAAAATGTAAATAAGTGTTTAAATAGAATTATTTGAACTCGTTGTCCCAAATCTACTTGTAGCAGAAAAGTACTTATAATTGGTGCGTGTTCTGCCATCATAAGTTTTAATGATGATATTAATTGTATTGGAAATATTTTAATTGTTTTAGTATTCCATGTGAAAGTTTTTTTTTTAAAAAATACATTAAAAAGTGGCCATAATAGAGCTTTAACTCATTGTAAATAGTCATTAAACTTCTAATACTTTAAAAACACAGGGAAAAGAAAAAAAATCTAAGAAAAAGAGTTTATATTAAAAAAAAGGAAATTAAAGAATGCCAACCATATAGTTCTGGATCCCATTGATTAGTTCTGTTTTGTTTTATGTTAATAAATATTATCTGATTTTAAAAACAGTTTTTTCACAGAACATGTTTTTTTTGTTTCGGTTATACCGTTTACATAATATCTTTACTAATACTATATAAAATTTCTTAAAATTTTCCACAAATGTTCGTTACGTATAGCTAGAAAATTACCTTCATTGATGAGTCTCGTTTACTCAGATTTGTACCTATGAAATTTAGAATAGGCGAGTAAAATTGTGAAAATCACTAATTCTAATGAAAATGACTATATTTTTGCAAGTTTTGATGGTTTGAACATGAAAGTGGCACAGATAGTAGTTTACATTGTTATAAAACAACTATGCAAGTTTCAAAGTTTAAGAGTTACCCTATATTAAATAATTATGTAAACGGTTTAGCCCCTTTTAAAGACCAAAACCAACTTTTTTATAAGGATTAAAAAAAAAATTATTTCTTATATCTTCATTCGACCTATATTTGTAATTTATGTTAACTATATTTGTAATTAATGTGTTTTAAGAAAAAAATTGTCTAATTGTATAGAAGTACCTTAATTCATTAATAAATTTTATTTATTTAATTCTCTTAAAAGGGGTCCACTCTGGTACTACCTTGTTAAATGATGGGGATTCCCCATTCATTAAACACGAATTGTAAAATCTACTCTTTTTCGATGATTACCATATGGCAACCCTACTTATATAACGTTTTATTCAGGGTCGTATGTAATATAAGTAAACTTTTCTAATAATTACAAGTCTTTTTTGCTGATGCTGCTTTGTTTTGATTTTTGTAGTTATGTTATCATATTTTAAAAAATTGACAAGATTGAAAAAACACGAAAGATATTGTAACATACATGTGGAAAATTTGAAACTTCAACTTTAGATTTGCCTCTCTCTCTCGATTATTTTTGATTGCTAAAACTACGTTATCTGCTTCTTAGACCTTTCAAAATGATAGTCATAGAAATAAGATTTTATTTCCATTTTATTTAAAAAAAAGATATATGAAATATATTTTTATGTGATATATTTTAATAAAGACAAAAACTATTTATTTATTACTATTGTAATAAATACATAGTTTTTAATACAATCTCTTATCCGTGAAAATGATTTATCTGTACAAGTTTTATATATTTTTATGCATTTGTATGCAACATAATTAAATTAATTTATCATAAATGCGAAAGGAAACTTGACGGATAAAGGTTTGTTTTGCCACAAGCTGACGTCAATGCTAATTCTTTTCGGCTTAACTTTTAGATTACCGTTTTAGATTATTATTATTATTCTTTAGTTCTTAATCATAATCATAAGAATGAATTTTTTTTATGACTATGTTTAAGTGCTCTAAGATCTTCTTTTTTCCATTAGTACGTAACGTTATACACGTTACGTACAAACGTCTGTAAGTGTAAACGTGTTTAGCATATGTTGAGTTTGCAGGCATTATATGGAATAATCGCATATATCTATAAATCTATAAAATGAGAAAACTTGAAAATTTTATTTTAAATTTTAGAAAACTTTTTTGCTATTTTGTTATTTTTTGCTATAAATGTATTAGAAAGATTGAAAAAAATTCAAAATTTGTTACGGTAAGAGGAGGTCTTAAACCCTCCAAAACAATACTGATGACAGCGCAGTTAACCACTGAGCTATCAACGAATCATTTAGCAGAAAAACAAACCGTATTTTAAGTCTCTTATAAGCCCTATTTATGCGGAAAAGGTGCGCATGTTATTTTCTCTTAAAGTTATTTTCCAGAATAAATTATTTTACTAAAAAAGTATTGAAATAAATAAGGTATAGTTATAGAAATAATCGGCGATGAATAGATATGTAAATTGGTAAAGACGAATTTTACGGATCTGGAAATCTAGGGTATATAAGAAAAAAGTATGGAAAAGTTTGGTTTGCAATAGATTTATAAAAATCTCAGCTAGTCTATTAATAACATTATTTTGTTTACTATATTTTGATAATGTTCCGTAAAGTTACGTAAAGTTCAAAACGCGTTCCGTAAAGTTCAAAACGTTTTGAAATGCAATGGAATGGTATTAATCGAAAAAAGTTTCGTATAACTAACGGGAATTTTGTCAACAGGAGTAAAAAATCATTTCAAATAACCGAAATTTCAAATAACTGCAAGTTCGAATAACTGATGGATATTTGCATGAGTTTGTTAAGGAAAACTCACGTGAAAGAAAGATGACAGGAAATTTAAATAAGCGCTAGTTCGATAAAGCGGGAATTTATTGTCCTTAAACGCACGTTTAGCTTTTTTGAATAAAGCGTTGACTTCGTAAACGGAATGTCTGAGATTCTAGACTCGCCTCTTCATGATTTTTTTCTTTTTTTTTACACACACACATACAGCCGAATGTTAATAAAATGAAATAGTAATATGAGCAAAAATTGATTGCAAAATTTGTGTTTTAATAGCATATGGAAACATCGGGTATTAAAAATTTGTTTTTAATTTTACTTGTTGCTTGTTAGATTGAACGATGGATTTTTCCAATACATTTTCTAAAATATTTGATCCACAAGTTTGTTGTAACTTTTGTAAATTAATCATTTCTTTGAAATTTAATTATTTCTTGAAAAGTCATTTAAACTCAAAAAAACACAAAATGTCTTTAGACGAGTAAACTTTAAAAATTTAGTGTATTGGGAAAATATGTGAAGCATTTATTTTAGCTAATATGGAATATTAGTTCAAATAAATTAAGTGGAATATTATATTCCACTTCATAAATTAAATCATCCCTCCTAAAATAATATTTTACAAAAGTATTGATGCTATGAATACCCAACGATCTGCAGGGCACCTCAAAGCGCATGGTCGGGTTCTGGGAACGCGCTGAACCTGCCTTCAGTCGGTCCTGAGTACGACTATGCAAAACATAAATGAGACACAGTGGCGCACAAAGAACACAAATAAAAATAAAAATTGCTATACAAATTACACTTTAAAGATACAAATATAAGCATTTTTTATTTACTAGATTATTTTTTGAATTAAAACTAAAATAAAATTCAAATGTAGTATATTATTAATTCTAAAATTATTTGAATATTTAAAATTACTTGTTTTTTTTTCCATTAACTTAAAATCAATCAAAATATATTAGTTAATGTTAGATGTATGTTTTGTAATTTTTCACGGTTTCATCAATTTGCTTATGCAATAATATAGTAATGTTTTAAAATTACACCTTCAGTTTTTTTAATGGTTATCATGGATCCTGATAATGTCAACCTAGCTTTTTTTTTTTTATATATTTTTTATTTTTTTATATTATTAAGGTGCCCCAGGAAGTCCTTACGGTCTTACCACAGAGCACCCTGGATGAGCATTTTAATTGGAAGTTCACGACTCCTTCCTAACCAATTCGCAAAACTTGCCCAGAGGTGGGGTTCGAACCACGGATCTTTTGTATTTGAGGCAAGTGCGCCACCACTGCGCCATGGCTGCTCAAAATGCCATTTAAAGCGTGGTTTGAATTGGCTTATGCATAGCATGAATATATCAACAATATTTTAACTGTCTAAACTACTGCCAAAATCTAAAAAAAATGCTAAAAACAGGTGCAAAAGCTGGTCAACGGACAACAAGTTGGTAAAACAAGCAAAAAAAATATGTCTCTATTAACGAAAGTTTTTTGTTTTTTCCACATTATTTAACAATAATGTGTAAAAAAAATTGCTAAAGCTAGCTAGATGTAGTTGTTGCATCATTATTTTTTTTATGCTGGTTTCCTTAACTTTTTTTCTTAAATTTTTTTTTCTTTGGTAGTTTTCTTAATAACTAAATAAACAAATCATTCGTGAGTTAAAGGTGATGAAGTAATTATTATAAAAATAAATACTAGTTAAAAAATTAAACTCCCTAAATAATACAATGTGCTTGATATTTCAATTCTAAGTGCGCTGAAATTCTCAACAGTAACAAATGATAAATTCATTTTCTACAACCATGTTATATAAATGATACACATATATATATATATATATATATATATATATATATATATATATATATATATATATATATATATATATATATATATATATATATATATATATATATATATATATATATATTATATATATATATATATATATTATAAGCGTAACTCTAATGCTAACTTAGCTCTAACCAGTCAAATTCAATAAAATAAGTTTTCATAAATCTTTTCTTGGTAACAATGATTTGTATTTTGTATTTAAGAAACACAATCGTCTTTCATACATTCATTCCATCGATAAAGACATTTTAGCAATGTTTTAAAACCTGTAAAGTTCTGATAACACTCGTTCAAATCGTAAAAACACTAAAAAAAAAACATTACTTTGAATTTATATTATGCAAAAAATAGTAACAACTAATATTTGTTTAACAAGTTTAACTTGTTTATAGTTGTATTATTTGTCTATACCTCTCCAGCTGAACATTTATCGTTTAAACATGTTTCGAGATAGAATAAACAAGACAGACTTTCCAATATCGATGTTGATGTTTTCTTACATTTAGAGTATTCATCCAAGCACTAAAAACAACAATAACATGATAAAAATGTCAATTTACTTAAGGGCTACAAACAAAAATTAATAAGAACATCAACCTAAATAAAATAATTTTTTTTTTATAAAAATGAAGATTGTGAACTTTCTAAATTTCTTACTTTTTTCGAAACTGGTTCTGTTTCTATTAACTCTGTAGTTGAAGGTTCTGTAGATAAATCAGTGTTATCATATGGAGTTGTAGTTGATTCTTCTCCTGATGTTTCCAAATCTAAATGTTAATTACCAGCATAAAAAAATTATAAATGACTCCTAACTTTTTGACTCTTAAGTATTAATCTGATTGATTTAATCCACAATTCGTAGCTTATTTTTATAGCTTTGATATTTAAGTGAGTTAAGTATAGCTGGAGTTTATTTAAGTTTAGTATAACTGGAATTTAAGTGAGTTTAGTATAAATGGTGTTTAAGTGAGTTTAATATAACTGGAGCTTAAGTGAGTTTAGTATAACTGATGCTTAAGTGAGTTTAGTATAACTAGAGTATATTGTATGGACTGTATGAGAATTGTAAAAATGATTGTAACTGCTTTTGGCTTTTTTTTTTTACTGTATAATGTATAAATTTACATCACAGTATTAAACTACATTGTAGTCGCCTTTGTTAATACAAAGGCGACTACAATGTAGTCGCATTGTACTTATGCAACAAAATAATAACTCAAAATATAGAACTTACTTAATTAGATAATCTTAAATCTATTTACCTACCATGCACCATTTTGCTCTTACTATATATATTTTTTCTTTATTTCTTTACAATAATATACATATGAGATTAGATTTATATGAATCGCTAAATTGAAAAAGGGGACATGTTATGTGAATTTTTGCAGGGCATGTCCTCTTTTTTAAGTTAGCGATTCGTATATTATATAAATAAAATTCAATTTAAATAATGGAGATAATCTTTAAAATAAATGGAGATTATGTTTATAATATTACATTTATTTTTATAAAAAAAAAAAAAAAAGAAAATCATCTTTTTATGCGAGTACTAAGAATTAAGAATCCAAAATTGAAAAAAATTATTCTGTGAAAACAAATCTCAAAGAGGAACTTTAATTTCAATTCCTTTTAAATCAGAGGACTGGTAATGAAAGGGTATTAATAAGAGGGATTATTTTAAAGAATACAAAATAGAGGATTTTGTTGTTCATTTTATTTAACATGATTAAATGTTTGTTTTAACATAGTAGGAAAAAAATGTAAAAATAAAGTAACAAAAAAGAAACGGGGTAAAATAAATAAGTACAAACCGTCGTCCTTAGGTGCAGCTGCAATTGAACAAACAATCGCAAGTAAAATAAATAGATTCATGTTTTTTATTTAGCAAACTATCTTTACCAAAAATAATGCTGTTCTTTAAGCTTACAAAATGCTTCTTTAAGCTTACTCGTGATTTGTAACTTTTTATATTGTTTCCGTTCTAGTTCCCCCGTGTTGTTAGAAACTGTGCTTTAAATGTTTTATATTTCATTTTCACGTCATTATGTTCTTTATTTATTCAACACTGATGTTGTTAGATACCTTTTTTTTTGAAAACTGAAAATTATTTATTTACCATATTTGAAAACGTTTTTTTTTAAATGCTACGAGGTTCTTTAAAGTTGAAAATGATTTATTCATTTAGGTTTCACATGATTATTGAAGAATAGAAGTAGAAATTAGTAAGAATGTATCTATTTAAAAATATGACCAATATAAACGATTTCCGTTAAATAATACGGAATGTTTGAAAATATATAATCGGTTTCAAGTAAAAATTAATATTTCATTGCAAAAAATATTTACAAGTTTATGAAAAATTTTTGTTCAAAAAAAAAATTTAAACGAAAAAGAAAAATTTAAAAGATATTTTATAATATTTTTAAACATTTTTCAAAACGAAAGAACTACCGAAATAAATTTTGAAATCCATTGAAAAAACAAAATATTTATTTCAAGTTTTTGGCAGGAAGAGCAGGAAGAGGATCCTCTTCAAAAATTAATATTAAAAATGCTAATATCTTTTAGAAATTAAATTAAAAATTAAGTTTGAAATTTTTAAGTTAAATTAGATAAGATAAATTAGTCTATTTTCGGTGAATATTTTAAGTAGGTCACTTAAATTTTATTTAAACAAGAAGTATTTAGAAAAATCGTAATGTCAAAATAAATGAATATAGAACAATATTGTAAACGAAGAAAGTTAGATATAATAATAATTTTATATATATATATATATATATATATATATATATATATATATATATATATATATATATATATATATATATATATATATATATATATATATATATATATAACTTTCGAATTGTGGGTGTTCTATTTCTATTCTATTAAACTGTTTTAGATTTTTTATTCTTTGGTCTCATGTTTATTTAATTTTTTTTATTGTTTTTTTTAGGTGCCATAAGTTTTTTTTTAGGTGCCCTTGTCACAGAACACCGCAGAAGTGCATTTAACAAGGATGTTCACGCCGTCTTTCTTACCGCCACGCGATAAGCAAACTAACTTTAATTATAGCTTTAAAACCAGGGCCGTCCCGAAGGGGGTGTCCCCCCCCCCCCCCCAAAGCTGTCATTTAAGCATTTGAGTTGGCACATTGACCAAGTTTTGAACTATAGTTGGCAAATTGCAAATATTGAGGACCCTTTTTTTTTTTTTTAATGTTTCTAGTTGGCAAAAAAAACATACACCCCCCCCCCCCCATAGAAAACCTCTTCGGGACGGCCCTGCTTAAAACCATTGCAAATGAGTATTCAGAATAAGCATTTTTTTGCGCAAGTGATGCGAAATGTTACGAAAACTTGAAGAGAGAAAAAGAAACTCTCTTGCTTACCAAAAAAGTAATTATTGACAATAAAACTCTAACAAGCTATACTAAAACTACAACAATGAATACTTGGAGAAACCCGCGACTAGCATATCCAATGAAAAAATAAAAAAACACGAATTTAACAAAGCACTATTTGAACTAAAGCGTAACAAGTCATTTTGATATGACAACATTACAAATAATGTAGTTATGAATAGTATAAGTAAATCATTATTTTATTTAATTGCATTTTCATTTAAGAATAGTATATTTTCTGATAAATTAAAATCAGACAAAACCATCCAGTTTCTAAAAATGGTGTTTGTTCTTCTGTTTGCAACTACCGTCCTATATCACTACTCCCTGTATTTTCAAAAATATTTGAAAGAGCAATTTTTAATTGAATTTATCATTACATGACATTAAATCCATTTGGATTTCAGAAATACTGCTCTTCAAAACATGCTATTATTGAACTTGCCAATAAAATACTGCTCTACAGAACATGCTATTATTGAACTTGCCAATAAAATACTGCTCTACAGAACATGTTATTATTGAACTTGCCAATAAAATATCTATGTCCTTTGATAAAGAAGAACAAGTACGAGGAGTATTCGATTTCTCTAAGGCTTTTGATACTGTTGATCACGGAATTTTACTTATAAAGCATTACGGCTTTAAAGACCTAATATATAAGTAAGTTAAAAATTATCTTTTTAATAGAAAATAGTATGTTGTCGTGGAGGAGTCGGAGCTCTTGATATTGTATGCGGAGTCTCACAGGGATCGATTTACGGCTTTTATTATTTTCAATATACATTAATGATGTGAGTTAAGCTTCTCATAAAATATCGTCAATTATGTATGCAGACAATACAAATTTATTTTACAACAACTCCGGTGTAAAGATATTGTTCGAAACAATGAACACTGAACTAGAAAGCTTTAACCAATGGTTTATAGCTAATAAATTATCGTTAAATGGTGAAAAAACAAGTTTTACTTTCTTCCATAATATAAGGCAATCAATTAATCTTCCGTTAAAGTTGTCAAAACGCTCAATCAATAAAAATGAAATAAATCGAATAATGAAATAAGCCATACAAGGTTTTTGGGAATAATATTTGATAAAAACCTACCATGGAAAAAGCATATTATTCTCATTGAAATAAAAATATTTTCTGTTATAAGTGTATTGTATAAATCTAGGACCTTTCTTGATTAGAAATCGTGCAAAATGCTTTACTTCAGTCTTGTTTATTGTCATCCTACGCTAATTTTATTTGGGCTAACACATGTCAAACTAAATTAATAAGATTACAGACCACGCAAAGCATTAACTAGTTAAAGAGATTAGAAAACCCTTCCCCTCTAATAAAATACATGAATGTCCTAGATATATCAAAACTTAATTTGCTTCAAATATTAATACTTATGCCTAAATATAAAAATAACTTGCAGCCAAAAGTATTTTCTGATATTTTTACATCGGCTTTTTCACAAAAATACAATCTTTGATCAAATACAAACCATAACTATCACTTGAGCAGAGTAAAATCAAAAGTGTCAAAATTCACAATTATTAACCGAGGCTCGTCATTATGGAATCAATTCAAAAATAACAGTGTAAAAAATTTGAAAAGCACTTACTCTTTTAAACGAAAAAAAAAGCGGCTTCACTGTTTGTCCAATAAAATCCTGCAGTTTAGGATCAACTGCAAGATGGCATCTAACAGAGCGCCATCTTGCAGTTCAAATATAAATGACAACTATTTTGAGCCGGGATAGCTCAGTTTGTTAGAGTGCTACTAAAGTTTGGAATTACTATTGGCCGTAGCAGCAAAGTTACAAGTTCAAATCCCGGCTTCCCCTACTCAGCGTATGAGCAGTACCTCGATCTCGATTAGCTCTGCTATTACGATATTTCTATCTCAACTAGTAAATAACTCTGTAATTCTGAAACACGAACTTTGACGAAAAATACCGCTGCAAAAAGAAACAAGTTGAGAGCAGTACTTCTAGGGACGTGGTGGGGATCGAACTCAGAAGTGCTCGCTTATGAATATTACACCACTACCGCATTTTTTTTAAGTACCTATAAAACGGGTAGTATCTATAAAAGAATATGGAACATCTCTATCGTAAACAAAAGCATGCTATACAAATGATTAATTTTAAAAATAAAAACAAACATTAAAAACATCTTTTTGAACAAATGTCTTTACTAACATTGTTTGAACTAAATGTATATAATGTTCTGTATATTATGTATAAGAGCAAAAGTCAAAGCTGTTCTTCGATTTTCTATAGTTCTTATCAATAAAAGCCAGAGAAATGAGCCTACGAAAGTTATATCTATTGCGCACAAATAGTACTCTGTTTAAGCCTTAATGCAAAAGTAAACTTGAGGAATTTAAAATTATGTATCGCGCGCCTCTCAAACTTCAACTGCTTAAAAATAACTATTAAAAAGAGTATTTTAAAGTATAGAACTTAGCTACTGATTATTTCTCAATTTATTCACTGTTACTTATTTGTATTATTTCTTATTTTTTGGAAAATATAGACCGCCCCAAAAGAGGGGTGACGCACCCAATCAAAGCTATCGTATAAGCATTTGAGTTGACACATTGAGCAAGTTTTGAACTATAGTTGGCAAATTGCAAATATTGAGGACCTTTTTTTTTTATTTATTTTTTTTGGTGTGTCTAGTTGGCGAAAAAATACATACACTCCCCCCAATGGAAGACCTCGCGACGGCCCTGTATATAGGTACATTTTGAACATTGCATTAGCAATAAATGTGTAAATATTTTTTAAAAAATACGATAAATACATTTGCATACGAGTTATTTTTCATTTTAATACCATTAAAATGTAATGATTTTATGTAAAAATTTTGTGAATATAATTTTAAATGAATGGCAATCTAAAGCGGTTCTTGACAATAAGTCTATTTGGTATTATGCAGATACAGCCGTGACGCTGTGATTAGAGATCTGGCTCAGAACCAAGAAGTTTATAGTTCGACGCTGGCTCTAGCTCAATATGTGACATTTGTAAGGACAGAGGCGCAAACTTCATAGTTAAATGCTTTTTCGCGGTGCTCTGTAATATAACCATGAGGACTTCTGGGACCATCTTAATAACCACACACACACAAAAAGTAAATTTATATACTTTTCCCGCGTTCTTTTTACAGTGTTACCGAAGTTTATTTATCATTCATTTAAAATAACTGTCGTGATTTTTAACTTATATATGAATATTCGTTCATAATGAAACTTTATTATGTAATCACAGGGCCGACGACACGGATTTTGAAGTGGGGGGGGGGGGGGCACAATCATAAATTTGTGAAAAAAGTCCTCTATATCTTCAAAAAAATTTCATTAAAAAATCTTTTCGTAAAAAAAAAAAAGGTCCTCTAGAAAAAAAGTGTGTGGAGGAGGGGGCACGTGCACCCTGACCCCCTCTCCCCTTCCGTTGTCGTCGGCCTTGAATCACGATGTTGTAAAATTAAGAAACGAAAAAAAAATTAAATTAATAAAAAATATAAATAAATAACACTATTTTCTTTACTTTTCACTTTTTCACTTTTTTACTCTGTAGCAACTTACTTTCAGAAAAAAGTACAAAAGTTAACTAGTTTGAATAAACTGTAGAATACCCACAATATCACGAATTGTATAATATGTAAAATATTACGACGCGACAAAACCGACACCACTTGCCGTTAAACTATTCAAAAAGATTTATGATAAAATGCAGCTTAAGTATGATTTTAGCTATTCATGATATTGCAACTGCTGATCATGAAGCCTTCAAAAAGATTAGTTGACAACGTTAACAAAATATCAAGCGTTATAGAACAAACAGTCATAAAGTAATAAATCTACAGAAATTATTAATTAATCATTAGATCTGCAGTTTGTTAATCATAAATAAACGAAATAAAATTCAGTTTATATTTGTGGAACACATGAGCAGGCTAATAATTGATAAAGAAATCGATGTAATGAATGCTGTTTATGAAAATTTGCCATAGTTTTGACGCGTTGAAATCTATAGCAGAGCATGTGTCTGTAATAATCTGGATGTTGCCATAGATAGTAGATTCGGTCAGTATATCGTGAAGGCGGAATTAATAGAAGTAGCAATTGTTCATCTAAAAGTTTGGATCAAAGACATCAAACAAAAAAAAAAATTACTCAGAAACTTTTGAAGAACAAAACTTAACAACAGTAACAGCTTGCTTAAAACAGTTACAGCGCAAGTTCAAACTCAGTTTATGAAGCAGCCGTGCCTAAAATTAAAGATAAATTTTTTTAATTTATATTGTTAATGATACTGATAACATTATTGTTACATACATTAGTAGCAGAATTTTATAACTTGGCGACCTTTATTAAGTGTAGCCGGGCAAGTTTTCATGCAAAACCATGATGGAATGACAAAGGGCCTTCTAGCGCCACTGGTGCCCAGGTCAAAAATGGAGAACGGCTTCCTCCCCCTCCCCCAGTTTCAAACGAAGAAATTACAAAACTTTAGGATTTGTGAACACAGAAATGATCTATTTCTGATGCAGCACATTGTATTATAATGTTTTAGCCAAATCTTCTTCAATCACAATAATCGAAAGGTCAGTTACGCGATTCTGGCCTATCATCGAACGGAGAAAGTTTTTTACAATCTTCAGTTTACTAGACGATCGTTCACCCTCAGTAACTGACACAGAAATAGTATAGAAAATCCGGAGCGTGATATAAATTAGTGTGAAAAAAGGCATTTAAGTTTCTTCTTGAAGATTTTGTTGAGTAGCTGTAGTGGATTTCCTTGTTTAAAAATTTTCTTTTCCTAAAAGACAACTTTCTTTCCTAAAGTAGGAAAGTTACATTTAAACTTTTTTTTCAAAATAAATAAACAGGTTGAGGCTTTTAATTGGTTTTAATTGGTTTAATAAAGTTTGGCTTTGGTTTAACGAATAATACTTAAAAACGTAAAATTCTAATAATAAACCGTAAGAAAAAGGACGCATAATAATTTTTTTCTTTTTCGCATACTTAGATTAAAATTAAAATTAAAATTGAGATTCTGTTGCCTCAGTGTCGATAAGTGTTAAAGCATTTCTTAAATTTTTCTTTTTAAATTTTTTAAGTTTAAGTTTTTCAAAAACTTTGAGGAGCCAATACAAAATACTAAAATATATTTTAGCACTTTGTATTGATTCCTCTATAGTTTGTCATTTAATAGAGTTGTTTGATGAAGCTCTCAGAGTAATCAGAGTTTAAAAGTTGACATATTAAAAAATCTTGTAAATCTCGTTTTGTCAAATATGAGCTTTTGGTTTTGTCTCGTTTTGTCAAATATGAGCTTTTGGTTTTGTCTCGTTTTGTCAAATATGAGCTTTTGGTTTATTATGATGTTTATATTAGTAGTTATAATTATGATAATTATGATAAGTTATTTAACTCTTTTCTTCAAAATTATATTGGTAATAACAGTATCAATAAAAAATCAAAAAGCTATGTAATTTTTGTTATATACCACAACTTTTTATTTCAAATTTGAGTAGATAGTGTTCAAAAATTTACAAAAATCATGCTTTTTATAAAGATAATAAATCTAATCGAAAATTGGGACGTGTTGGAAAAAAAGTTAAACGATGGAAAATATCAAACGAAGCTTACGTTAATCGAAAACACGAAAGAAATTCAGCGTTAAAAAAAAATAAAAAAAATAACTTTATTTACATATATCTTTTAAATAAACAAAGTCTTGACATAATTTTTTATTTAAATGTTTGATTTTACTACTACTGCTACTACTACTACTGATTGGTAGTAGTAGTAGTAGTTGTAGCAGTAGTAGTAGTAGTAGTAGTAGTAGTAGTAGTAGTAGTAGTAGTAGTAGTAGTAGTAGTAGTAGTAGTAGTAGTAGTAGTAGTAGTAGTAGTAGTAGTAGTAGTAGTAGTAGCAGTAGTAGTAGTGCTCATTCGAGCGTGTTTGACACGAAACCCTTGGCAGCCATTGCAACTGAGGTAGTGTCGAGTGAGAGTTGCAGCACTTTGTCTTTTGAGAAAATGTGAACGAACGTGTATGCAAGTTTTTAATGTATGTAAACTTTAAATTAAGTAATGTGAAAACATACTGAAACATTTATCAAGTTTTACAGTTTGATTTTCACTTAAAAATTGCATTGTGTCAAGCTCTCCTTAACTTTGATGTACAGCATATTTTTCCGTAAAAACGTCATTAAATAGTTTTAGAAATTTTTGTTCACCAACGCCGAGTGGATAGCGCGCTTAGCTTCTGAACAAATAAGTCCTGGTTCGAGTCTTACCATTGAAAACTTTTTTTTTAATTTTTTTTCGACTATTTTAAAATACAAAATACTTTTGAAGTTTTATAGAGTGTTTATAAAAACATATGTAACGATATTATACACTTAAACGAACGAAAAGATTTTTAAAAAAGTATTATGAATAATGTAAAAAGACTAGAGATTCTTGGCCTCATCCTTGGCCTCATCCTCATTCTTGGCTTAGAGATTCTTGGCCTCATCATTATATGAGCGCAGAATTCGTGAAGATTTGATCCAGACTTATAAATTATTAAATAAGATGGAAAATGTGGACTTTATAAACGGTTTCAAGCCAAATGATTTTCAATTATTTATTAAACTTTATTACTCTTTTATTCATAGTTATATAAGTTATGGAGTTATTGCCTGGGGTAGCACAAATCAAAACAAGTTACAATGTCTCTATCGCCGTCAGAAACATGCGATCCGTTTAATTAATTCTGCGGATCGGTTCGCACATTCCTCAATATTTTTTAATCAAATGAAAATACTCGATATATATAAACTAAACGTATATAAAAATTTATCTTTTGTTTACATGTGGAAGTATGATTTATCTCCTTTAATTTTTAAAGACCTTTTTATTTTGAAACCATTAAGCAAGTTTAACATGAGAAATAATAGTTATTTAAATGAACCAATGAAATGAACCAATGAAATGAACCAATGAAATGAACCAATGAAATGAACCAATGAAATGAACCAATGAAATGAACCAATGAAATGAACCAATGAAATGAACCAATGAAATGAACCAATGAAATGAACCAATGAAATGAACCACTCTGTCGAACAAAGTTCAATCAATTTTGTATCACTTATCGTGCAGCTCATCTCTGGAACAATATTATTTTGCCCAACTTCGACTTACCACTAACTTACCATGTTTTCAAAAATAAATTAAAAGATCTCATTCTCTCTATTGAAAATATCTTATATATATTTTTAATATATATAAGATATTTTATAAGAATATTTTTAATTTATCTTGTGATAAAAAAATAATTTTTATTTTCAAGTTTTGTTTTATACTTATTTACGATTTATTTTTATTTATCTAAGTACGATCTAATGTTTTTAATTTATTTTTACGTGCTCATTGTAATAACGTTTTTATTTATTTTTTTTAATAATATTTTGCGTACTCTCTTTTGTAAAAGGCTTCTGACGATAAGATCATTGTGATCTTCTTTTAGAAGCCTTGTTTGTATTTCAGAAATATGTAATTTATATATATTATGTCAAATGTAAACAAAAAAAAAAAAAAAAAATTATCGAGAGGAAACGGTGTCAGGTTTGAACGCAAAAAACAAAGCGCAACTTAAGACACTCATACTTTACTAACAGAATAACAAAAACATGGAATAAACTACCAAGAGAAGTGGTTAATGCAAAATTAGTCAACAGTTTTAAAGCACAATTAGACAATTGGCTCCTTTTAAATTAAATTATTAGTGACACGGCTGTCTAAGTATGATATTAATACACACAGTCGTCTTCTTCGGGCGGCTACAGCATCTACTGTTACTATTACTATGACTATATATTTTTAAAAACATCAAAACACGGGTAGAAAAAAATTGTTGCGTAAGTGTCATGATTGAGATACTTAGGTTAATAACGTGCTCAGGTAATTAGTTCTAATACGATGCGGATGGTTTGAAAAAAAAGTTTTCCAAAACTTTTTTTTTTTTTTTTTTTTTTTTTTTTGTATTTATTTAGGTGCTCCCAGAAGTCTTTACGGTCTTATCATAGAGCACCGCGGGAGAGCATTTAACAGGAAGTTCACGCCTCCTTCCGTACCAATGTCACTTGTTGGGCTAGAGCTGGCGTCGATAAAAAAATAAAAAAATAAAAACTTTTTAAATAGTTCTGCTACTCCAGAAAGCGCTGCAAAAAAAAAAAACCGTAGTTAGAAAAAAATTTAAAATTTTCTTTTGACATTAAATAGTTTTTTTTGGCTACATTTATTTTTTTACAATAAGTATGTGCTACAACTGTTTTTCAAAACGCCTTAATATGCTTATTACGTATTTCGAGAGAAAAAAAGATTATTAAATAGAGATGGTTAAGCGCAAACAATGTTTATATAAACTCTTTGTAAAACGTTTCTTAAAGCAAATAATTTTGATGAACTTTTTCAGAACTTCTTGAAAATATGTATTCAATAACGTTTGTAGACAAAACCAAAAAAACAAAGCTTATTTTGTAAAAAAATTAAAAATAATATTTTTTACCTTAAGGCTTTTTGAAAAACGGCTGCAGTATGGATGATTCAACGAATATGTTGAGATGAGGTAATTTGACGCAAAATTTTAAAGTTCTTAACAAAAGCCACTAAACCAAAAGAATTAAAAGTAATTGCAGTTCAGTGCTTAAAAATTTTAAGTATTGGTGTTAGCAAAGAAACATTATATAAACGAAGAAACATTATATAAATTATTTTTTAATTATAAAACTAACTTACTTTAAACTTTGTTGAATTAGGCAGGTTTGGCGCCTAACCATCCCTATATAAACAATTTATATAAAAAAATATGTTATTTGTTTATATATATATTGTTTATAAAATGTAAAAAACCCACTTATAAAACGTTTTATTAAGGATTGTATGGAACATAAGTAAACTTTTCTAATAATTACTAGTCTTTTTATCTCTAGCAGTTTTGTTTTGATGTTTAAGTAGGCTAAGTGATTAGTAGGTATGTTATATTTAAAATATTAAGTAAAATAATATATAAATAAATTGACAATAATAAAAAATAATAAATAAATTGACAAGATTGAAAAACCACAAAACAACTGTCACTTCCAAATGGAAAATTTGAAACTTCAAACTTTTTTAGATTTGCTCCTCTTTTAATAATTTCTGATTGCTAAAATTATGTCATCTGCTTCTTAGACCTTTAAAAATGATAGTCATAGAAATAAGATTTTGTTCATTTTTTTAAAAAAACTCTATTAAAGTCATATGCAATATATTTGTGGGATATATTCTAATAAAGTCAAAAAATATTTATTTATTTCTATTGTAATAAATACAATCTCCTATCCGTGAAAATAATATATCTGTACCAGTTTTATATATTTTTATGCATTTGTATGCAACATAATAAAAATTAATATAAAAAATGTAAGATAAATGCAAAAGGAAACTTGACGCATAAAGGTTTATTTTGCCACTAACTGACATCAATGCCCAAAATCTTTTTGGCTTAACTTTTAGATAAGCGTTTAATATTATTCTTAAGTATTAATTTATTTTATAACTATGGTTTAGTGTTCGATCTCCTTAGATCTTCTTAATTCCATCTGTATAGCGTTACGTACAAACGTAAGCAAGTGTAAACGTTTTTAGCATATGTTGAGTTTGCAGGCATTATATGGAATAATCGCGTATATCTATATATCTATAAAATAAGAAAACTTGAAAATTTTATTTTAAATTTTAGAAATCTTTGTTTCTATATTATTATTTTTTTGCTAGGAATATACAAATGAATATATAAGTAAGATTGAAAAAACTTCACAATTCATTACGCTAAGAGGAGGTCTTAAACCCTCCAAAACAACACTGATGACAGCGCATTTTACCACTGAGCTAATAATGAAACGCATTTAACAGGAAAAAAAAAACTTAATTATAAGTCTCTTATAAGCTCTACGGAAAAGGTGCACAAGTTAAGTTTTTTGCTTTTAAATTTTTTTTTAAATAAATTATTTTACTAAAAAATATTGAAGTAAATATATTTATAAGGATATTATGACATATATATTTATAAGGATTATACCTATTCCTTATAAGGAATAGGTATAAAAATAATCGGCGAGGAATAGATATGTAAATTGGTCAAGATCTGTGTTTTACGGATCCGGAAAGCTAGGATATATAAGGAAAAAGTATAGAAAAGTTCAATTTGGAATAGATATACAAAGACCCGTATTTTTACGGGTCCGATCTCAGCTAGTTTAAATGAATTCAAAACACGCTTAAACAACACGTCGACGTAGTTTAGTGCATCGTAACATTTCTATCTTAACCGCTTTGACACTATATGTATAAACACATTGAGTAACTACTCTGTCTAGTTAGTTTAGTTAGTTATATGATAAACACACAAAGTTTTTTTTTTTTTTTTTCTCAAACAAAATAATTTCGCAATTTATATTCATGCGGTATCCGTGTGAACAAAAACTAATCTTTTCAAGCAAGCAAAGTATAAGAAAAAACAAAATTTTTACATTAATATATTTTTTCATTTAATATATTGTCTTTTTCTTGCTTTGTAAAAACAAAGTTTTAATTTCAATTTAATTTTTTATTAAAAATTTAATTACTGTTTAAATGAAGTTGATCGAGAAAGGAGTCGGTTAAATTCCTGTTATATGATTTATTATTTTATTAATTGTTTACTCTTAGTATTTAATTATAGTTATTTATTATTGATGTGAAGGTTGTTGTCCAATCACATAATTTATTAATAGATGTATTCTTATATATAGTTATTAATGTATCTTAATATAGTTATTAATTTTTTTTTGAGTAATTTTTTTTTCTATTGTCAATTTAGAACAAACAATCAGTATGTTAAGTTTTTTGTTGTTAAGATGTTTAATCAATTAAAAATATTTATGTGGATTATTAGTTTTGATCCAATACGATCCAATTACAAACCTGCAAGTGCAAACTTGTTCTGTATAATGGCAGAGTAGAAAAGGGTTAGTAAACAAAAAAATGACTTAATTTACACTATTACTTACTGGAAAGATGATGAAACTGATATTGAGGCTGTTGACTATTGTATGAAAAAGATCCAACTTGCTGCAGATGTTGTCTCTGGAGAATTTTAATATTATTAATTTCACTCCCCACAAATTGCAAAAACTCATTGTAAGTGCAGTAACTTGCAAAAACTCATTGTAAGTGCAGTGACTTGCAAAAACTCATTGTAAGTGCAGTGACTTGCAAAAACTCATTGTAAGTGCAGTGACTTGCAAAAACTCATTGTAAGTGCAATGACTTGCAAAAACTCATTGTAAGTGCAGTGACTTGCAAAAACTCATTGTAAGTGCTATGACTTCCAAAAGTTCATCACAATGGCTTCGACTTGCTAAAGTTCACCGCAATTGCTGTAATTTGAAAAAGTTCTTCGCAGTTGCTGTGACTTGCAAAAACTCATTGCAAGTGCTGTGGCTTGCAAAACCTTGTTGTAAGTTTTGTGACTTGAAAAAATTGCAAAATTGCTGATTTTCATGTTTTTATCTTAACTGCCATAGGGAGACCGTCTTGTTTTAGTGGTAAAATATCGTAAGCGTGAGCATTACAGAAAGTAACGTCAAATATCAATTTTAAAAATAAAAAAAGCTGTTTCTTAACAGAAAAAGAAATTTAATAACTTCATTTGTCTCTCCCGTAAATTTTTCAAATGTGAGTTACGATAGTTGAGGTACAGATATATTGAGGTACAGATATATTCTTTTACTTATGTATAATTGTAAAATATACATCTAACATGCTTCTCTAATGAAATTTAACTACAACTGCGTTGAAATATTTGTTTATGCAGTTATTCTCCTATTCAATGCAGTTATTCTCCTGCGGAGATAATAAGATTTATAAAAGATTTAAGCGTAAATGTAATTAATTATAAGAGAGAAAACTACTATATATGTACGAGCAAGCCACGAAATAATGAAAAATTAAAAAAAACTATGAATCGCGAGTTGTTGATTTTTCTGTACATACAAACACCATACAGGTGGTTGCACCCCAAAAGCCACGCGAAAGTAGGAGGGTCTAGATTTATTTTCTAGGGACAGATCATAATTTTGTTAATATGGGTTCTGAAAGATAAGCCTAAATAGGGTTCTTCCTGGTAGGTATGGTTTTTTAAGTCTCGCTTGAGTTCTTTTTCTAGAATGTTGAAGTTAACCACACTTTTTTTCATGCACCCCAAAAACAACATTGACAAAATTGGCTATAAAATCTAAACTATTTGGAATTAAGACCTGATTTTTTGTAGAAGATAGTTATAATAAATTAGTCTTAGGATGATTGTATCATTGCTAACTTAAATTTTTAGGATGTACTTCAATGTACCACAAAAACCACATCATGTGCACCCCAAAAACCACGTTGGTTATTTGAATATTTTAGAAAATATATAAAATAATTCAATAAAAAAATTTTAGGATGTACTCTAAGATAGTAGC
Organism: Hydra vulgaris; assembly: GCF_022113875.1. NCBI lineage: Eukaryota > Metazoa > Cnidaria > Hydrozoa > Anthoathecata > Hydridae > Hydra > Hydra vulgaris. Next base: position 9,876,709 of record NC_061164.1, on the reverse strand, counting down.
TCTTTGTCATCATAAAAAAAAAAAAAAAAAAAGTTAATGTATTGTGGAAATACTACCATTGAACTATGTTATGTTTTTTGTTGTTTTAGAATTTTGTTTAATATAATATTATAAAGTAAAATGAAACCATCATCTGCATTACATCAACGTATAAACAAATCAAGAAATCTCAGTACTAAAGCTGATGCCATAGTGCCCAGAAAACACACAAATGATAAAAAGAAACAGTTAGAAGCTGCAATAAATTGGTGCAAAAAATTTAATGGAAGGGGACAAGCAGCATTAAAGACAGGTTTGTTTCCCCTTATTAAAGATAGAGAGACAATCAACAGGCGATTAGATGGAAAAGTGATTAATGGAAAAGAAAGAGATTATTGTACTATACTTACAGATGATGAAGAAGCGTCTATTGTGCGTTTTATAAAAAATAAGAACAGATGTTTACAGGCAATTAACAAACAGGACATAACCAAATTAATTATTAATGTGCTTCGTGTGAGAGATTACACTAATACAAAAATGAAAGGTGGACGGAAGTTTCAAAAGTTATCATTAAATGCTCGAGCTGCTCTAGAAAAGGGAAAGTAAGTTTAATTGAATTCATTTAATCTACAATGATCCTATAAAAGTATGTAAGACGGGTAATATGACTCTTTTCTTTATGTAAATATTCCATTTTATAGATTGAGTCGATCATTTTGGCTTCGTTTTAATGCTAAACATAGCAGCCTTACAATCAAACGCCAAGGGAGTGTCTCGATAAACCGTGCACTTAATTGTTCAAGAGAAATGGCATGTAATCATTTAGGTAAGTTATTAATGAACAAATATAAATTCATAAATCTGAATGTACTTTTTTTTTTTAATTTGTTCATTTCCCTATAATAACATTATTTCAGATTCCCTTGCTAAAGAACTAGTAGATGTTGGTATTATGATAAATGAAAAAATGATTGAAACAGGGGTTTGGAATGGCACTGTTGATACATACCGAATATTTAATTGAGATGAAACACCCCAGTTTATTAATTATGGAATTGATGATACCACTTCTGGATTATTTTATGCTGGCAAAGGAGATGCATGTCAAAGAATGTATAGAGAAAACAGAAAATGTGTCACAATTCAACCATTTGTTTCATTTTCAGGTATGCTATAATATGTTATGGTTCAAGAAAAAATTGAATATAAATAAATACAAGCATTAAAAAACTTTTTTATTTTTTATTTTTAGGCGACATATGTATGTGTCAGGTAATATTTAAATGTACTGGTATTACTAGTTCTATGGTTCCAACAGAAGCAGTAAATAAAATTCCCCATTTGTTGGTCACAACTACAGATAATGGAGTATCAACCCATGAATCTTTCTTGGCAGCATTGAAAGAGTTTGATGTCTACTTAAATGAAAAAAATGTTAAGCGACCCATCGTCTTATTATCAGATGGACATAGCTCTAGACTAGACTTTGATGTATCATCTTTTTTGGAGTCCAAAAGAATTCATCTTTTTCTTACTCCACCAGACACAACAGGAGTTACTCAACTTCTTGACCAAGTAAACAAGAACATTCATAGTGAGTATCGTAAGCAAAAAGACTCTATGTTTTCTGATATCTGTTCCTTAAACAAAGAAGCTTTTATGTTAGTTTTAGCTAATATATGGGACAAGTGGACAACCAAAGAAACGCTTGTAAAATCTGCTAAAAGGGTTGGTGTTGCCGAAAATGCATTGAGTGTTGATTTTATGCAAAAAGACAAATTCGAACGAGCAGAAAACTGTATTGAACCAGAAAAACAGACTTCTCCACTAATTTCTTCGCCGGATAAAAGACGTGGTTCAGCAAATTATTGGAAATCAAAATTTGAACAAGCGATGGAGTTGATTGATGAACTTCATGAAAAGAGCATTCAGCTGGAAGAAATACCTGGTTTTATGACAACCAAATGTTGATGTTTTTATGACAACCAAATGTTGACTTTCAAATAGAGTTATTACAAGATGTAATAACTCTAGTTGAAAGCATAAAAAGAAAAAAAGAAAAAGAAAAGGAAAAAAAAGAAAATGCTGCAAAAAAGAAAGAGGAAGTTACAAGACTCTTTATAACATGTAAGCTTCAATGCTATTGCGAGGAGATAAAATGTAAAGCTTTTGGCTTAAAGCAGTGTCCAACCTGCCTCAATATAATGCGGTCCATTTGCAGCAAAGCAAACTGCAAAGTAAATGGAAAAAACCCAGAAATGATTTTATCTGCAGCTGCTAGAAAGAAATAACTGTGATATTCAAAATCTTTTTTATTGAATGAACTATTTGTTTTAAATTTGTTGTAAAGACTTGTTCTGGATAAACTTTTTTTTTTTAACTTTTTCTTAGCGCACCCCAAAAACCACATGTTAAAATGTAATTTTTAAACTTTTTTTTACAAGTTTCCCTTCTACTTATAATAAAAATGGTTTGATTTATGTAAATAGCATATAAATATAAGCAAACTATATGGGATTTGCAAACTTAGTCTAAAAAACCAATATTTTATAGCAATATTACTTAAAACTCAATTATTTTTCTCAGCACTTTTTAAGTTTAAAACGGTTGTAAAAAAAACTCCTTTATTGTTAATATTGATTTCTTTTGTTTTGTTGCTGAAACATTCCTTTATGAGAAAAAATTTCTCATATGGTTTTAAAATGCATATTTAAATTTTTAGAGCCTTTTAACTGACCGCGTTGTTTTTGAGGTGCCTTGGTTTTTGGGGTGCATCTACCTGTAACGCATAGCTTTATGGGGAAAGGTAAAATGCGCCATTTTGTAAGGTACACATGGAGTTTCTCAATACATTACCGGTCAACGCTAATAGCCAGTTAACTACAAATCGATCGTTTGATAAATGATATTTCAAAATAATCTTTGTTTAAGAGGCGTGATAACTCCTCTTAAAGGTGACCCTAATAATTTTCGCATTAGTGGCGAAATACATTTAAATAAAACTTTTTTATCATAAAGATGATAAAAAAGTTTTATTTATATGTATTTCGCCACTAATGCGAAAATTATTAGGGTCACCGAGACACATAAGCCTTGAAGTCCATATATGTTTATTTGTCTAAAATTTAGAGTGATTCCCAAAGTGGTCTATATAGACCCCAGGGGTTTATGACAACTTGCAAGGGCTTTATGTCAGCGAAAAACTAAACTTAACAATAGTTAGAAATTTGCAAAAAATAAATATCAGGTAAGTATGGGGTCCCTACTTACCTGATATTTATTTTATAAAACCGAAAAACATGGTAAGGGGATCTAAATAATTTCTTAGACAAAAAAAACAAACGATTTCTTCTAAATTACAAATCAGTCCAATAAAGTCCAGTAAAGTTTTTAAAATTCGGACGAAAGAGGAAAAAACATAAATATTTTCACGCTTCCTCCTACTTGAGTATTAAATTTCAACATAAATACACATATTACTAAAATAAACAAAATTAATTTAAAAATATTTTCGGTTCTTATTGAATAGTTAAGCTTTTAAGAATAACTAGCTAAGCTGAAATCAACTGACACCAAGATGCTTGAAGAATGGGAACATATAACGAAACTTTAGAAAATTATCAGGCAAATGAAATTGTGCAATATTAGTTCTTCATTCAACTTATTTGTTTTGCAACACTTCGACGGTTGTATTTCTTTCATAGTAGCAGTGATCGTTGTACTTGATGGATAACAGCTTTTGATATTTCTAAATTAAAAGAAAAAAAAAAAAAATAGATTTATAACAGATAAGCTTGAAATTTTATACATGTATGGCACTTCTAAAATTTTTTACTAGCTAAATAATTTTTTGCTTTTTTTTAAAAATAGATTTGTATAGTAATTTCATATTAATTTATATTTCCTTTCAAAAAGGTACACTATAAAAAGTAATAGTATAAAAAAAATAACTAAAGAAATACAAAATATTAGATGCTATTTATGTAGGTTAAAAAAAAATCTCAATGTATAAACAATGTAAACTGCAGTCCATGTAACTGTGCAAATATGATTTTGACTGGGATCAACAGAGATTTTGTTTAGTTTTAGCTGTGATATTTATTGATAAGATATTATAACCATGAATACAAATAAATATCATTTTAAACTTCCGATCTGTTTAAAAATAATCCAGGCCTTTTCAATTCTTTTCAATTTAGAAATTTATTAATTTTTTTTTGCACATTATTGCCAGATTTTATATTCTCTTTACCTTAATAAATTAAGTTCTACAAACAAAAATGAAAATTTCTACTCAAACAGGAGGTATCAAGGATACTGAATTCAAAAATGTAATATAAAATAATGAAATTAAACAATTTTTGAGCCATTTTTTATATTTTAAAATAATCAACAAATTTCCTGTTCTTTTTTAGTTGTTATATTTCTAGAGATATGTATTTAAAGTCTACTATAACATTTAGATGACAAAACAGTGTATCTTTTGACTAAACTAACTGTTTTTTTCATGTTGTTGTTCTTTTATTAGTGCTCGTTTCTTTTGTTTTATATTTTACTAAACTATTTCTTCCTATACTCTCTCTAAACAAGCTTTTTTTACACTCAAAACATTTGGCAATGCCATATTTGTTGTGTTGCTCACAAGAGAGTTTTTTAACCAATTCATTGAGATCAAACTATATAACAAGGCTGTTTTTATTTTTGTAATTACAAGGCTGTTTTTATTTTTGCAATTACATCAGTATTAACTGCATAAGATTCTAACTTGGAATGGGACGAGACTTATTTATATTTTATAATATACTATATCATTTTTAAAAATTAAGTTCGGATTATTTATCAAGTGTTTAAATTTATCAATATTTTAAAAAATGGTTCAATGAACTTTTATTTTATAAAATGTATACAAAAAAACAACATTAAAAATTCATTATTTACAAAATTAAAAAGTTTTAAATCATGAACTTGAGATGTTTTTTGATTGGCTGTTAATGTCAACAATTTTTAGTTCTTCAACTCAGAATTAAATTATTATTTTATGTAAGTAATACTGTATTTACTATAATAACAGTAATAAAATTATTGGTAACTTTTAAATGAGGGTGTATTCCAAGAATCCCCTTACAATCAGTAAGCAAAAAAAAGACCTTATGCATAATAAGTTTTATTGAATACCACACCCTAACCTAACTCTGGTAATGCTGCAGAATAGTGGCGTAAAACAATTTTATTTTTCGCTTGTTGCGCTTTCGTGTTGTTGATATGCTTAAAGTGGAGACTTTTTAATATAAACAAATGGAGTATTTAATGGCTTAAGTACATTGACTATAACAATGGCTTAAGTACATCGACTATCTTATGGTCTGCTGCTACAAGGAAGTGCTGCTACATCGACTGAGGGTTTGGCATGGGGCAGCAATCTTTTTTCTTTTATTATTTTAATTGATATTCCGAATGTTTAAAAAGCCTCCACTGACGAGAGCCCACCAAGCGAAAAAATAAAATTATTTTATGCCACTATTCTGCATCATTACCTTAAACTCAGGCCTTTAGGATCAGGGTTTGGTTAGGGTACAGTTTTTAATAAAATAACCTTTATGATTACGGTCAGCCTTGGACTACAGTTTTCAATGGTACTCAATTTGTTTTATTATAGACTTATTAAAAGAGGCCAAAGTAAACATCCACAAATTTTTGCAACACTACTTGTTATCAAACTATCCTGTTAAAACGACCTTATATTTTTATCACGTTGAATGTTTTATAGTATTGATGATATCAAGATTATTAAATATTCATTTTATGAAATAAAATATTGATTCATTTTATGAGTTTCATGAAATAAAAAATGTTATTTAACTAAAGAGTACTACTAAAATTTGTAAAATGTGAGAAAAAAACACAAAAAAAGTCACAGGAGCTAATGCTAAAATATAAAACAGTTTAAATAGAGTACATTAAATAATATTCTTACAAAAATATTAAAAATCGATTGCAAAGAAAACGTTAAGCTAAAAACTCATAAATTTTTTAACTTTACGTTTCAAATAAAAAACTACAACACAAAATTACAAAAAAAAACTTACGTTATTTTCTTATGATAGAAAAATTCAATTATTGTTGAGATTTATGCGCTTCTCTTCTCACTCAAGCTTTACAAATTTTTACTAAATGATTAGGGCATTACAAATTTTTACTGAATGAATTAACTTGGCGCTGCTCGACACGTCGAGATTTAATTTGATTGGTGAAATAAATTTTTTTATCCCAGGGTCGTCCATAAATTACGCAACGTTAAACTTATTTAAAAAATAGAAGTAGGAGATCATTTTGCTCTTTAGCGCGGCGATTTTTATAAGCTATTTATATACTTGTTTTAATTAAAGACTCTGCGAAAGAAAAATTTTGATCTTTTTTGTTTGGTTTTATCAGTTAAATTTAGCGTTGCGTAATTTATGGACAATCATGTGACTTAACTACCTCATGTGATTTAAACTACCGCAAACCGTTTAGTTTGTTACTATTTTTAATTAGAAGTTTAGAAATTAGAAATTTCTAAACTTCAAAGACCGCGAACTAATTCGAAATAATAAAACAAAAAAAATGAAATGCTGAAATATAATAACTTCATTGATATCTTATCTCAGATTTTAACTAACGATTAGCTTAACTATATAACAAAAACTTAAAATTCCAAAATAAGTTTAAGAAAAACGTCATATATCACCTCGTGATTTTAAAATCAAATTCTTTTTTTTTTTTAAACATAAAAAAGAAACGTTAAAACATAGAAAAATCGAGAGAATTGTTACATAACTCAGTTTGCACGTTTAACATCATGAAACATGAAACTCCCGGCGCGATGAGGGGGGGGTGACACCCCCATCAACGACTTCTTCGCTCATTTAGTCGACAAATGTAGACCCTTTCGAAAAGTTAGTCAGTAAATTTAGAAACTTAGTCGGCAAATGTTGTTATGGCAGTCGGCAAATTTTAAAAAACGAGGACTTTTTTTTTATTTTTTTATTTTAGTCGGCAAAAGTTGTACGTAACACCTACACGCGCCGGCCCCGGGTATGACGTTTCTATTTTTTGCCGAATAATGCTTAGAAATTTTTTTGCCGGTTAAGATCTTTTTAGTAAAAAAAAATCTATCTTGATATAAATCAATCACAAACGCTTGTTAACTTGCAAAGAAATAAGCCAACTTCAAAGAAGTCCTAAAAAAAGTTGAGGGCTAGGTGTTTACATAAAGCCGGGTGAATAAAAATGAGCAATTGCTTTTACTCGGAGTTTTTAGAGTAATTGCTCAAACTACGTGAATAAAAATTTTGAGCAATTGTTTTTTTTTTTTGCGCAAAAGCTCAAACTCAGAGCAATTGCTCATATAAGAGAAAAAGGCGTGCATAAAAAAGCTTTAACTTTATAAAACAGCGAGCAATTCCTTCAAATTTTACGAGCACCTATAATATGTATATATATATATATATATATATATATATATATATATATATATATATATATATATATATATATATATATATATATATATATATATATATATATATATATATATATATATATATATATATATATATATATTATTGATAATTGGACAATCATTTTATTATTTTACAACATTATTTTAATATTTTTGACTATATATATATATGGGCAATTCCACGACGGAAAATGAAAAACTATTGAAATTTTATTATCTTTTTTGTCAACTTTAAGCAAATGAATATTGATGTAGAAACATGAAAGATTATTTAAAATATACCTTTAATACTAAAATTAATTTATTTAAGTCATTTTTATGCTTCCAAAAATTACGGTTTTTCTTATTGTCGCATGATAAAAAAAAGTATCATTGTAAAATTTTATTATTACAAAGAGTTTATTTGCATAATTGGAATTAATTTAACATAAAAATAGAGCTAACATGCTGTCAAACTGCTGTTGGTCAGATTTTATACTTATTAAAATATATATGTTTCAAGAAAATAAGGAAAGAACTTTTAAAATTTTCATATAACGTAAGTTAACAAAAACATGATAAAGTTTTGCTTTTTCTAAAATTTAGTTTAAAAACTTAAGTTTTTTAATAAGATATGCGAAAGAACATTAAATGATTTTTACATTTAAAGTTTTGAATAACGATGCTTAGTTTAAAGCACATTTTTATTTTAAATTTGTGTAACGTAAGTTAAAACTACATGGATTTACTAAAGCAAAATGAATTACGTCATTAAGTAATTACTATTTCGTCACGTTAGTTTGACAAGGTTATGACAAGTTATAACTTTCGTGTTGACAAGGTTATAACTAAATCTTTTTATATTAAGACAATTTAGAATAAAAATCTTTTTTTTGTTGTTGTTGTTAAAATTATTTATATTATTGTTTTATTATTTGTTTACGCATTCTTATTTTGGTTGGCATATAAATATACATAAATAAATAAAAATAAGATCTATATAAATATTTTTATTTGGACATTAAAAAAAAGAAGATTTATTTGCTATTCTTCTAATATAAAGAAAAAAAACGGGGGGGGGGGTCATCCATAAAGCACGTTGCCCTATATTTGGCAATTCTTAACCCCTTCCCTCTTGTCCCATATACCTGAATCCCCTTTCCTTCAAAAACTGTGATAGTAGTTTTTACGTCAAAAAAACTTTTTATAGATTTAAATATAAATATTTTTAAAGATTCAACCTAATGAAAATAAGACAATACGATAAAAGAATTGTAAATTAAAACTTCATCAAACCAAAGATTTTCATATTTATATGGCTTAAATAAGTATTCATAAAGTTGTAATACCAAGGACGTTTTAATTGACGTTTAACGACGGACGCACTGTTAGATCAAAGGCGCCGCAAATTACTGAAATTCTATGCGGGTTGAATTCGTGGCGTCGTTTTTTGAAATAATTTTTCAAAAACTTCTTTCAGTAAATGTTTTTACTCGTAAAATCCTAACTTTTGCAAAACATAAATGCATTTTACGTAATTAAGAATGTCTCATGTATTTGAAAACATTTTAATTAATATGCAAGCTTTGTTTAATAATAACTTATTTGTAAAAAAACTTTGACGTCAAAAATAATATTTTTGTAAAAATACAATATGTGATATACTAAAATAAATATTGTAAAGTCAATATATCATTCATTTATTGAAGTAGAGATTGTTGGCAACCATTACACCTTGCATTTAGATTTCGCTAAATTTCTTAAAGATTTAAACTTCTCTTTTTTGACGGAAATTAAATCGTTTTTAGTCTCACAACTTTGCTTTGATACTTTTCTGTAAATAAAATTTTTTTTAAAGTAAAGTTTTTGAATAACCATATGAAACTTTTTGTTATATAGTTTATATACAGGATTATACAAGGGTGATTGAATATATAGAATATTTTTTAACAAAATAGTAAAACATATTTACTACAATACTTTACATAATAAAGTGTTTTTTTTTAATTGGATTGATGAGACAGTTATCATTTCGAAGAACAATAGTATAAAAGTATTTCTACGTGACGCAAATGTTTCAGCTGATGTTATTTATAACGATTGCAAGCGCGTTTATCTTGGCTTTAAACCCGACAACAGTCCATGCCGTAATATTACGCAAACTAAAAGTGGTTTCTAAATGTCCATGCCGTAATATTACGATTTTGTGCATCTCTTTATATTTTCTATTATATTTCTTTATATTTTATCAGTGGTTTCACAATCTTTTTCAGAAAGTTATTATAATATAATACTACGTTTCCATAACGGCGAAGCCATTAATGTTTTAACTGGTATTTATGGTAAATAGTAATAGTTAATTTCACGGAATTAAAATCATTTTTGATACGTATTGTTGTAGACTACGTCTTCCAAGATAAGTAGCAAAAATTAGCGGTTGTATCTTAATATTAACATTTATATATTGATAATGATGCGGTCTTCTTAAAGATACTGAATAATTACGCCAACGTAATTTTAAAGTTAATAATATAATATTTTGTGGTTTTAAATTTTATATAAAAAATGGATGATATTTGTAAGTAAGAATCTATGTAAATAGATTCGCAGTCATATGTAAATAAAACAAAATAAACAAACAAGTGAATTCATTAGTATCACTGGGAAACGCTTAAATAATTCCCCACACTAAAAGGTGGCGACCCTACCAGGACCAAAGGAACCTACAAATAATCGAAATGGATCAAGAGCAAAATTATCAGAGGGAGATCAACATGTTGAATATAAACATTAAATGCATAGAACGCAACACCGCAAGCAGCGACAAATCGAGCATAATCTTGGCTTTAGACAAAATAACAAATTTGTTGGTAAGATTTGAAATGGCAAAAGATGAGCTGACCAGAAAAATGCTGGATTAGGCACTTCAACATTTTTTTTTTTAAATGTAAGATGAAAACAAAACAAACTCCGTAAGTTAGAGCTAAACATGATCAGTTAAAAAATAACAAACTTATCGTTATATTATTATTAGTTGAAAACTTATTGAACTTTTAAACCACAAAATTTAAGATTTTTTTTGTATGACTTTTGAGGTTTTTAGTGACTTAACGTTTTTAAGAATCGCGACAACGTTTCCAAAGTAATAATAAACAAGACCGTTACTATTCAAAACTAAGAATATAATACCAATAAAAACTATAGTAAATGAACTTTTAATGAATAGGAAACAACCTACATTTAACATAATAAATCTGTGACAGTACTTTTTTAAAAAAAAAATTATTTAATGGTAATGCAAAATAGGTTTTCCAAAATAATAAACTGGTTTTAAAAACTTAATTTCCGTCTTGAAAATTGATGAGTTGAGTCTTGAAAATTGACTAGTGCTAAAAAAAAAATTTTTTTAAAGTTTACTTTTTGGTGGGAGGCATATTTTTTGTGTGATCTACGCTTACCATTTAAAAACATGCACATTATTAGCTTAATATAATGCTATAGTTGATTTTTTTATTAAATCAAAAAAACACTAAATGCCTTCAAAAATATTTGGGTTATAAAATGACCTTAGTTTTTGATTCAAATTATCTCTAAAAACGAAATCCTTAATAAAATATTTTTGGTACTCTTGATAAGCTGTGGTTCTACTTTTTGGAATAAACAAATAAAAAGTTTTTGTATTTTAAGTCATCGGATGCACGATTGAAGAACATACAACTCAAACTTTTTTGTCGGCATAAAACCTCAGATCTTTTTTCTTTAGCCGTGTTTTATCGATTATCGATATTACACGCTCAGATGTTGAAGTGCCTAGCTGGATGACGGCGAAAGCATTGATACGGTTGAAGAATGGCTATCGAAACCAATAGCGGAAGTTGAAGCAGCAAATGCAATTAAAAACGAAATGGTAAATAAGTTGGATCTAATAAATAAAAACGAATGCGTCAAGAGATTCGAGTATGAAAAACAATTTATGGAACACCAGTTAACAATCCAAAAAGAAGCGGAACAAGCGGAAACTTCAAAACGAAGAAGAATGGTATCTAAGGAAGCTAAAAACAAAAGAAACATTGCGTAAATCTGTTGGAAACAATAACGAAGCTGTTCAGCAATCCGTCAAGCTTCAAAAGTATACTATTACAAAATTTGATGGCGATTATAAAGACTGGTTACGATTTCGGAAACAATTCACGGTGGAAGTCGATAACTCTAACATATCAAACATTAGCAAATTCAATTACTTAATGGAACTCGTCGAAGGAAAACCCAGAGAGGACATACTTGGTTTACCACACTCGTTAGAAGGATACGAAGAAGCCAAGCGTATATTACAAGACACTTATGAAAAAGATATTTGGATTCACAAAGCATTGATTAAAGATCTTGAAGGAATGATAGCTCTACACAATACGCACAAAATTAAAGAAATTCGCGATTTTTTTAATAAACTTGCAAGAACAGTGCGAACATTAAAAACGATGCACAAACTAAAAACTGCTCAATCATTTGTGTATTCATTAATGGATAAACTTGGACCGGTTTGTGAAATACTCACACAAAACGATGATGGATGGAAAGAATGGGGACTGGAGCAACTCGTCGAAAAGTTACAAAAATACATAGAAAGAAATCCATTGAACTCCGATTTCAACACTGAACAAATAAAATACGATAAAAAAAACCCAAACGTACAGTCAAGGTCTTATGAAAACTGAATCAGTGCATTCAAGCAACATAATAGTGGTAATTATTATAAATCAATGATGACAAGTGTTGGTAAAATGAATGTATCTACTGTGGGTTGCGAAATCACAAAAGCGAAAGTTGTATAAAAGTGTTAAACGTTGCTAGACGCAAGGAGATTTTAAAAAACAAAAGATTATGTTACAGCTGCATTGGTTATGGACATTCCGCGGCAAATTGCCAATCAAGAGGATGCAGAAAGGGTAACAAAAAACATCACACGTCGATTTGTCAAAATGTAAATGCAACAATGGACGATAAAAAAGAAACCATGGGAACAGTGTTTAATGCGAGTACTACTATTCACCCGACAGTAATGGCAAAGGTAAATGATGAAAAAGCAAGGATTATGTTGGATACGGGTGCTTGAAGTTCTTATATATGTACAAACTTGATAACAAAACTGAAGTTGAAACCTACACGAAGGGAACATAAAACCATTGAACAATTATATGGAACGGTAAACAAACGTGTGGAAATATATAATGTTACGCTAGAATCAATAACAATACCGGAATTTCACATCAAGATTGAATGCATCAACGCAGAAAGGGAAATACTGACCTTTTTACCCAATCCGATGATTAAGGAGGTAAAAAAGCAATTTGCTAGACTTAGGAGACTGAAATTTAGTAATGGTGGAGAAGACGATGAAATACAACCTGTTTATATAATACTTGGTGCTGCTGATTATCAACGAATAAAAACTACCGAGCCGATGGTTCTCGGAAAAAATCCGGATAAAGATCCCGGAGCTGAATTGACTATGTTTGGATGGACTTTCTCTGGGAAACAAATGGAATTAAGCTCTGGTATTGAAAAGGGTTTTTTATTAAACACTGGTCGTGATGAGTTCGAGCAAATGTGTAGTCTTGAAGTTCTTGGATTGTCAGACACAAACAATGAATCAATGTTCCACCAAGACTTTAGCGAAAAGCTGCACCAAACAAACGAAGGTTATTATGAAACTAGAATGCCTTGGAAAAAAGATGTTGTTAAACTGCCGAACAACAGAGATCTGGCAATTAAAAGATTAAAAAGTACAACAAATCGATTGGAAAAACTTAACAAACTAGAGCAGTATAATGAAATAATGATGGAACAGGTCAGTGAGGGAATACTGGAAAAAGTGCCAGAAAAACCTACGGGAGAAATTGTTCATTACATTCCTCATCAAGCTGTAATCAAGGAAAATGCTGAGTCAACAAAAATGCGAGTTGTTTATGATTGTTCAGTAAGAAAAGATGCTCAATCACCTTCATTGAATGATTGTCTAGAAGTAAGACCTTCGCTGCAACCTCTAATATTTGACATTCTAATACAAAATCGGATGAACAAACTCTGCGTTTTAGCTGACATTAAGAAAGCATTTCTACAAATCCGAATTCAAGATATGGATAGAGACGCACAACGATTAATTTGGTATGAAGACTTAAAGAAAATGAAATTAATGGAGTTACGATTTACAAGAGTAATTTTTGGTTCCAGTTTAAGTCTTTACATTCTCGGCGCTACGATTAAAAAACATATATCAAAATACAAGGATATTTATCCAAAGACAGTAGTTGCTTTGGAAGAAGATACTTATGTCGATGATTTGCAAGCGGGTGGAGAAACGGAAGAAGAACTTATCAGGTTTAAATATGAATCAACACAAATCTTGAACGAAGCTGGTTTTCAGTTGCACAAATGGCATAGCAACGTGAGAGAATTGGAAAATAATGTTGAAGACAAATTAACAAAAATACTTGGACATCCTTGGAACAAGAAAACAGATCAATTGTCAATTGAATTCTTTACTTGCATCAATAACAGAAATAAAGAAAATTTAACAAAAAGAAAAATTCTATCTGCAATCAACAGTGTATTTGACGTATTAGGATTTAGTGCACCTGTGTTAATCACTGGAAAAATACTGTATAGTCGAGTATGCTTATTAAAAATTGAATGGGATCATCAAATACCGAAGAAACTTTTGGAAGAATGGCAAACTTGGATTAAGGCAATAAACAACAAAAGAATTGTATTGATTCCTCGGTGTGTTGTGTCCGAAAGAATTAACGAGCTAGTAGCTGCACATACCTTAAGCAAGTTGATGAACCATGTCAGGAAAACATTAGCCAAGTATAACATTAGTAAAGCTTTTGATTGGGTTGACAGCACTGCTGTACTTTGCTCGCTAAAGGAAAGAGGCAGTTGGTCACAGTTTGTAAGAAACTGAGTTCAGCAAATCTTATTAAATGAAGAAGTAAAATGGCTTTTTGTCCCGACAAAAGAAAACCTTAGCGATCTTGGAACAAGAGGAGTGAGTCCGGAAAAGTTGTCAAACTTGTGGTTCAATGGTCCAATATGGTTGAGTCATAAAAAAAATTGGCCAAACTAATCGGAAATATTTGATAACTCATATGGCACATTATGTGAAAGTATTGCTCTAAAGGAGAACGTCTGGATGGTAACAGAAGAAGTAAAGGAAAATTGCACTTTTGAAGAATTGTGGAACAAATATAATTATTGGAAGATTTTAAGGATATCGTCGTTTATAAAAAGGTTCATTTATAATTGTCGCAATAAAGAAAAAATAGTCGGACCAATAAAAACGGAAGAGATGATAGAAGCCGAAATGGTCAATATTAAACATCTACAAGGATTTGTTGTGCTAAAAGCCGATGTGGAACTTAAAGAGAATGTAAAAAACAAAGCACTTCTAAATATTGGACGAGTTGAAAGCGAATACAAAGGAAAAGATGGAGTTACGTGTGGTTTAAAAATACGATTGGGGAACGGTTATGTAATTGAACGACCAATTCAACTGGTGTGTGACCTGGAAATCGATTTTGAGGCAGAGAGAATGATTGAATCTAAAAAGAACGTGGAAATTGCTAAAAAAGTGAAAACCCTAAAATAAGTACCGAGACGGGCGAAATTAGATGCAAGACAAAAAATCAGTTGCATCATGGACGACGAGATGGCTGATTAAAGCCGAAGTCTCAGCTTTAATCGGGGGAGTGTGTTGTAGACTACGTCTTCCAAGATAAGTAGCAAAAATTAGCGGTTGTATCTTAATATTAACATTAATATATTTGTAATGATGCGGTCTTCTTAAAGATACTGAATAATTACGCCAACGTTATTTTAAAGTTACAGGGTTTATGCGAAATATAAAACATTTTTTAAGAAAATATAAAACATTTTTTAAGAAAATATAAAACATTTTTAAAGAAAATATAAAACATTTTTTAAGAAAATACAAAACATTTTTTAAGAAAATATAAAACATTTTTTAAGAAAATATAAAACATTTTTACAGAAAATATAAAACAAATTTTATGCTAAGATAAAACATTTAATTAGGTAATTAAATGTTTAATATTTTAACATAAAATATTCAATTACGTAATTACTCTATACTATGGAATTTATGTGGTTTATTCACAACAAAGAAAGAGATCTGTAAAAATATATTATTCAAGCTTTATTTTGTTGTTTTAAAATAAATGGAAAACAAGAGACAAAGAAAAAAAAGAACACTTATTACAAAGGATATTGTAAAAACAATAAGAAAGTCAATTCTTAAAGAAATGAAGTTAAAAGAAATTGCGGAAGAAGTTGAAATATCAGTTTCTGCAACACGTTCTATTTCTGATAAAATCTGTAAAGGACTTAGTGATGATGAAATCGCATCAGTAAAAAAAGGAAGGCGCAGCTCTTATGACGAGACACTTAAATCTGAAATTCGAATGTTAATTGAGCATGACCCATCTCATACGTTAGCATCATTGAGAAACATTCTCGTTGAAAGGAATATTAATGCATCTATACCAACAATATCTAAATATTTGAAGTCGATGGAGTTCACTAGAAAACGACTTACATTAGTACCAAAAGAAAGGAACTCGCCGCAAAACATTGATTTAAGACAAAGTTTTTGCAGGACTATTAATTCGATTCCTGACAATAACTTAGTGTTTCTAGATGAAACAGGCTTTAATTTACATACTTCTAAACAGTATGGTTATTCTATAAAGAATACAAAATGTTTTGTTACAGTGCCAGCAAATCGTGGAAAGAATGTAAGTCTCATGGCCGCTATAACAGTTAATGGTATTTTAAGCTTTAAGATAGTGGATGGTGCCTATAATGGCAATCTTTTTTGCGATTTTATAACCAACAATTTAAGACCGTATTTCCAAACGTATCCCCATTCTGTACTAGTATTGAATAATTGTGCATTTCACCGTAGAAGAGATGTAATCAATTTGCTCAGCCAATCCAGTGTTTCAGTTTACTTTTTGCCACCTTATTCACCACAATTGAACCCGATTGAGGAATACTTTAGTTGTCTTAAAGCTAATTATACTTCTATAAGGCCGTTTCCAAAAACTAGCAATGAAGTTAAGGCTACTTTAAATTCGCTTATACCGACAATTGGCGTTGATTTTTGTGGTTGGTTTGATAATATGAGAAGATGGGTTTTGAAAGGCATAGCAAGACAAGAATTTTACTAAAGTGGATACTTTGCTTTTTATATTATATCTTTAAGTATAATGAGTTATAATTATATAAAAGATACTCTTTATTCTTTAGAAATTTATGAATAACTTTATGTATCATAATTGCACTATTGATTCAACTACAATGTTTTATATTTTCTTAAAAAATGTTTTATATTTTCTTAAAAAATGTTTTATATTTTCTTAAAAAATGTTTTATATTTTCTTAAAAAATGTTTTATATTTTCTTAAAAAATGTTTTATATTTCGCATAAACCCTGTAATATAATATTTTGTGGTTTTGAATTTTATATAAAAAATGGATGATATTTGTAAATAATAGATTCGTGAATGAATATGTAGAATGTGATGAAGGACTTTTTGCAGCTCCTTGCTTTTTACAATTATCATACAAAAATGAATATTAGTAAATGCATTTTTAAAATTTTATGTTTATGTAGTATAATTTATATATTCTTAAACTTGAATAATAACATTTTGTAGTGTTTATTAATGTTAAAAATAGTAAAAAACATTTTTTATTCTATGAGTTAAAAAACACGATGAAGTTAAAAAAAAGCTGGACTAATCGCGACTGTTAAAAGGTTAAACAATAACTTAAACGTCCATCTACTAAAAAGTTCTTGGTAATACCATGGAAGTATAAAACAGATGGAAGTTCATTGAGCCGCAAACTTCAAAACAATTTCAAGTCATCTCGGAAGTATGCTTGTAACCGACAATAATAAAAAAAAAAAAACAAGTTTCACTGGATAAAAAAACAACAAAATCCACTGAAATGATCTTTATTAAAAAATTAAAAAATGAATTATTCTAGGGATATGCTGGAAATTTTTAACTATTAGTAATTGCAATTATTCAGCAAAAGGTTTATTAAAATTCGGTAATAAAATAAAACCACTTGATTTTAAAAGCATGCGTTAGTTTAAGCTTCTTTTCTTGCTTCAAGTCATAACACGACATTTGATAAAAAAGACAAAATTAAAAAAAAAATTGTTTTCTAAATAACTAAAGTTTAAAGTTTCATTAGCTGTATATCATAATTCCATTCATTCTTGTAGTACTCCATTCATTTAATATGAAGTTTATAAAAAAGTTGTTTGCCGTTTTGTTGCGTCATTTTGAATGTTTTTCTTGAATATTATTGGCGAACCTTTATTTTTAAATTGTTATAAAAGTACCTATTTGCGTCAACGTATAAAGATTAGGCGTTTAAGTACAGTTTTGATGTCTTTTTCTTATTGTTTACAAAACAAAAGGTTACAAGCATAGTCCCAATGCAGTTGAACTTCCATCTGTTTTATACATCCACGGTAATACTATTATAATTTTCTAAAGTTGCACTTAGTCTTGTGGAAAAACTGTTTTCGATTTCTTAACTTTGATAAATGTTATGAAAAATTACTCAGGAAGAGTGTCCCCAGTATTTTTGTTATATATTTTCAATTAATGAGCTCAATACTTTTGCAATTCTTTTGTTACGTAACTCTAACTCTTAAAAAAATCCACAATAATAATCGCTCGGTATCGTAAGTGATGTAACGTAAGTTAAATATATAGTAGGTATATGCAGTGCCAGATCAAGAGGGGGGGTAGCTCCACTGGTTAGGGGGACTATAGCCCCGGGGCCCGCAAAACTAGGGGCCCCCAAAAAATTAAAAAAACCCTTTTTTTTTTTTTTATAAGTCATTTTTAGGCTCTGGCCCATAAAAAGGCCTCAATAAACAAAAATAGCCCCGGGCCCCTAGAAGTCTTAATCCGCCACTGGGTATGTGACATGAATAATTTTAAAATGATTATATACTAGATTGTTATATATCATTAGAAAGCTTCAATACAGTGTTTAAAGGTGAAAAAAGTATCAAAATTCAACATACCTACCAAAAGTTAGGGGTCATCCGTAAAGGACGTTACTTTAAGTTTAACTAATGGCAAGAAGTAGGAAAATGTTGGCTCTCGTGCGCAGAGACTTTGAGAATAAGATAGCGCTTTATGTTCATTGAAAATCTCCGCGGAAGGGAGCCAATAAACTTCTACTTCTGGTTAGTAATTAAATTCTGAATGACGTCCTTTCTGGACGACCCCTTATGACGTTTTATGCAGGGCCGACGACACGGGTTTTGAAGTGGGGGGGGGGGTACAATCATTAATTTGTGAAAATAGTCCTTTATATCAAAATTTTTCTTAAAAAAAAAAAAAGTCCTCTAGAAAAAAAGTGGAGGTGCCCCCTGTAAAACTGTGCATTCTGTAAGAAAAATATAATTTGCAAACTAATTTACAAAAAACGGGTCAATCAGAACGTAACAAAGATGGATTATAACCCATAATATCATAATTACGATATTATCGAACGACTGCTTTGCTTAATACCAACTTAAGTTGAGCAAATTATAATTGTTTATTATAGTTATAATAATTAGCTAATTGCCAATTAGAACGTAGCTAACCCATAATATCGTATATACGATATTATGGGTTTTAGACCATATTATCGTAATTACGATATTATGGGTTTTAGCCCATAACATCGTAATTACGATATTTAAATGGGTTAAAATTAAACCCATAATTTTTTTATAAATCATAAAATTTATGACGGGTTAAAATTTAACCCATAAATATCGTATTTACAACCATAGTCATAAAAAGTATTCATTCTTATGACTATGTTACAACATTATGGGCTATAATCCGTACCTCATCTATGTTACGTTCTGATTGGCCCGTGTTTTGTACATAAAAACCTTTAAAAAAAACTTTATTTATGTTGCTTAAGATAACCAGAATTACGCCACTGTTACTATTTTCGGTAAGAGGCTTTATTTTATAATTTAAGTAATAAAATAATATATTATACAACATATACATAATAAAATGTTCATATATATATATATATATATATATATATATATATATATATATATATATATATATATATTTATATATATATATATATATATATATATATATATATATATATATATATATATATATATATATATATATATATATATATATATATATATATATTACTTTTAAAAATAACACGATGTTTTCTATTCTTGATATTTTTCGTAAAATTTATTTACATTTTCAAAAGATTGTTTTACAATAAAAAAAACTCTGAAAAAAATATTAAAAAATAAAAGTCTGTTGGTTTTGATAAAGATATTAAGAATCTATCATTAGTTTTACAAAATAATTTTAAATTTAGGTTATTTATATAAATAACAAAGCATATATAACATATTTTCCCTGATAAATGTCCCCTAAATACAAACTCATATTAAATTACGGATATAAGCCCCATGATATATGTGCTATATATTAAAATACATCAATCACAAAAACTATTAACTGGATAAATTAAAGAAACTGACAACAAAGTTTATATTAAATGTATCTTTGACAGCTTGTTTATCTTTAAATTTTTACTTACAAATCTATACTTATATTGTTGTTGTTTTTTTTTAAATTGATAATTCATAGACTTTATTAAAGATTTAATTTATCATTGCTTTTTAATACAGTATTTTTGTATACTTAAAACATTTTGCCTAAATGGAGTTTACAAACGGATGGGTCGCAGCTGTTTGGCTTGAAAATGTTGATGGTAAGAGAGAAAAAGTAGATAGTGTGGTGCCAGTAAAATGGTTAGACAAGGCGGAGAAGAAACTGTATTGGGTACAAGGCACGAATGTACTAAAGTTCACAAATTCTACACCAAACAAAGAGCTACGGTGTCAATACGATCTAGTTTCAATTAAGTTAGTTGCAGGTAAGTGATTTAAAAAGTGTTACGGTTTAATTTTGGATTTTAACACATAAGCAATGCTGGAATACACATATAGTTAGAGTTTACAAACATTTGGTATGTCATCTAATTTTTTAATGTGTTGTTCTTGAAGAACGTTGTTTATTACATATTAATTTAAAATATTTATTTTCAGACGAAAAAGAAACATGTAAACAATTTCTATCTATATATACGTGTTCAAGTGCCTGCGAAACAATAGAAAAGAAGAAGCATTAAGTAAGCTTGGAATTTTTTTAAATGTTTTTAAATAATCTGAATAATTTTGTTATTTGTATTTAGTTAAACGATGAAGTTATGACAAAAGATTCGCTCCTTATCTTTTATGTTAAAGTTGTTATTTCCTTTTTAACTGTTGTCTGTGATTAACAAAGCATGTAAAAAATGTACATAATGATCATCATTGTTGCTATAGTATTTATTATTGTGTTATCTTTCAGAGAAAATCTTTACGTCAAGTCCGTGGTTTGAATGCGAAAGACCAAGTAAAAATGATACTGGAAAGGTACACTTTCTTTTAGCTAAACAACATTGTAGCTTTCTAGTCTTTATTTTTGTTCATGTGTGATTCATCTGTGTTGATAATGATATCGCCTGTTTTTATAATTTTATGTTGTTAGGTAAAGCATCATTATATTTCAGGCTAAAATTGAGCTTTGAACAATAGGTTTATCTAGTTTAAATAAATAACAACTCTCAAGGTGTATTAGCTTAATTATCTATAACGGATTTTTAATTTGTTATGGGTCTACAACACTTAATTTCAACGAAATTAAATTAAAAAGTTACGTCATAGAAGACAAGAAAAATATCAACATCTGTTTTTGATAACTTGTCTTTCATAGCAAATCTGAGAGGTGCAAATGCTTAGTTTGCTTTAAGTACTACATAATATAATACATCGTTGTACATTTATTTTGATAATAATAAATTTCTTTAGCATACTCATTTTTTATATTTTTAGACTGTTTACTGTTGGACTTCTGTACCAATTTAACTTAGTGGGGACAAAAAGAAATGACCGCGTCGGAAATAAGAGGGGGTTGAAAGGATCAGCCGTTTTTGAATTAATAGTCGGTAAGTCTAATGTGTTTCACTTAGCTGATAAAATTTCATTTGCTACTTCATATTACAATAAAAGTGACTGTTTTTTATGTTCACTCATTTTTTAGGAGTCGCAGCCAGCTCGTATAAAAAGACTTTTCTACGAGAAATAGTTAATTTTATTTAGAGAAAGCTGAAGAACACCCCTGATCAAATCGGGGGGTTGCGTAGGCAACAACGCCAAGAACAGAGGAGAAGCTCAAGAAACAGAGGAAAAAGATGAAGGTGAAAATAATGTGGAATTTGGAGATGAATCTGCTGATGACTCTTAATTTATTTAACTTAATTTGACTTAATTCTTAACTCTTAATTTAGTTAATATATTCTGCTGAACAATACTGCTGTTTTATTTATAAATAATTCTCCTATGTTTAAACCTATAAAAATTAAAGAAAATGCTTCCTCTTTTATATTGACTTCTAAAAGAGGTTTTTTTCTTGGCACCTTCCGACGCCAAGAAGAAAAACTTTTTCAGATGTGTATAATTTGTTAATTATGATTAACAAATACGGTTAACGCATTTTTTATGCCTTATCATGACAAGCTAAAGACAAAAACGAGTCTTTTCTATGTTGAAAAAAGATGTTTTTTAGATTTGCATAATCGACTAAAAAAAGACGTCTTAAATTCGCATTTTCATGACTTTTCATGACAAGATAAAAATAAAAAAAGACGTCTTTTTGATGTCGAAAAAAGATGTCTTTTAGATTTAAATAATCGACTAAAAAAAGACGTCTTAAAGACGCATTTTCATAACTTTTCATGACAAAAAAAGACGTCTTTTCGATGTCGAAAAAAGTTGTCTTTTAGATTTGCAAAATTGACTAAAAAAAGACGTCTTAAAGACATCGTAAATAAGACTTTTAAAGACGTCTTTTCGACGTCTTTTTTCCCACTGGGTAGTAGGTTTTTTAATACAAAAAGTAGTAATTGTTTGATTTTACATCCCAAGGAAACATTAGAAGTGTATCTTATAGTTAGGGTGGATATGGTGGTGATGGTTTAATACACTCTAGTATAAAAAAAATATATTTTAATAAATTTTTTTTTTATCAACTATTATAACAATTATAACAAATTAAATTTATATTCTACTTGATTACTGTATTGCAAATAAATATTAAAAGCATGCAGTAAAATTTTGATGAACTTAAAGAATTTTTAAATATTTTAAACTACACGTTCGATGTCATCTCTTTCAGAGACATGGCATGATACAGAAAGTTCTCTTGAATCAAATTCTAATTATATTTTACCATTTTAGAAACTAATTAGTCAACCACGAGAAAGTGGGAAAAAGGGAGGAGGATTAGGAATTTATGTCTTAGAAAAGTATGTTTTTAAAATAAAAAACATATTATGCTTTTCAAATAATAATTATGAAAGTCTCTTCATTGAAATTAATGATAAAAAATACCGAAATATTTTAATTGGATGTGTTTATCGCCCACCGAGTGGAAAAATAAAAAACTTCGGAACTTTTATCAAAAATACGATTATGAAAATAAATAAAGAAAATAAAACATTATATATTACTGGTGACATAAATCTTGATGCTTTATCTAACTCTAAGTTTCCAAAAATAAAATCTTTTTTTGATATGCTATTTAAATTTAATGTCTTGTCAACTATTAATAAACTAACGTGTGTAACAAAACTTCGGCAACAGCAATAGACAATATTTTAATTAGTAATTATTTAGAAACGACATTCGAAACCGGTATATTTATGGCAGATATAAGCGATCATTTCCCGATATTCATAAAATTAAATAACCTTAAATCTACGTCTAACTGTCAATCTAAAACCAGTGTTGATAAACGGCGTAAATCTTCTTGCTTCCACTTTTCTTTCGCAATAGACGGCTGCTGCCTCCCGATCAATCTTTTCAGCGGAGTTGAATTCAGCGGCAAAATGTTCTTTCTTCTGACAAATAGTTAAAGTTTTTGATCGTTTGATATTTTGTCGTCCTTACGTCACGCTAAAACTTTAATTTTTCGACCATAACATTAAGAAATTAATTCTAGTCATTATATATTGTAAAAATATTTAAAAAACACAACATCTTTTAACATTATTAAAAATTAATAAAGTTAATTTATTTAACATTTATTTATTTATTTGTTACAACAAGTTTATTTATTACAACAAATATTTAACATTTGTTTCTAGTTAATATTTAATTGCTTTAAAGCAAACGAGCAATTATTTTTCATTACATTCGCCGGCTAGAGGCAAATATTTCCGCCTCCAATTTGACGGCCGCAGCCAGTAAGGAGACAGAAGCCATTGGAGGCGATCTTCAATGGCTTTGCCTCTAAATGGCTTTGCCTCAAAATTTCTTCTGGAGGCGGCCACCATTGGTTTCTGCCACTCTATTGTCGCGAAGCGGAAATAGGATTTTACTTACTTTTCAGAAAAAAATTTTCAATTTTAATATTTTAAATATTTTTTAACTGAAACAAGTTAGTATTAGTTAATAAAAAAAAGTTTTTTTTTAATTTTTTTAAATTTGCCTTTTTAGGTGCGGGATTTTCAGGGGTAAAAAAACCCATGTTTTCACTAAATCTTTAAATTACATAAGATAATTTTCAAATTTCTTCATTTTTTTTGCACATTTTCTAATAAATGATACATTTCGTAAATTAAAAACCAAGAAAAGAAAAAAAAAATGTTTGGATCATTGTTTTTGGGTGTCTGTAAAGATTGATCGATTAGACCATGTTACTACAGAGGTAGCCAGTTTTTTATTTTTTTTTAAATTTTCTCAAACAAATTGACTTTTTATAAGTGAAATAATATTCTGGCTACCTCTGTAGTAACATGCTATAAAATCAATTCAAAAGAGGTGGATTTATTAAAAACCGGTTAGTTAGTTTTTGTCAAGAAGAAACTGGATGCGGGCGGAACATTCTTTTCTAGTCTTTAAGTTATAACCTCAGTTTGGCTCTCATCGTGATTTAGAATTTTTTAAAAATGGTTACTTTTAATCTTAGCAAACTTCTGGCTGATAATTTTCCTCCAAGGCATATTTTCACGAGTAAAAACATATCTGAATGTGCTAAATTTTTGCAGTCCAAGTTTTTATCACTTTATGCTGATTGCACTGTGAATTTCAACATTTTCAAAAGTCTGGCTTTTAACTTAATAAAAAAATTTAATGAGTGTGGAAAAAGAAAAAAGTTCTTTCTTACTAAATATAAACATTTTTTGGATCAAAATCAAGAATGCAAATATCTCTTGTGAGTATAATATATTCTATATTGATTTATTATAAATAAGTAATAAATATTGCATTATAGTATATATATATATATATATATATATATATATATATATATATATATATATATATATATATATATATATATATATATATATATATATATATATATATATATATATATATATATATATATATATATATATAGGTAATGTTGCAGAATAGACACGTTAAATAAAATTATCTTTTAGCTTTTTGCGCTCTCGTTCGTAGATACTTAAAAAATTCTATTGAATGTTCTTTAAAATGGAACATTCATAAATATCATAGTAGTAGTAAATTTCAAAGTAGTTAATAAAATAGTTTTTTGTTTGAAATTTTTTTTTAATTTTTCATTTATTAATAATTTTTTATTAATATGTATTTAACTATTTTATTAGTAATAATTTATTAAATACAATTAGTTGAAATAAATAATTGTAATAATAAAAAATATAGTTTTGTTAAAGCTATTGTTCATGCTAATGTGTTTTTTAAAAATATGTGGCTATGAAAATAGCCGTTTAAGTTAGAGTGAGTTTCCACTCATCCGTTTTTTCGCGGGAACGGGAAAGGGACAGTAAAAATAATCACGTGGCATGCGTAGTATAAGTTTTAATATATTCGAAGGAAAACTACGCATGCTCATGTGATTATTTTTCCTTTTCCTATCCCGTTCCCGTGAAAAAACGGATGAGTGGAAACTCACTTTTATAGTTTAAACAGGATACGTGAAATGCAAAAAATAAATACTGAAAATAAAAGCAAATTTTTAAAACGTTAAAACGTTTTGTTTTTTTTATATTAAATGTGTTTATTTTACCTTTTGATAAGAGCAATGAAAAATTATTTAAATTAATGTAAATTTTTCTTACTTTTTACTTTTATTAAAACTCCATCGCAGATTTAAAAAGCAAAATAATAAAACGATTTAACGTGTCTATTCTGCAACATTACCCAGATGCAACCCGTCATCTTCTTTTTTGTTTTGCAAAAAAGACTGCTAGTTTTATTCAGGAAAAATTTGAACATTTGAAAAATGAAATTTTTTTATTGAAGAATATTGAATTTAAACTTGGTGAAAGTACTTTTGTAGTAAAGTCTAGTTTGTCAACTATTTATACCACAATGAATGATGGCAAAACACTAAACGCTGTTGTATCAAATATGCTTAAAAAAAGAATTTCATCTCAGTCCTGCCATGTATGCCTTGCAAATTCTAAGGAGTTTAACTTGAAAACTATTTGTAAAAAAAGTATTAACTTAAACAAGCATGTTTTGAAACTTGGAACTTGCAGTTTTCATCTAGGGATACGCTGTATGGAGTGGATTTTCAATACTGCTTGTAAACTCCCAGCTGTTAAGCAAGGAAGAAATATTCCATCACAAAAGAGTAAAGAATTTATTGAAAACAAAAAAAAATTCCAGCATTTATTCAAGATAAAACTGAATATAAGGGTTTCTTTTGTCAGGAAAGGATGTGGAACAACCAATACTGGAAATGTTGCTCGCAAATTTTTTAATAACCCCATTGTGACAGGGAGAATTTTAAACTTGGATATCAGAATGATTAAGTTGTTTCGAGATTTACTCATTGATATAAACAGAACAACTACAAGACCGGATATAAAGGTTTTCAAACAGAAATCTGAACATCTATTTGCACTCATAACTAATGATAAATTTTTAAAAACCATACCTATGTCACAATCTGTGCATAGAGTGATAGTTCATGGTACTTCTTTTATAAGGTATTTTAAGTATCCGATAGGTTCTTTGTCTGAGAGTGCTATTGAAGACAGAAATAAGGTAAACAAAACTGCTCGAATTGGTCATGCTCGTTTAACCTCTTTTGTAGAAAACACTAGGGATACAGCTAATTATTTGTTTATGACATCTGATATGTACCTCTTTTGCAAAAAAAATAAAATGGATAAAAAAAGAGTGAAAACAAAATAGTTTAAGACAGCAAAGTGACAGTTCTTCTGATAACTGCTTAAAATAAAGGTAATATAGTTTTATTATTAATATTGTTAATAGTTTTGATTGATTTTTTTTTGGTTAGGCAATCTCATAATTTTGGTTAATTAACAATTCAAAGTTGCGTTTTTTTTTTGTTTTTTTTTTATGTTTTTAAAAAAAATTTTAAGAAAATATTTAATCTATTTTAACAAGTAATTAACTATTTTAGGAAGTAAGACCATGAAGAATCATACTGATGAGCTGTTCTGCGTTGAATTTTTAAAAAACGGCTATTTTCATAGCCACAAGTTATTAAAAACATCTATTAGAATAGAATGTTGAGAAACTGTAAAAGAATGCAAAGAGCCAAGTATCATATGATAGCAGAGTTGTTTATTATATTCAATGATACTGTTTATTTTGAAATAGTGTTCATATACATAGTTTGTAAAATTCTATAAAATATACGCGCCTACTTTTTTTTGAATAAAATCATCCGGACTTGTGTAGTTTTCCGGACAAATCTAGAATTAGTCCGGACTAACCGAAAAAAAATACAATAAATTGTTTTTTAATGAAAACCGAATATGATTCTTTTAAATATAGAAATATAAATAAAAATTTGATGTCTTGTGAAAAAATAAGTTAAATATTTTAAGTCCTTCTTTATTTATATGCCTATTTCCTCATTTTGTATAAGAGCAACGCATAGTGTGGCGTCGGCCTCCAAAACATTTTGCCTCCAAAAAAGAACTCCGGCTGCGGCTGCCAATAGAAAAGCAGAAGCCACTGGAGGCGGAAGAAAGAACATTTTGCCGCTAAAAATTGATCGCGAGGCCGCCGTCAACAGCTTCCGCCTCCTTTAAAAGTCGCCCTTTCGGCAGAAAGTTACTTTGCCGCCTGGCGATATTATCATTGTCTAAAACCACACATTTGAAAAAACGAAATTTAAAAATGAGTAACACTGATAAGTTAACAAGTAGGCTAAAACAAGAAACGTGGAACAACGTATATAAATGTCAAGATACTAATGAAGCTTACAATGCTTCTTTAAGTACATTTTTGAAGTATTTTAACGAAACCCGTCCGCAAAAGTCAAAAGCTCTTGCTAATTCGTGGATGGATAAATCATTATTAAAGTGCTCAAAAAAAAGCAAAAACTTTACAATAAATTTCTGAAAAATAAAAACAATGGTAATGAAAAAAATTACAAAAGTTATAAATATTTTTACCTTTATCTCATTAAAAATGCCAAAGATACAGTGGATCATTGCATTTTCTTAGATAAAATAAGACATTACGGAATTGACAATAAAACTTATTATTGGATTAAAAGCTATCTTACCAACAGAAAACAATATGTACTTAATGTCCATTCTGGAGAATTAATTATGTTTTATGTGGACTCCCGCAGGGATCAATTCTCGGCCCATTCCTATTTCTTACATAAATAAATAACTTCTGAATGCATCCTTAAAACTGAATTCAGTCATGTTTGAAGATGACACGAATCTATTTCTTACCAACAATGGTATCAAAACATTATATGCTGACATGAATATAGAACTAGTTAAAGTAAACAACCGGTTTAAAGCTAACAAACTCTCGCTTAATGCTGAGAAAACAAATTATATACTATTCCATAAAAAAATACATGAGGAAAATCTTCCTCTCAAGTTGCCTAAACTATTTCCAAATGATAAACTAATTAAAAAGCAATCCAATATAAGATTCTTAGGAATCATTGTTGATGAAAAGTTATCCTGGCTACCTCATATAATATACATCCAGCCAAAAATTACCAAAGTCAAAGATTTGATGTATTGAGTTCGCTCTTATGTCAATACACAAAGTCTGAAACTAATATACTTTGGGCTAATACATAGCTTCATCAGCTATGCAAACATTTCATGGGCAAGTACTCAAACATCAAAGCTTAAAAAACTGTATAGTTTGCAAAAACATGCTTGCAGAATCATTTACTATAAGGATAGGCGTGAACACGCTAAACCCTTAATGAGTGATATGAAAATGATGAATGAGTTTGAAATAAATGTCTATCAGCATTTAATTTTCAAGTATCATTACAATCAGGGCTGTGGAGTCGGAGTTGCGGAGTTGTGACATTTTCACCGGAGTTGGAGTCGGAGTCGGAGCGCTAAACAAAATCGCGACTCCGATTCCAATAGTAAAACTTCTCGGTTTTGCACGTGCATGTACAAAACATTCAATCAATCTTATGTTCATACTAAACCTCAAAGAACGTTTCATAAATTTGTTAAAAAAATTTTTTTTAACTTATCGCGTAATATTTTTTTAAGAATTAAAAGAATTTTTAAAAATTTGGCTTTGGAGTTGGAGTCGGAATTGGAGTCGGAGTTGGAGTCGGAGTTGTACTCCAACAACTGGAGTCGGAGTCGCGGACGTTACTTTTTTTTACGATTCCACACCCCTGGTGTGGAATATAAGCTTTAATTACAAGTTTGAATTAAATAAAAATGAAAACTATAATCTTAGAGCAAATATGTTAAATACATATTTGCTCTAAGATTAGATGCCTCGGATATAAACTGCCTCGGATAATAAATAAATATTCAGAATATAGTATTTCATATCGAGGTCCTAAAGTATGGAATACCTTTCAAAAAGGATTCAAAGGAACGGTTAATTCGTTAAGTTCATTCAAATTTATAACGAAAAAAGAAATTTTTAAAATTTGAGAAACGTTTTTGGTCGATGTTACCACTCTGCTTTTTGTTGTTGTTGTTGTTGTTGTTGTTGTTGTTGTTGTTGTTGTTGTTGTTGTTGTTGTTGTTGTTGTTGTTGTTTAACAATCTTATTAGCGAATTACGCATTTTATTACCATATTTATTACAATGTTTAATTGAAATTTTATTACTTATATATTTTTATTAAATTTTATTACGTATTACGTATTACGATATTTTATTGAAATTTTGTTTAAGGGGCTCTATGAAAAGATTGCGAAGACGTACTTTTATGAAGACGTGTCTTTTATGAAGCACGAAGTTGTAAAATTCTTATGTTATATTAAAACAGAAAAAAGAAAAAATATATATATATATATAAAAATTACAACATATACCAGTAGTGCTGAATGGGGGAGGGGGGAGCAAGGGCGTATATACCAGTGGTGACGAATGGGGAGGGGGGAGCAATGGCGTATGGTTCTTCCCCTCTGTCTTTGACATAACCCAAAAAAATAATTTAATTGCTTTTAATGTGCGCTAAAACTACTAAAACAAAATTTAAATACAACTATTGTACCTCATGTCGCTTGGTATAACCAGAGTGGGAGCTGCTCCACCATTTTAAATATCCAAAAATACATATTTCTTTAAACTAAAATCAAAGTTTTATTTTTATATTCATATTTTTATCTTTATATTCACTTTTTATCAAAACTTTTATAACAAATTAAATTTGTATTTTACTTGATTACAACATTTACCAGTGGTGCATTGGTTGACATAAAGGTGAAGGGAGAGGTGGGGGGAAGAGGTGTATGGTCCTCCCCCTCCGCCCTTGACCTAGACCAAACAAAAAAAATTTTTAATTGTTTTGGGTCAAAGTTTCCAAAACAATATTTAAATGCAATTATGATACCTCGTGTTGCTTGGTATAACCTGAGTGAGTTGCTCCATCATCTTTACTATCCGAATATAAACATATTTCTTTAAACTAAAATAAAAGATTGATGCAATTTTATAATTATTTGTGTTGTTAAAAAATGTCTAAAAATTATTATTAAAAACATGCTAAAAATTAACTATTCATCTGTGTTGTGTTCATTTCCTTTTGGGATAGGGGATTTGAACCCTCCCAACCAAATATAAAAAAAAACTAAAATCAAAAAAAATATATATATAATTTTTAATTACACAGATTATGTATTAAGTTACTTAGTTTGTCTTAGCTTTTAGTAAATGATTAAAAATTAAAGCTTCATTAATGAAATTATATAACAATCATTTTTAACAAAAGACACCACGTGAAGATAATCTAGAGCAGTATATCAAAAAATTTATACAAGTTTCATAACTTTGTGATACCTTTTTGCAAGTCACAACACAAGCGATATCTTTATTGGCAATACTAAACGTAAAAATTATGAAAATAGTAATCATTAAGACTATCAACAAATAACACACATTAACATTGAGAAAATATTAAATCTCCTGAAACAACATCAGCAGCAAGCTGGAATGTTTTAATGCAATAATCAACAGCTTCAGAATTTTGTTGCCAGTAAGAAGTAGTATACTATTTCTTACTGGCAACAAGATTCTTTTATACTGTCGACATCCTGTACTGCATTAAGACAAGCTGAAGTCGTCTTGGTAAGCTGGTCATCAATGCATAATAAAGTTGTAACTGGTTTGAAAATTTTTTGGGGTAGTGTATTACCAAAAAAATCAGTAGTTCTACAAAAGAGTGAAAATGAATTAGATTTGCAATCCTTAATTGTTTCCAAAATGTCTTTTACTACCTGAGCTACTTGTAAACCACCACATTTTACTGTTCCTGTGGTTAGAAAATGAAGAAAATCAGCATCATGTTTCATAAGAATAAAGCAATTATGGAAAAGAATATGAAGACAGTTTCCCGGACGGTTTAATTTACCAGATGTAAAATGAAATCCAATATTATTTTAATAATTTTAAAAGTATTGTTATTATAAAATATAATCATTAATAATATTATCACTAATAACACTATTATTTAAACTAATAGAATTGATAAAAATTAATAACTTGTCTTTATTATAACTTACAACTGTAATTTATGGTCCATTATTATAACGGACCATAAATCATATCATAATTCACCATTAAACTGTGTATAGATAACAATGTACATTGTATATTGTTATAATTTATTTGTAATAATGTATACATATGTATACATTAGTACTAATAGATTATAAGTAATGTATAATAATGTAATACATAATGTATTACATTAACTATTAATAATAATTACATTATTAATAATAATGTTATTATTATTAATTTAATAATAATGATTATTAAATCATTTAACTAATGCATTTTTACTAATAATAGATATTTATTAGATATAATAACTACAATGTTTTAAAATGTTAAATGCAGTAATAATAAAATTAAAATTTACAACATCATTAATACAATTATACTAAGAGTTAAGTCAATAACAATGTATTTGGTCTAAACGAAATTCTCAATCTAATACCGTCCCCTCCCTCAATACAGAATTTGGAAAAAAGGATTTTAGGTACCAAAACTGCGACACTTTTTATGGTATCTGCGACTAAATATTTTTTTCTGAACTTTGGTAGGTGCTTAGTTAATGTGTATAAAAAATTATTCTGATAGTTTTGAAAAAAATCCCACGCGATATTCGCTTACCTATAGCATCAAAAAAACAAGTTTTTTTTCCTTAGCCGGTCACCTCTGATAAACTTATATATATATATTTTTAAATTGGTATATAATTTTTAAATTGGTATACAATTGATTTGCAGAAATCTGATCTAATGCAATATTTTTACCTTGTTTTCCGTGCAATATAAGTTAAGCGACATTTTCAGTAAAAAGTTCGCTATGTTTTGGCCATACTCAAAACTTTTCAGCCTATTTTATTCTTAAGACTAACAGCTTTCATATAAAATAGTTGAAAGTTTAATTTAGAGTTTAAATAGGCAAATATTTGATAAAGTTGTTGCGGGTGTAACGTAAGTTAAAATTGGAATTGCTCATATATATATATATATATATATATATATATATATATATATATATATAATATATATATATATATATATATATATATATATATATATATATATATGTATATATATATATATATATATATATATATATATATATATATATATATATATATATATATATATATATATATATATATATATATATGTATTTATACACATATTAGGGTGCATCACAAAACAACAATTTAACAATTTTGATTTTGTCTGACACCTTATTGTGTTGTGTAGATTAAAAAAACACTGTATTTCAAATATTTTGGTACTAAAAATATTTTTAGAGGTCCCACAACACCCTTGAATATTTAATGTATCCCTAATATTTTCAAAAAAATAGTTTTTTTAAAGTAGGTCATGTTTGGTATTAAATGAAGCAAAATTTTATAAAAAATTTTAAAATAATAAGTTATTTATAAAAAAAACATTACTTTTGATTTTTCTGACAAAATAACAAAAAAAAACTGCACTTTTTTTGTTATTTGCCATATAATATGGCAGAAAAATCTGAAGAAACATTTTTTTATAAAATACTTATTATTTTGAAATTTTTTATAAAATTTCGCTTCATTTAAGACCAAACATGACCTACTTTAAAAAAACTATTTTTTTGAAAATATTAGGGATACATTAAATATTCAAGGGTGTTGTGGGACCTCTAAAAATATTTTTAGTACCTAAATATTTGAAATACAGTGTTTTTTTAATCTACACAACACAATAAGGTGTCAGTCAAAATCAAAATTGTTAAATTGTTGTTTTGTGATGCACCCTAACACATATATATATGACCATTAATTTGATTTTTATTTCATTTAAATCTAATATGTTGTTTTTATTTATTTCTTAAAATTTTATTTATTGAAAGTTTTAACCTGCATAATATTTATATTTAAAATCGTTTTTTTGTTTTATATTTTTCCATTTAGGTTAAAAATGAAATATTTACTGTAGTAGACATCCTATATTTTTTTACAATTTAAAAGTTAAGAAACATTAAATTTGAGACTATTCTCAGAGGCAGGTAACATTTTTGATGAAAAAAGAGCTTGTTTTTCTTCAAAAGTGGATGGCAACTTTTAGCACCATAATATTCCTGAACTTTCAGAAATCCCGACATAAGTGATTAATGCAAATAAAATTAGGCAAAGTCACAGTTAAGTCGTCTAAAATAATTTTATTTTTTCACTTGTTGTACTTTTCGTGTTGAAACTTGCTCAAAGTGGTGACTTTTTAATATAAATGTAAAGAATATTTATTGGCTTTAGTACATACATCGACTATCTTATAGCTTGCTACAAGGTAATACTGCTATATCCATTATCTTTTGTCCTGCTGCTACAAGGGAGCATTGCTACATCGACTGAGGGTTTGGCATAGAAAACCAATCTTTTTTCTTTTATTATTTCATTTAAAATGTCTAATATTTAAAAACCGTCCACTGACGAGAGTGCAACAAGCGAAAAAATAAAATTATTTTATACCGCTTAACTGTAGCTTTACCTAAGAATTTTTAAGTCTTATGTCTTAAAAAACATGTCTTAAAAAAATAATAATAATAAATTCCGGCTTTTTGGCCTGAAATATTGTAATTCCGGCTGGAACCGGAATGACCTAAAAGTCAAGTCCGGCCAAAAAAGAATTCCGGTACATCCCTAGTTTTAACACTATTTAATAAACAAAAGACTATAAAATCGGCAAATAAACTTTTTTAAAAGTTCTCTTTCTTTCGTTTGCAATTATGCAATATTATTATGATTATTGTTAGAGTTTTAAAAAATTCCTGCACCAAGACTTCCAATGGTATGGTGTGTGTCTTACTTTAGCAAAAAAATTTTTCCTAAAGTATATCATGTTGTCTCAGTGGTGAATTTTTACAGAGATTTTATTCATTAGAGATTTTATCTTTTTCAAAATTGCCTTTTTTAAAGAAGGTATTGTTTTAAAAAAAATATATTAAAAAAGATTTGGCGTAATAGTATCGCAAAATTTTGATTTTCACAAGTTTATTGTCGCCAATTCGATTTTTGAAAACGTGAAAAAGGAATAGTTGCAAGTTGTTGAATAACAGAATAAGGAATACTGTCACAAATAAAGTTAATGAAGAGTGTCGAAAACATGTATGTATGTATATTTATTCAATAATCAATAATTATTTACAATTTTATTAAAATCGCACAATAAAAACAGTTCGTGGTACGAATTTATCTAAACTGCATATTCTAATTATTTGCGGAGAGAGGCTGACAAAAACCTCTCTTTTCTGACAGTATTTGCAATTATAGCTGCGCCAGCCAAATTGCATGAATAAATCGTACTATCGAAGTCTACATTTAAAACAATTGAGTGATGGTGCGTTTACTGTAGTAGTTGTTAAGGAGTTCCAGTTTTTAACTACTCGGTTAGTGAAAAAAGTACGTCTTTCTTCATGTTTCAATGTTTTTTCAGCGGCTAATTCAAAGGCATGGCTCCTAGTTCTTAAAATGTATTTAGATCCTCAATAGGCTGGTGTAGTTTGTGGCGCCACAAAATTGATTGAATCAATTCTATTAACTATTTTGTACTGCTGTATAAGATTAATACGCATGCGGCGAGTTTCAAGAGTAGTCAGATTAAGCCGTGTTAGAGTAGTCAGATTAAGCCTTTTTAAATTTCCCTAGCACTCTATTTCCAACTGCAGCTGCGTGTTCAGCTTGTAACTTTCACTTTAAGGTGGTTAGCTGGTAAAAAAACTATTTTTTTAAATATTTGTTGTTTGATACTGAAATAAATACATACAACAACCATCATAAAAATAAATATTTAAAACAAAAAAAAAATTAAAAAAGTTGATTATTTTTTGATGAGTCAGCAAAAATTCAAAAAATTAACTAAAGAGCAAAACATGATTATTTGAAGATCTACAACTGGTATCAGTATGAAATTTGCTACAGTAAGACAATATATGCTTAACTAGTGCCTAAAGCAAAAGTTTTCAAAACTGATTAACTGTTCAAAAATGGCGGAGATTCTTTTAATTTTTATTTTTTTCGATAAATAGTTCAGTGATTAGTGATTGATATCTCATTAAGTCTTTAAGTATATAGCTTTATTCTGCTTTAGGCACTAGTACAGTATATTTTAAACAAGTGCTGAAAATTTCAAGATAAAAACTCTACTAGATCTTTAGAAATCTATGTTTTCGTTAACCCACAAAAAGAATTCTGGAAACCAACAAAACAAAACATAAAGAAAAAAAATTTCAAAAATTTCCAAGTTTGTATGATTCCTCTCCTTCTAGTTCTTTTTCTTTGCCCAAATAACCTTTTCTGACAGCTTTAATCAACTTTCTTCTATTTATTCCCTCTTTTGTTGATTTTTTGTTCATATTTTGAATCCGTTGAGTGTCTTTTTTGATTGAACCGATTATTGTTTTTGCTCCAAAAGATATTCCAATCTTATCAAAAAGTTGCACTAGTCCAGATATACCATCATTAAAATTTATTATTGCAGATGCAACTCCAACTTCTAAAGTGGTTTTTGAAATAAATGTATCTTTTGGACACCTTTTCCACACAATTTGATTCAGAGCCTCATTTGGGTTTTGAGTAACCCTAACCCTAACCCTAACCCTAACCCTATAACTTTTGAGAGTCTCCACCACACTGCTTTTTAAAAGCAGAAAAAAAGGACATACAGGCTTGTAGTCATCTTATTTAAATATAAATATAGTAATAAAGAAAGATTGTCGATTTCAATTATTTTGTGCCGCAAAATTTTCTGTATTAAAATTTTTACCATGACCTAAAAAAACTGGTTTTTAATTAAAAAAAAACAAAAAAAGCACTATACCCATATATATTTTTGAAATCTATGATAAATTTTAAATACAAATCAATAAAATAAAAAAAAAACGAATTTTTATGTTTTTTTACCAGCTTACCACCTTAAGGTTATTGGAAACTATAACTCCCAAATTGCATTCTTTTGTTGTGGTTTCGAGTGCATGTGCATAACTTTGCATTTTTCAATGTTAAATGGCATAAGCCAATTTTTGGACCAGTTTACAGCAGTGTCAATATCTTTTTGAAGACATAGTGCATCTTTTTCTGACTTGATAACACCTATGATCTTGCTGTCGTCTGCATACATTTTTATACGATTCAAAATTAAGTCCGGTAAATCGTTAATATAGAGCACAAAAAGGAGCGGTCCTAAAACCGAACCCTAAGGGACTCCGCTAAACACTTTTTTCCATGGAGACAATTGAATAAGGTGCCCCAAGAAGTCCTTACGGTCTTATCACAAGAGCACCGCGGAAGAGCATTTAATAGGAAGTTCACGCCTCCTTCCCAACCGATATCGCAAAACTTGCCCAGAGGTGGGGTTTGAACCACGGATCTTACGTTTCTGAGGCAAGTGCGCTACCACTGCGCCACGGCTGCAACGCACGGCTATTAGTTAGCCAATTTCTTATCCAGTTATGTAGTTGACCGTGAATACCATAAGCCTTTAGTTTATATAAGAGTCTTTCGTGCGGTACCTTATCGAACGCTTTTGAAAAGTCTGTATAAATTACGTCGGCCGTAAATCCCTGATTGATGGCGTCAGTAACAATATCCCACGATTCTAATTGGTTTGTTGCACACCCCTTGTGTTTGACGAAGCCATGCTGAGCTGGGGTAATAAGGTTGTTTTTGACGCAGTGCTGAATAATTAAATTGTGGATTAAACCTTCCAACACCTTTCAGGGTACCGAGGTTTTGGAAACGGGCCGGTAGTTGCTTGCTTTTAACTTATTTCCTTTTTTGAAAATAGGTGTTACTTCTGCTTTTCTCCATTGATCTGGAACAAAGGATGTTAAAATAGAAGATTTAAATAACATGGTTAAAGGTATTGAGAAAGCTTCTGCGCAATTTTTTAAGACTCTAGGATGGATTCCATCAGGACCTATTGCTTTTGAAGGATCAAGTTTAAGCAGTCTGTTTTTGACTTCTTCATATGTAATGAAATCGATTCTGCTGTCGCAAGTGACAGGAGATCGGTTTAAAAAACTTGGTAGAGGTCCTTGTGTCTACTTCAAATACAGCATAAAAATAATCATTCAATGTCTTACATATGTTAAATATGTTATCGGTCACCGATCCATTGCTGTCTTCAAGTAAATAGATTTTATCATGGACTTTGATTTTGCTTTTTACATAAGAGTTTAGTCCCTTTGGGTTATTTTTAAACGAAGAAGTTAATGCCTCCTCATAGTCAATTTTTTCTTTTTTTACAACTTTTGAGACGGTTTTTGCTGCTTTGCTATATTCTGCTCTGATAAGTTGGTGCGTTCCTGGTCCTGCTGATACATATTTACCCCAGAGTTTACTCTTGTTTTTTACAGCTTCCATGACCTCACTACTAACCCATGGATTTTTTTTGGCTGGTATGGTTTTGTGGTACTTGGTATGTAGAGTGAAGTAGCTTCATTATATTTTTCAATTAAAAGTTTGTACTTTTCGGCCTCTGATGTACTTTTGAATAATGCCTCCCAGTCATAACTTTTAATATAGTTCGAGATAGATGTATAGTTTGCCCTGCTCCACACTAATCGAGAAATTATAGGTGGTTCATTGTTTGTTATTGTTACTGTGAATGAACCTACAATAGTTAGGTGAGCTTGTCCCTCGGGGGTGGATCCCAAAGGTTCAGCTTGAGTTAAGAAAATTATTCTGTCTGGCTCATTGATTATAACTAAGTCCAAGATGGACTTAGTTATAATCAATGAGCCAGACAGAATAATTAAAACTACAAAATAAAACTGGTTCTTTAAAACGTGAGTTTCGAAAAGTTGGGAAAGTGACAAGTTGCGTAAGATGGTTTTCCTCTAAAAAAGACTTGAACTTAATGACAGGTAAGCTGTTGATCAGTATGTTGACTGCTGTCGAAACACCTCCTCCAACATTAATACTTTCATAGCTAATGTGTCTGAAATTAAAATCACCATAGAGTAGTAAAGAGTCGCAACCGATTATTTTGAGGGCCTTTGTAGCAGTCTGAATTGATTTGGTAATTTCTAGAAGCGCAAGTTCATCGTTATTTGGTGGTCGGTAGATACACCCTAAAAGGAGTGATTCATTTTCGAGTTTCAGTATCTGTTCAATGGTGTTTTTGTTAAGTTGTTCAATGATTGTGAGCGTGCACTTGAGATCAGCTTTTACGCAAATAGCTACACCACCTCCTATTTTTCCAGCCCTGTTTCGTGAAAAGATGTTATACCCTGCAATAGCAGTATCTGAAGCCTCAGTAAACCACGTCTCAGCTAAAAAAATAAGATGTGAGCGGTTATGCTTGGTAGTTGCTTGTATTCTGGCTTTCAACTTGTCAATTTTTGTTTTATTTAGTGAGGATGAATTATTTGCCCAAAAATTGATGTTACTGAGAACTTTTACTGAGTAAGTTTTAGGTTGTTCGGGCTGCTGAGGTATGACAGGAAAACGTCTAATTAATGGTGATTCTCGAGTTTGGCGTTTTCTTTTAAGATTGACGCTCGGTGGTTGTAACGATTGGAATTGTTGAGAATGAGACTGTTGAGTTTTTTCTAGCTGGGGTGGGGAGTGAACTTCCATAAATGACGTTGTGAAATTTGGTTTTGAGGCATTAGCAACTGCGTCTGCAACGATCTTAATGTTGACAAAGACTGATCTTTTGTGAGCAGTTGACTCTTGTGCGTTAATTGGTTTAACACAGTTAAGGCGTCGATGGATAACGAAACGAAATGTCGAGTCGAGCAGCTTTAAATTTGCGAGTTCAGTATTTCGTTTTTTTTTTCGCGATTCAGTTTGCTGAATTCGTGCTGTTCTGCCTCCGTTCGGTCTTCTCTAGCAAACACATCCTTATACTCAGGTGTGACGAGACTGTGGTGCCTGGCTTTCGACAAGACTATGGCATGCGATTCAGGGTCTTTAACTGTGACCTGCATGATCTTGGTTTTTCTGATTTCCGTGTCGAGTTTTTTATGATTAAAATCTTTGACTCTCACAATAACTGAAGTGTCGATACCAACAGCTCTAAAGAAATTTTCAGCTGCTTGTTTATTTTCGTCATATTTGTCTGACACCTCCAGTCACACCACAATTACACTTGATTCTTTTTGCTGTCTTTGTTTCTGCTCATGTGCTACTTTATTTAAAAATAGATTCTGATCATTTTTACTTTCATTAGATTTGTTGTGTAAGAGTGATGAGAATGATACCGGTTGAGGTTTTTTTAGTTCGCTAAGAGATTTGTGTAAGTTTTCCTTTTCTGCTTCTAAGGTCAGGACTTAGTTTTCTAGAATTGCAACGAGTGCTTTTGAAAATAAAACTGGTCAAAGCCAGTACAACCCCCATCACTAGTCTATATGAACCTGAAGGATTTTCAAGCACAGGACCTGGTAAAACAGAGCAACTTGACTAATGTTTGCAGAGTTTAAAGCTGCTTTCTATATGTGTATATAGAAACAATATATATTTCTTTCGTAGATATGTATTAAAAATAAAATAATGGTTATAAATATTTTGCTAATATATAGAGATAAGTTTCCGTAAATATATTTATCAATTAATAAATAAGTTTTAGATTTTGTCTGAGACAAAAAAATGCAAAAAAAATCGGAGAAAAAAAAGTTTAAAAAATCATACTCAAAACTTTTCGAATAGAACAATAGATAAAAAAATATCAGCGCGCTAATCTTTGGCGTTTAAAACTACGAGTAAAAAAAATGAAAGGTTTAGAAAAACTCTTTAAAACAAGTAAAGAAAAAAAAAAAAAAGAAAAAAAAACTCTGTAAAAATATAAGCGAACTAAAGCACAAATAAAATCTGAGTTGTAACTGTTTTTATAATAATAATATATAAATAAAGATATATAATTAAATATAAGTATAGGTATATATATAAATATCTAGGTGTGCGAATTACGACAAAAACTGTTATTTTGGACACGAATATAGATAATATACTATGATAATAAGTAGAAAAGTATTTAATAAGCTATTAAGATAAAGCAATAATATAGCAAGAAATAATGTTTACAAAAAAGAAGAATAAGAGGGAAAAAAAATAAAAAGAATACGAAAAAAAATTAAAACTCCTGAAAACTTACGCTTGAACAGAAATACGTCTGATCGACTCAAAGATTAAAGCGCAAAAAAAAATGTGTCCTAAATGTTCCAAGTGTTCCAAATGAATTTAATAAATTGTGTCGAAAATAAAAAAGAAATAATGTCGCAAAGGAATTTAATGAATAGTGTCGAAAACAAAACAAAAAAGGAATTTTGTCGCAAATAAATTTAATGAATTTTGTCAAAAAAAGAAAAATGAATACTGAGAATAATAAATAATTTCTTTTTTTTTTGTTTTCAACACTATTGTGATTTTAGTATTTGTGACACTATTCCTTTAACTATTAGTGACACTATTCCTCTTACTATTTGCGACACTACCAGAGCCGATGACACGGAGGAAGGGAGGGGGGGCAGGTAGCCAGGTGCCCCCCTCCCTAACTCTTTTTTTTAAGGACATTTTTTTTTTAAAGAAAGTTCTAGATATAGAGAACCTTTTTTAGAAATTGATAATTGTGCTTTCCCCCCCCCCCCCACTTCGAAACCCATGTTTTTCGGCCCTGACTATTCCCTTTTTTTTTGTTTTAGAGACCATTCATTTGTGAATCTATTTGTTAGGGTTAGGGTTAGGGTTAGAGTTAGGGTCAGGGTTAGGCTTTTCATTTGTGAAACATTTATTTTGTGAAACTTATTCTATTTTTTGTTTTCGACACTAATCATTAAATTCATTTTCGACACAATTTTTTTTTTTTGACGTTAAACCTTTTTAATATATTCGATTTTTTTCTGAAGTTAATTTTTTAACACAATTTCTGTCACCCTTAAAAAGTACTTTTTTTTCAATTTTTTTTTTCTTTCATTTTGTTTTTTTTACTATAAATTTTAAAAGACTGAATATTGTTTAATTTTTTTTTTTTTATTCTATGAAATTTCGCTTCATTTGAGATCCAACTTTTAAACAAAAATATTTTTCAACTTTTTCAAAAATATTTTTGGTAGATAGATAAAATTTATTAACAAGATTAAAATTACATGTTCTAAAGGACCGAAAAAAAAGAAAGACACTGATAATATCCCCCTAAATAGAATCTGAGCTCAAGAGAAACCAAGCACGTGCAACTAAGCACGTGTAAACTGCTATAATAGCTCAAACAAAAAAGATTAGCAATTTTTTTTAGTGAATAGTTTTTGAGTATTTTCAATAGACTTGACATAGTTTGGTATGACAACCAAATTGGAGAGCAGTATTCGATAATTGAACTTATATAAGTAGTAAATGCTCGCACTAATATACTAGGATTACGAGTTTTGAAGCATTTCATGATTAAATATACTCTAGTGTTTGTTATATGGATGATTTTACTAGTGTGTTTTTTGTAGTTTAGGTGGGTCTCCATAGTTACTCCAAGATCTTTTGGGTTAGATAACTAATATAAAATATAATTATCTAATTTTGTTAAAACTAATTCTCTGATGCATTGAAGCAAGTGCTAATCTATGTACAAAACACTTCTTGCTTGGAAATTTCCAAGTTTTTGACCAAAGATTCTATGCGGTAAAGCTAGTTAACGGTCGTTTTTGAAATTATTTTTTTGTGTGTGGTAGTGTTTGTATAATAGAACATTTTGGCAGAAAAAAATAATTAAAAATATTATTTAGTTTCAAAATGTCAACCGAGCAAACTAAAAACCGACTTTTGAATGTGGACAAACACTTAAAAAAATCCAACTTTATTGAATAGAAAGTTAGCGAAATCATTAAAAATATCAAGAAGAACTGTAGATACTGTTCTTAAACGGTTTACAGAACTGAAAACTATTCAAAGGAAACAAGGAAGTGGTCAAAAAAAACGCACAGCAAATCCTAGAGCTCTCAAACGGTTGGAGACTTCATTGGAAGAACATCCTGATTGGTCTGATAGATTTCAAGCGAAAAAACTGAAGGTTTCCAATTTTTTTGTTTATAAAAATATTCTTTTTTATAAACTTAAAAATTATGGTATCATAAATTCTAACTTAGGCTGGTTTAAGAGTTATTTAAAGAATAGGAAACAATGCATTTTATATGATGGCGAGAAAACAGACTTGATGACAATTACCTGCGGAGTCCCCCAAGGATCAATTCTAGGACCGCTTTTATTTCTCATTTATATAAATGATTTGAGTAAATTTTCCAATATCTTAAATTCAATTTTATTTGCTGACGATACAAACGTATTTTATTCAAATAAAGATATTAATTTTTTATTTACAACAGTGAACGAGGAGCTTTTGAAACTAAGCGAATGGTTTATATCAAATAAACTGTCCATAAATATTAAAAAAACAAAATATACTTTCTTCCATCGTCTTCATGATAAAGACAACATACCTTACAACTTCCTAAGCTTTTTATTAATAACTCTTATGTTAAAAGAGAGAGTTCTTTGTTGTTTCTAGGCGTTGTTTTAGATGAAAACGTAACATGGAAGGAGCACATACGAATAATCCAAAATAAAATTTCCAAAAATATAGGCCTTTTATACAAAGAAAAACAGTTGTTGAACCAAACTTGTTTGAAACTTATTTACTTTTCTTTTATTAATTGCTATCTAAGTTACGCTAACGTTGCTTGGTGCAGCACTAATGTATCTAAAAATAAAGGGCTTCTAATTAAACAAAAACACGCTCTAAGAATTATTGGAAATGTAAATCGCTTTTCGCACACTAAATTACTTTTTAATAAATTCAAAATACTTAACGTATTTCAACTTAACCTATATCATATTTTTATATTTATGTTCAAAGTAGATAATAAAATGGCACCCATTTTATTTAATTCATTTTTCGAAAAAATAAATCATTTATACCCAACAAGATTTTCAAACAACAATTATATTCAACCAAAAAAATATTATTCTGCGACTAGGTTCTCGATAGCAATCAGAGGACCAAAATTATGGAACACCCTATTGGATAATGAGTTTAAAAAAATTTCTTCCCTTGATCAATTTAAAAAAAAAATAAAAAGTAAACTCTTGATAATTGACAATGAACTTGACTTCTTTTGAAACTTTTAAATAGGAGTAATCACTTGTTTTTTACTTGATATTTAATTTATTTTTAACATATTAATTTTTGATTTTAATTTGAA
The DNA here is from genome assembly GCF_022113875.1 of Hydra vulgaris. NCBI lineage: Eukaryota > Metazoa > Cnidaria > Hydrozoa > Anthoathecata > Hydridae > Hydra > Hydra vulgaris. Next base: position 9,832,863 of record NC_061164.1, on the reverse strand, counting down.
TCTTTACCTTCTTAAATTATCATGTTTTATCTCATTTTTATTTACTATTAAAATTTGAAATCCTAATAAAAAAAAAAACTAAAAAAAAATATTAAATTTTAATGAAAAATATTTAGATATTTGTATTTATATATGTACCTTACGCATATATTATATTGTGATAACGGATTTTTTTTGGTTTTTTGGTTTTTTGTTTTGTTTGTTACTTGTATTCTTGTTTGAAGGGGCTTGGCGATAAGATTGAATTTGTCTTCTTCTTGCCCCAGCCGTGTATATCCAGTTTTTAAAGTCTAATTTTGTAAATATTTTCTTTATGGCGAAATATATATTATTATATTATAAATGGCGACAGAAACTTGGATATCAAAGTTTTAAAGTAGTTAAAATGCCAAATCGCAACGATAAACAAAATTCAACTGCAAAGAGTCGAGCTCGAAAGTTGTATGATAACTTGTTAACAAAATATAATGGATGCATTTTGATGGATGACGAATCTTATGTTAAAATGGATTTTAAACAAGTTCCTGGGCAGTGCTACTATGCTCCTAAAATAAGAGGAAAGGTGAGTGATAAATACAAGTATGTAATGACTGATAAGTTTTCGAAAAAATTGATGATTTGGCACGAACTTTGCTCTTGCGGCAAAAAATCGCTAATTCATGTTTTTTTGGGCACAATGAAATCTTCGGAATACGTGAAATGTTGTCTTTCTCGTATAAAACGGCTAATAGAAGTACTTCAGTATTGTTTTGGCCTGATTTAGCCACAATACATTACTTAATAGATGAATAATGGAGTGATGTTGGTTCCGAAAAAGATAAATCCTCCAAACTGCCCCGAATTAAGTCCTATTAAAAAATATTGGGCCATCATAAAAAAGAAATTGAAATTAAGTGGAAAAACAGTAAAATCAGCTACAGATTTAAAGAAAAATTGGGATTACACTGCTAAAGAGAGCTGCTAAAAAAAGAAAGTCAGAATTTTCTGTAAAACTTAATTTACTTTTGTTTTTGCCCTAATAATATGTAATTTTTACAGTCTTAATTTTTTAAAAGTATATTGATTTAGATACATTTAAGCTTTCTTAGATCCTTTTTTGATCAAGAAAGATGGTCAGATTTTTCCGATAGCATGCCTTATGATATAAGCTATATAATTTTAAATCATAAGCATAAAGCTTTATTGTACATTCAAGACTGTTATCTACAAATGATAAGTCTTTAGTAAATAATAAAAACAAATTTGGTTCCAGCACAGAACCCTACACTGCTGAGATACACGGTTAATATCGGTCCAAATCGTATCTGATAAAGAACTATCAATCTTAAATTATTGAGATTTGTCTGTGAATGCAGAGATTCACTTTAAAAGATTGCCACATACATTGTATAATGAAAATTTAAAAAATAGTTTTAAATGAGATAAGGAATCAAAAGCCTTTTGAAATTCAATATATATAACATCTGTTATCAGATGATTTCAAGTGATATACCCCAATAATTAGTAGATTCTAAATGATTCGTGCACGTGGAACGTTTATTAAGAAAACCATGCTGACTAGTAAATATTATATTATAATTGTTTAGCTACTCAACAATATGTGAGTTAAAAATTCTTTCCATGATTAAAAGTACAAGTTAAAGAGATGGGTCTAAAGTTGTTAGGATCCAATGTAGCTCCTTTTTTAAAAATTATAGAAACAAAAACTTGAAGTGTTAACCTCAAAAATATATGAAAGAGGAAATATAAAGCATGAGATAAATTCTTAGAATTGCATTAGGTATACCATCAGAATTGTACAAGATGCTAGATTCAATTCCCATTAAGGTTTTATGAACTGATTCCACGGGAAATTAAACAGTGTCAAAACCTATTGAATGATTATATGAGGAGAGTAATTATAATCTTCCGTAAAAACATTTCTGAAATGATTATTAAAAAGGTTAGCAATTACTTGAAGTTACCTTGTTATTTTTATATTTGTCTTTTAGATCGTAGTGCTTATTAGGGATATTCATTTATTATTAACATAATTATAAAATTTGCTAATGTTATTTTCCTTAACTAGGTTTAATTCATTTTTCGATTGATAATTAGATAAGACTTGTTTGAAATTTCTGGCGTATTGTTTTCTTATTGGTTTTTTTAATCATCCATCTTCTCCATAAAAATACTTAGCGGCTTAAGATTTTATTAATGTATTTCGGATAGTGATTTCTCATTTTGTAATAATTCTTTTGATAGGTGCAGTTAAACATAAATACCAGTTCAAAAATGCCTTAGAAAAATTCTCCAGTAGCCCTCATTTTTACAGGCACAAGAAAACTCGAAGTACCAATTTATATTGGATAGATATTACTCAAGACCCTTAACATCAGCATTAAGAAAGTCGTAATAAGATTCTGATCTATGTTTACACTGGTTGAAACCATTTGCATTTATAGAAAATTGGATTGTGTTTTGGTCGCTAGTGATAAAAGGATAATCGAAAGATATTCCACTTAGATGGAGAAATTTTATTAGAATATACAAGATCAAGAAAACTGATTTTATACGTAGGTTCTTTAACAAATTGATGCAAACCGAGTTTGTTTATCAAATTTAAGAAAATATTATGACACTTTTCGTTTGATGATATAGTATTTTTGCCAATCCATTTTAGGTAAGTTGAAGTCACCAACAATATTAATCTGAGACACCAAGTAGCACAATTTATAAATAATTGAAATCATAAATTCAAGATATTCAAAATCATTTATTGAATAAAAAAGTGGACGATAGCATTTTATTAGACGGAGTTTAAGTACAGATTACACAAACAGGTATTGATATATCAATAATTAATGTCGTTTCTACAGGTAATTGCAACTCCACCGCCAATTTTAGCTCGATCCTTGCGATAAATTGAGTAATTTTTTGGACACAAAATAACGTTAGAAATTTTATTATTGAAAAATGTTTTACAAACGCAAATTTGGTTGCCTCGGGATATAAATAAAAATCATGAAATTTATTTGCAAAACTTGCGTTTAAAAGATGTAAAGAAATTTTTTTATTAATATATTTTTGTAAAGAAACGCTGGCAATGTTATTTGAAATCAATTTGTTTGCTTTATAATCTATGTTTGGTTTTATTTATAATTATGTTTGGTAATATATGGCATCCACCATGTCATCAGTTGTTTGGGTGCAGGAAATTTTTTTTTCGAATTAAACGAAATAATTGTAATTTTCTTTATCAGTATTAAAATGTTCAACTATAAGCCTACAATATTATTTTTATTGCAATTGTCTATTATAATATCTATTGTTACAGTTATTAATAATATTACTGTTGTTATTCGTATTGTAATGTAGCTTTTTACTTTAGGTTTAAAATTTTAATCTTTGTATAAGTCCTTTAAATTTTTCAACTCGTTTCAGAATATATTTAATATAAATTTAATCTTGAAATTGAATTTTATCGATTTAAAGCGTTTAGCATAGTTTTGCTTTTCTCGGAATTGCGAATTTCATTTCTCGTTAGTTTTTTAAAACTGCTTTGTAAAAAGCTAATAAAAATGCTGACCTCTAGTGACTATTTAGTTACTCGTTTCCTGTGAAAGATTGTTTTTGAATTATGCGAGCTAATTTATCTTTTGACTAAATTAGTCAACATTAGATGTTGTACAATTACCTTAAACTTATATTTTCCTAATTTATATTCTTCTACAAATTTTGGTAGAATGTCAGTTTTTGTTAGATCACGAATACAAAATAAGTAACAATTGAAAAAAATCGAACTGTTGAGGATTTTGTTTATATAGACATTAATATGACTTCAAGACTTAAAGTGCTAAGAAAAGAAATAAAGTATTTAAAAGAAATCTTCTCTAAAGAACATAATGTTTTGTGCATCAAAACAGCAAACGTAGATGACATATCTTTATCGTACATTGGTATAGACAATAAAGTACATGATATATCATGCAGTATTGCTGTATGTGTAGTTTATTTTTTACAGTTTATAAAATAAAAATAAAATATTTTAATTTATATTATTTTCTTCATTAAAATTTTTACCTTCATTTAAAAAAGAGTTTGTTTTTTTTCGATTCTTTTCTAAAAATGTTGGAAAGATGCTAATAATATTATTAAATTGGATAGTTAAAAATCTCTAATTCTAACTATAGTTTTTATGTTAAACTTAGAATAGTTTTGCATGGTTGACTTTATATATTGATTTATATCAAATCATTAATTGGTTGGGTAATTGTTGGATGATTGTCTATGAATATTTTGAAATTTTTACACAGAATAACTATATTACAATTTCACAGTTAATTTCAGAAAATAAATACAAATTAATTGCAGTTATCTCCTAGCTAACCAAAAATTTAATGGTTATAAATGAATAGACAGAAAATTTAATTTATTATACAATTTATTAAATTTATTCATTAAAGTTTTTTTGAACGTCAATTTCATTTCTTTTCTTTATATTTTAAAATTTATATTTATATATCCAAAGACATTGAGTTTTTATATTAAACTTATATAAGTAAATAAGTTAAATTGATCCTTTACTAAAGCATCTGAAAGTTGCCAAGGACTAATACAAAGTAAAGTTAGTTATTAATTGCTTTGTACTAAAGTATTACATATGTATTATTGTGAATTTCATTCTCTAGTTATATGTCTTGAGATTAGACAAATTTTTCAGAAAATATATATAGAAAAAAAGGTGATTTAAGTATAAAAAGTAAAAAAATAAAAAATAGTACATGACCAATACTATTTACTTTTTAAAATATTCCTTATTTGTAAAATAAGGTTAATATTAGATGACAGTCTTCTAGTTAGATTTCTGTGTGAGTGTCACTTATAAAGAAATCCTTAGTTATATATTTTTATTGTTTTGTTATTGTTTGGAATAACATTTTTAAAATAATTTTTGGTTATAGTTTTTTAGCTGAAAAATAATGATTTGCACTTAGATTTCTCTATCTCTCTAGTGTTCCAAGTTTGAGTTTGTTTTTTCTAACTTTTGTTAACTATAATTTAGTATAGTGGCTAAGTGGTTAAGGGGCACCACACTAGATAACCTGTGAAAGCAGGTTTTTTTTTCAAAAGTGTCAGTGAGACTCTTTGACTTCTAGGTCCTCATTTATATAGCATGTTAAAAATTATTAAAGGCATTTGATATGTCAAGAGCAATAGCCAATCACTAATTCCATATAATGTATGAAAGAATCTTTCTGTTACAACAAGTCAACAATAAAACAAGAGGGTTTAAATTTATTTCTTTGAGCGACTCAAGATGAAATAATCATAAGTTGTTAGTTAAAGACTCAAAGACAATAATAGTAAGATTAGGTGAATTACTTTGTGAAACATAATAACATATAATGAAAGTAAGGTCAAAGCTATCTCCAAAGTGATTAAAAGAGTTTTCCACTGTAAAAGATTTTAAATGATACAAACCAATAGTCATGTAGAAGTGATTACAATGTTTATTTAATTAATAAATTGTTATAAGTATTCTAAGCTAAAAACTGGTGTTGGTTTAAAAAATTAGATTTTGGTATAAAAATAAGAAATTTATTAATACAACAAAAAACAATGATTTTGGACTTGTAATTGAATTTTCAAAAAAAGAAACTCTTTATTACAAATAAAATTAATCTTAATGAAGTAAAATTAAGAAACCAACTTAGCATGAGCAATTAAATCTATTCAAAAATGTTTTCTTAAATCGTTTTATTAGTTTAAAGACAGATAAATAAAAAATGATATTGTACATGTTAATATCTCACTTCTGTAATAGATTGGGGTTCACAGTGGCTTGTTAATTTTAACTCCAACAAAACTAAGTTATTTACGGCAACAACTGTTGCAATACTGTTGACATTCCTATATTAATGAATGGCAACCATCTCACTGATCCCTCTTCCTTATTTTTTCTTGGATTATTGTTTACTACTGACCTTTTATGGTAACCATATATACAATAGGTTGCTAAATTAGCATCTACTAAGGCTGCTTCTTTTTATCATGCTCACCATTTTCTCCCTCCTGATTCTATTCTTTACCTCAGCAAATCTCTTATTCATCACTTTATGGAATACTGTTGTTATATTTGAGCTGGTTCTTCTAATGATGTTCTTTCTCTTCTAGACAAGGTCCAAATATGTATTGTAAATGTAGTTAGACCTGCTTTATCTGCTAAGCCTGAGCCTCTTTCTACAAATACTATCATGGTACCTGTTCAAAATTGCTATCATTTCCATTCATTAAAACGCCTTCTCACTTGACTTGTCATTCAGCAAAGTCTCATTCTTTTACTGTATCTGTCTCTGGATGCTCTAAAAACTTTTATTTGTCTAGTTTTTTTTTTCGCACTTCAACCCTTTGGAACTCTCTCTAATCTTCATGTTTTCCTGATTTATTCAAGCTTCAATTTTTTAAGTCTTCTGTCAACTGTTTTTTCTAGTAACTCCCATTTTAATAGTGGCTGCTTGCAGACTTGTTGGGGGTGAATCAGAATTTTATATATATATATATATATATATATATACACAGTGAAGAACCCAGACGTGTTTTAGTACCGTTTTACCGGTATGGGCGCCAAAAAAAAGTGCCCAAAAATTATTTATATTTTTAACTATTCTTTTGATTTTTTATGAAAATTAGAAAAAAATTTTTTTTTTAGTTTTACATGCATTAGTATATAAATAATTCTCAGTTTAATTTAGCTACCTCATTTTTTCTTCAGGAAAATAAAAAGAATTAAAAAGAAATTGCTTTTTTACATAACTACATGATATAATTTGCCTTCGGTTATTAACTGGACATAATTCTCCCCCCCCCCCCCCTCAATGTTGCTGAAAAAAATGGTATCCCCTAATAAACTCAAGGTTCTTCACTGATATATATATATATATATATATATATATATATATATATATATATATATATATATATATATATATATATAGAGAGAGAGAGAGAGAGAGAGAGATATTAGTGTTGCGAAGGTAAAGTTTACCGGAAAATTTTAAAAATTTACCACCTGGTAAGTTTAAAAATTTTTTTTCACTAAATTTTTTTTTTTTTTAAATTTTTTAAAGGAAAATTTACCGTTCTCTAATTAAAATTTACCAGTAAATTTTACCGGTAAATTTTGAATCAAATTTTACTGGAAAATTTACATCACTAATATATATATATAGAGAGATATATATATCAGTGAAGAACCTTGTGATAAACTTATAATAACTTAACTTTTTCATGTATTTAAAGTATACTAAAACATTTTTTCTTTTTCTGCTCATTAAATAAATATTTACAATCAAACAATGTTACACATATCAGGGGCCATTCTAGATCATTTTTGACAGCGTCGACCGTATTTTACACCGTCCAAATTCAAATTTGAGGACCTTTTTTTTTTTTACGTCTTTTATGGCAAATATTGTTTTTTTTTTGCTAAAAAATGCAGATTTTCCACTAAATTTCTCTGGGCCAGGTAAGAACCACCGCCTAAATTTTTTAACTAAAATAGGCCCAATATATATATATATATATATATATATATATATATATATATATATATATATATATATATATATATATATATATATATATATATATATATATATATATATATATATATATATATATATATATATATATATATATACATATATATATATATATATATATATATATATATATATATATATATATATATATATATATATATATATATATATATATATATATATATATAAATATATATATATATATATATATATATATATATACAGGCTTGGTCGGGAAGCGGGAGCGATCGCTCTCAAATACTGACCACGGAAATTATATTTAGTTGCGAAAAACTGGCCAGGTTTTTTAGTCGTTTTGAGAACATTTAAGTGTATGTACGAAACAAAAAATTTTTGTTTTATGGACATACATGGAAACATAATAAACTTGTTCTCAGAACATCTTTGTGCGAAAGAATAAAAAAAATATTCGCGAATACTAAAAACCCGCCAAATTAACGAAGAAACTAATTCTATTAGTTCGAAAAATACGCTTACTTAGCGAAAAAAAGTTTTAGAGTATCCTGTTGAAATGTTTTAGAAATTGTCATATTCACGATTTGTTACGTTTTGAGATTTCTAGTTTTCTTGTTTTAAAAATATATATTATTTGTTTACAAAAATAAATATTTTAAATATATATTAATTTGTCAAAATTTCAAAAGTTTATTATAAATTATAGATTTTATTAGTATATTCTTATTTTTTATTTAAAAAGTATGTATTCTTTATGTAAATGTAATTTTGTGTATCTGTTTTTTATCGTAATGTATCTTTTAAAGCAATTTTTATGATTTAAACAAAGACTTAAAAAAATAATTGCGTTTTCAATGAAGTTATAATCGTTATAGTTAATAAAACTAATTATATAACAAACATAAGAAGTTTCTGGTTATTAAACACAAACAACGCATACAAAGTAACTCGCGGATGAACAAGCACTGCGCCTAAGGTCACAACAGAACACAAATATATATATAGCAAATAAATAGATATAAAGAAAAGTTTCTATATATTGGTTTACCAATTCTAATTATTTTCGCTTAAGTTGCCATCCTTGAAACTTGTTATACTTTTTTCTGCTTTAAATACTTTAAAAAGTGATGATGTTTAGTTAGTGGGCTTTTTAATTTTAAATTAAAATTAAAAAGCCCACTATCTAAACATCATCAGCGATATTGTGAAACAGTTTCGCTTCCTCGTCATAAAGTATTTTTAACCTTTTTAGTTGATTTCTATCTTGTTAATTTAATTTCTATAGTAATTCAATGATTTAATTATTTCATTTGTTTATCTTACTAAGAAGAATTGCTTCAAATCTGTTAAACTTTTCAAACTACGCAAAACATAAAATAGGTATTGAAAAAATTAACTTTTTTATTTATAAAATAATTTAGCTTAAATAAAATTAAAACTTGCTAACTTTGCTAAATAAAGAGCATTTGTTTCTTTTTTAAACAATCGCAAGTTGTTACTTTATATAAAAAACATCGCTTAATTTTATAAAAAAAATTACAAAAAAGCGATGTTTCGAAAATATTTGTTCTAAACGTAATTTATTTAGCTTTAAGTTTTTTCGCGTCTAAAGATATGTTATTTGCCTAATTTTTTTTTTTTTTTTTTTGTAAATGTTTCTCATCGGTCCAATTAATCTTTTGCGCTTTTTTTTTGCTTTTTAAAATGTTCTCAAAACGACAAAAAATCTGGCCAGCTTTTTGTAACTAAATATTATTTACGTCATTATTTGGTCAGCAATCGAGAGCGATTGCTCCCGCTTCCCAGCCAAGCCTATATATATATATATATATATATATATATATATATATATATATATATATATATATATATATATATATATATATATATATATATATATATATATATATATATATATATATATATATATATATATATATATATATATATATATATATATATAAATATACAGGGGTGGGACCGCAAAATGTGAACGTTTTTGTTTTATTATAACTATTTTCTCGTTAGATGTAGTTGTACTCTCTCACTCATCAGAAAGTGTCTAAAGAGTTGTTAAATATGAACTATTTTAAATAAGAATGTCCAACCATTCGACATTCTTATTTAAAATAGTTCATATTTAACAGAAAATTAATTATTACAATCAGAAAAGTGTTCACATTTTGCGGTCCCACCCCTGTATATATATTTATATATATAAATATATACTTTAAATACATGAAGTTAAGTTATTATAAGTTTTAACAAAAAAAACCAACTTGTTTAGATTCTTATATATATATATATTTTTTGTTTTGTTTATATTGCAGGCCTTGCGATAAAGCGTCAGGCGATGTGAATTTTACGTCGTCCAAGAGCGATTTTGCGTGTAGCTAGGGCTATTTGCGTCGAGCAAAAAATTTTTTGTTTGAGTATATTTTAAGATATTTTTTAGCGGAATTTTAATGAAGTAATTTACGATTATTTTAACATTTAATAAAGTATTTTAAAAACCGCACGCAGTTGAAATAAAGGTTTGAATTAAAAAAAAATTAAATATGCTCATTATTAGAAGAAGAAAAAGAAAAAATTCAGATTAAAAAAAAATTATAAATCTTTTAAGCTAACATTTTAATAAAATTATTCAGCAATAGCAAAGTTGTCGATAAAATTGAACAAAAATACTTTCTTTTAGTTTTAGATTTTAAACTTAAATAATTATTTTACGGGGGTTTGTTAGGTTTTAAAAAAAAAGATTTAAAAATATTTATTAACTGTTAGACGTATTTAAAGTATTTAATAGTAATTTCGAGGAAACATTTTAAAAATTGGTGAGCGCAAATTAAAAAAAAAAAAAGGATTAATATTAAAACGTATTCTACTTGGTTCAATAAAAAAGTACAGTTATTAAAATTTTTGTAAAAAGTAACTCAAAAAAATTACTTAAATAATAACGATCGCTTTTATGTTAAAAGTTACCGAAACTCAACGAAGCGTGCTTAAGAACAGCTGCTGAAAAATAAAACGTCAATAGTTTTTCGAATAATTTTTAATAATAATTTTTAAGAATAATTTTTTCGCTGAAATATTTCTTTTATACCTATAAGATTTTTATTCTAACATTTTATTTTATATTACTTGAAATAAAATTCCTTGTTAACATTAAAAATCTATTCAAAACGTTCGTTTAAGTTTTTTATTAATACGAGTGATTGTGCTTATCAACCGCTTTATGAAAATAAATAAAAATAAATAAATATTATATAAAATCGCTTGTAAAAATATTAGCTATTGCACAGTTTTTAATCGTACAATATTAAAATTTCCAGTTTATTACTCGCTGACTTTTTAAAAAGAAAAAATAATTATTTGAAAAACTTTAAATTACATATTTAAGAAAAAAAAAAATCAAATATTAGCATATTTTATAATCTTTTTTAAATTTAAGTTATAATGTTTTTTATTCGTTTAGTATAGACAAAACGTGACAAACGTCGAGAAAATAAACAAATGTTTTTACATTTTAAAAAACGAAACATTCTAAAATATTTTTAAATAATAACATTTCTACATAAACGATTTAAAGTAGTTTTGCGGTAATTAAGTAAATTGGTGCAGTTAATGTCGATAAATATGAAAAGCAAATAAAAAGAATTTAATGACGTCAAAAATCACGTCGTGCTTATGCGTCGCGCAGTTCTTATTCATCACAAGGCCTGATATTGTCGTGTAATTTTGTGCATGGTTTTTATTTTTTTGGTTGTTTTTTGTTTTTTTGTTTTATTTGTTTATTTTATGAAGGTGTCACTCTAATGACTAGTTTTTAACTAACCTAATTAGTAAAATTATAAATAAATTTGTAATTTTTTTCAATTTTATGGTTAAATAAATTTTAAAAAAATGTTTAATTATTATTTGAGTATACTCTTTGACTGTTCCTTGGGAAGGTAAATAAAGTTTGTGTTAAAAAAATGAAACACAAAATAATAATATATAATTGTTATTTATAACTTTTTACATATAACTAAATACTTCATTTTTAGGGAATGTATCCAGATGTTGCTCCTATTTGGTTTTCTGAATCAGAAGATCACAAACTTTCTGGTATAATAGAATATATTAACACATTATCAGCAAAGAAAAATCTTTTAGTTTTCATGACGACAACTTTAGCTGTTGAATTATACAAATTAAACAATCTTGAAATTCCTGCAACATTAAAAGATGTAAAACTTCCAGATGAATTGGTATTAAATGCTTTATAAATCTTTTTTTCTAGATTTTTAGATACTTTGAAGTTTTTCAAAATATAAAATATAGTTTTTATGTCTTAATTTAAAAAAAAGTTAACAATAAATTCTTTTAATGACATAATGCTACACTAAGATTGAGAAGTGTTTCATTAAATTTAAGTTTAAAATATTGAATACTTATAGTATTGCATTCACGGCCGGATTAAGGTACTGTGCTACCCTAAACATATAGTCTAATGGAAATTTTTTTTGGGGGGGGGGAGGAGGGGTTAAAGAAAAGGCCCCAAAAGGACCAATGAGATATTCCTATCTGGAATACCTCATCAAAGATTTTAAGGGTAGGGGGTGGCTTAACCCTTTTCCAACTAGGTACTCTGGAGTGCACTGTATGCTCCCCCTGCAAGGTCCCCTGCTTGTGGTATTATGAAAAAAAATGAGTTTTTAAGCTGCATTTGTAGTTACTGGTGTCCTAAACCAATCTTATGAACTGACAGCTGGAAGAAACTTAAAATTATTAATTAATTATAGTTTACTTCTGGTCTTTTTTTTTGCAAAGTCCTTAATTAAATCTTTAAATTGAGTATATATGAAACTGGTTCATATGAAACTGGTACATATGAAACTGGTACAACTCAGCTGCAAAGTCGTTGTCTAGGTCATCTGGGTCAAATTCAATTATGTTCTTAGTGCATTCAACATAAAAATCATGAGAACTTGAACTTTGAACTTTGAATCTGAGAAATGAAAATCTCTCTGTAATATTGCCTCATTTATTCTTAATGACATAAAATGCTGACACTCTAATTTGTCTTGTTAATACAGATCAACTTCCTGTACATCTCTATCGTTTGGTTGTTTCCTCCTGATGCACTTTCCTTATAGTCCTTGTGGAGCACGCCTTTTAAAAGTTTCTCAATCCTTTCAAATTCCAGTCACATGTTTGCGTAGTTTGTTTGTTAGTGATATAAACTGGTCTGCACACGTTTTAAGATTGACATCCTTCTGGTTTTTCTATGAAAATTCTATAGTATTTTATCCTTCATAATGAGCATGAATACAAATTCTAACTCATGCATTTTGTTAGCAATGGTTTCTGCTTCTCTCTTGAGCCACCATTTTCTTTTTCATCATTGAAAACGTTCTCCAAATCATTTAGAGTTTGTTGAATTTGTACAACAGTCAGTTGGACTAAGACCATCCAAGTTCAAAGAGTACGCTGCAGAAGAAGCATAGATAGTAAATTTTTTCCATAATCTTTTGCTGTGTTTTTTTGTAGTGTCTTTACACTAACTGCATTGTCATGTGATTGATCCTTGCACTTACTAAAATTTATTTTGCAGACATAACACAAGAATTCCGAAACTTGATTATCCAATGCTTCCCCTAAATGTCCTTTCAGTTCTAAGAATGCTAAAAACCATTCTAGTGGTTGACCATTTTTACTGTACCGTGCAACAACAGATAACTGTTCCACATGTGACAGGTCTGGAGTTGAATCAACAGAAAGACTGATGTAGCTGACTTTGTTGATAATGCTTGAATGAATTGTTTCAGCCATTAGCTTGATAAGTTTCTCTCAAACTATCTTTGAAAGATAGGATTTCCTTTTTCAAAATCACCATACTTAGAAATATAATCTGCTTTGAATGGATTAAACTGAAATACAAGTACTGGAATATATAAAGACCCAAGTAATTCTCATTTTTGTAAGAACCAAACTTCTCTTTGGAACACTAAAACCATGTTCAGCCAGTGTACAGATAACAACAATGACTTGCTCCAGCACACGTTCCAAATACTCATACTCCTCCTTTTTCTGTCTATCAAATGCTGTAGTCTTTGACCTTGTCTGGTGGTGAAGTATGCTAGCAGGCAGTCTCTGTAAAACTGACTTTTTATGGTATTGTCAATGCTGACAGTGTTATATCAACAATATGTATTTAATCAAGAATTCATGTTTTTTTTCTGACAGCAGTTCTTTCAAGAATGGTAGTAAATGTGATGCAGATGAGACCTTGCATAATTTACATTATAACCTGGATTAAATGGTGAGATTTAAAGTAGTGTTTAATATTTCATAGAGTAGAATGTAGGGTTTTGAACTATTTGGTTTAAAAAAGTAGTAAAAAATAAAAATCCAACCTACGCTGCTCCTTTTGGTCTGCTGCCCTAAGCTTGCGTTTCTTTTGCTTATAGAAAAATCCAAGGTTGATTGTATTGCAGTGGTGTACCCTCATGGTCGTTTGGTGGCATGGGATGACTCGTTTTCTCCAAGGGCAACTAAAATTTTTAAAAAATGTCTGTCAGTAGCCCGGCAGGACGACCAGACAGTTTGTTACTTATAAGAGTGTGTTTATAAATAAAAATGTATTTTAAATTGAACTAGAAAGCATCTAGAAAAATAAGGTGGATATTCAAATAATATTTAAAACTTATTAAGAAACTAAACAACTTTATAAAACCCAATGAAACGTATTTATATATCATTGATAAAACCAGACTGTATAAATAGTTTAGCATTATGAAAAACGTTACTAATGATCTGTAAAAACGCACGTTAATTTTAAAATTAACTAATAAAAACTTTTTATTGGTTGATTTTAAAGTTAATGCGCATTTTTACAGACCATTAGTAAGGTTTTTTATAAACCCAAACTTTTTATAAAGTACGTTTTTATAAAGTTGTTTAAGTATTTGTAAAAGTTCCTCAAGTTTTTAATAATTCTTGAATATCCACTTTATATTTTCTAAATGCTTATTTACTTTTATCAAAGTTTGGAATTACTAATGTTGTTTGAACAAAGAATGAACTTTTAATGTTATAAGTTCTTTATAAAAGCAATAACGCTATTATAATTTTATTACTTCTACAATGCAGTTAGTGACAAGAGTGTTGCTACTTTTGCAGTCATAAGTTTTTTGTTTTGTTTTTTAAAGCTTTTTCCCAAACAAATTTATAATAGTTTGCTCCTTAAAAATAAAGTACACGGCTTTGCATAAACTGAAATTTTAAAAATATCATTAGTTTCATCTGAGAAAAAATACAAAAAATTTTTTTTTTTACACTGGACTATTGATTACCATAGTGGACAACTCAAATGAGAAATAAAAACTGTTTCTGTCACCCGCAGCGCGACTGGGAAAAAACGGAAGGGTACACCACTGTATTGGTTACTTATTAATTATATATAACTATTGTGTACTTAATGAATTATATATAAATTTTTATAAATATTTTCTAGTAATGCCTTCTGTTTAGTTAAAAAAGTTATATTTTGATGCACAAAGTTTCTCTTGTTAGGGAAGTTTTTAATCTAATAAATGATTTTTTTTTTAAATTTACCCACGGCTGAATAGGCCACTACAGATGAGGAGGCTACTTAATTTTGATTACAACCCTCTCTCATTCTCGTATTGCAGCTGATTTGCTAACAGTAATAACTGATAGGTTTTATCGTGCATTAGATAAAGGTGAAGAGGTTAAGGCTATAGCTCTTGACATTTCTAAAGCTTTTGATAAAGTTTGGCATGTTGGTCTTCTCCATAAGCTTTCTTCTTACTGTGTCTGATAACATCTTTAAGATTATTGAATCCTTCCTTTCCGATTGTAGTATAAAAGTTATCCTCGATGGACAGCACTCTTCATATTCTGTAACTTCAGGGGTTCCTCTAGGTTCAATCCTTGGCCCTTTACTCTTTTTAATTTACATTAAAATCTTCAAGATATTCTCACATCTAAGACGGCATTGTTTGCTGATGATGCAACTATTTATTCTTGTCTTGATAAGAAGCCAACACTCTCTGAGTGTTGGCTTCTGCTACATAATAGGGCTCTCAGTGGCCGGTGAACTTAATTCAGATAAAACCTGATATCTTTCAGCCAATTGTTATTGCAATAATTTAGATCTTCCTATATTTATATTTGGTGATAGTAGATGACTCGATGAGTCATCTACCCTTCATCTTCTAGGATTAACTCTTCTGATCTTTCTTGGAAACCATATATCAAATCCATAGCAAAATTAGCGTCTGCTAAAGTTGCATCTCTTTATCGTGCTCGACACTTTATTACTCTGGATTCTATTCTTTATCTCTATAAATCTCAAATCTGTCTTTGTATGAAATACTGTTGCCATATCTGGGGTGGATCTTCTAATAATGTCCTTTCTCTATTATACAAGGTGCAAAAGTGCGTTGTAAACATAGTTGGACCTGCTCTTGCAGTTAACCTCCAACCATTATCAGATTGTCGTAATGTTGCTTCTCTTTTTTTTCTTTCTATAAGTACTATAAATGGACACTGCTCTAAAGAGCTAGCGTCTCTTGTGCCATCTACTAAAATTCATTTTCATGTTCCTCGTTATTCAATTAAGTCTCATCCTTTTTCTGTGACTGTTCCTAAGTGCTTCAAAAGCTCTTATTCATCTAGTTTTTTCCTCGAGCATATGTTCTTGGGAATTCGCTTTCTTCATCTTGCTTTCCTGATTCATATAATTTGCAATCTTTTAAGTTGTCTCTCAATCGTTATCTTGCTCTACAATCTTCATCTTTTCGCTTTCCAACACTAAATATTGGTTGCTTGTAGCCTTGTTGGAAGCGAAGATGTTAAAGAAAAAGAAAAAAAAAAACTCTATAACTCCGAAACATGAATCTTGACAAACAAGGCCACTGCATGGAGAAGCAAGTTGAGCACAGTGCTACTAGGGAAATGGCTGGGATCAAACTCTGAACCTTTGGCTTATAAAGCAAGCACTATACCACTACCGTAATTAAGTTTTTATATTGAAATTTTTTTTCTCTTGTTTAATTTAATTTGACAATAATTTTATGGAAAATATGGCAGTAGATAAAATGGCAAAACTTGAAAAAAAAATTTGTTTATGAATATTTCATATAATCAATATATTTATATTAAATATAGAGTATATTATAAAATAAAAAATAAATATCTTGATATTAGTAAATTAATTGTTCTTGCTAATTATTATTTTTTTAAAAAGCAAATTTTTATAATTTTATAATTTTCATAATTACATATTGAGTCAAAATGTCTGAGAAAATGTAAGCTTCTCTCAGTTTATTGAATTACGAAGCAGATTATTTAAATACTTTACTTTAGGATATTTATTTGTACTGATCGCTTTTATACTTTTTTGATATTTCTTTTTGTTAACTTGGTTTTATTTAAAAAAAAATTAAATATCCTGCAATTGCTTGTTCTTTATGCACAATGATATATTAGTGTAAGCTTATAAGTATGAATATTACAATATATATATATCAGGTCTTGTTTTAAATAAAAAAGTGCTTAATGCATTAGCTTAACGCGATTTTGACGTCATAAAATTATCTTTATTTTTTTTTATAGACGTTAAGTGTTTTAACTACCGCAATAAATAAATAACCGCAAACTAGTTCAATTTAACAATTAACTCAAATATAAACTATAAACGTTTTAAATATAAATTTATTATGAAAATTTTGTAATGTTTTCAATTGTTATTTTATTGTTAATTTTAGTTCAATATTATTTAGTAATATATATATATATATATATATATATATATATATATATATATATATATATATATATATATATATATATATATATATATATATATATATATATATATATATATATATATATAAATTATTTCTGAAATTTGTTTTTGAATAATTGTTTTTAATTGTTATTGAATAAAAAATAATAATGATTTTTTTTTATTTTTAAAAATTTCTAGAGTAAACAAAAAATATTAACATTGATAAACACAAACCCATGTTAATTATTTAAACAACGATTTTGTTTTGACTAGCAAAGAAAAATTTAAGTTTTTAAATATTTAAAAAATTTTTAAAAGCGTTTTATAAAAATATAAAAAAGTTTAGTCTGCTTTGAGCATATTTTTGATACGTAGTTTAGAACGCGTTTGCTAGGAATTTAATTCATAAATTTTTTATGTTATTGTAAAAATATTTAACTTTTTAAACAAATCACAAAGAAACAGAGCTATAGAGAAAAATCGTTTTCAACGATTAAATCTTTTTTTTTTTTTAATTTTAGGAAATTAAAAAAAAAAATTAAATTAAATATAAAAGACTTAATTATGCAAACTCTTTTGTTAATTATTCTTAAAACAAAAAAACAAATACTATTACGCCAAACTTTAATCGTGCAAACTTAAAAAAATACTCAGCTAAAATAATTTAAGTATATTTAATAATTTGAATCGTATCTGTTTATAATAAACTTTCGTAAAAATTTGTTTATTAAAAATTAAGTTCCTTAACTTATAAACAAACTCAAAAGTATTTTCATTCTACGTATAATTACAAAACTCTTTTTTTTTTCGTTTGTAAGCAATTTAACTTAATAATAATAAAAAAAGAATAAATATGAGGTAATCTTTGTTAAGAATAAATTTAATTTATTTATTGAACTATATTTTTATTTTTAATTATATATCAACTTAATTAAAATATAGTAACATGTTAAAATATTTTAACATGACTTGTATTATTTATAAACCGTTAAGCAGTTGCCCTTACGGCACTATTGCTTTTGGATATTATTTTATTTTGATGAAGATCACATAACTTACATTTGATTTTAATAACGTAAGTCTTCTTATTTTCTGTGATCATCGCATCGCCAAAGCATCAGTAAAGTCCCAAGATTAAAAAGTTTTTAAAGTAAATCTTTTGTCCTTCAAAATACAATTCATATTCGAACTTTAAACAATTTAGAGATAATAGAAATATACAAGGTTTTTATACACTAGTTTGTTTTGTTTTATAAAGAAAAATACATATTCATTAGTAAAAAATGGAGACTGTCATTAAACTAAAACGTGCCTTAGTATTTATTTAACGGAACCTGTAATGTGCGCCTGCATAATAAAACCTCCGTTATGTAAATATATTCAACGAAATATTAGTGTCATCAGCGGATGTTGTAGTCTACTCATGATTTCTTTACCTTGTAATATAACTTGATTTATGAAAAAAAAAAACTTATTGAATCGCACGCAGAAGAATTTTAACAAATTGTCTTCATTCAAATATTGCAAGTAACAGGTAATTTTTTTTTAATGTGCCGACCCCCTCCCTCCGCATAACTTAAACTATATACCTTTAACTAATAAGAAAAGCAAAGACATTTTTTTTAACATCTCGAAAAAATGTCTTGATATTTTTGTTATCATGATAACAAAAATATTAAGACATTTTTTGAGATTTAATAAAAAAAAATGTCAATTCTTAATTACAAGTTTTTTTGCAAATGTTTTTTATTATAAATTCAGTAAAAAATTCATAAAAAATCTATATTACAAAAATTTTTATATTCTGTATTAATAAATATGGAATATAGATTTTTTAAAAGTTTTTTACTAAAAAACTTTAAAAAATTACTACTTTTTATTAAAAACATTGCAAAAAATTTGTAGTTAAGGATTGACAAACAATTTTTCATGTTGCTAAATATTTGGATAAAAAGTTTAGCGTCAAATTAATTGCTATAAAACGGAAAGATATACCGCAATGAAAAGTTACAACAATTATTTTTAAAGTAAATTCTTTTTTTTAATAATCATCTTTACATATCGTTATTTAAAAGTTAATGTGGTTTTTTTGAAAATTAATTACTTCTTTTATGTTACCGCTAATTTAAAAGTTAAAAAATGATAAAAAGTAGCTTAACCAAAACAGCTCTACGCGTATGTAAAAAGCGCTTAAGGCGTACTTAAATTGCTCTAGGCGTAACGCTTTAAAACAAGGCCTGTATATATATATATATATATATATATATATATATATATATATATATATATATATATATATATATATATATATATATATATATGTAAAATATATGTATTATAATATATATATGTATATATATAAATATGTAAAAATATATGATGACAGTCAAACATTTTAAATACCAGCTTTATTTTTATAAAATTGTTTTTTTAAAAAGAAAAGCTGCTTTTTTTTAGTCATCACCCTGGTACTTATGAATTATTTGTCATTCTAATAGTTATTTTGCTAAACTTTTTACTTTTTTGAAGACTTGTCAAGTTCTAAAAAAACTCTATACTGTTGGGTACTCTAACATGACACAAGTTTTAAATATAACTTTAGCCTTTAACTACTCAATACCAGAACTTATGATTAAATAGCTACAACTAGTAAAAAGAAGTATTCTTTAGATGTATTTGTAGTTCCTATATGTAAAGAAAGTTCAGTTTACATATTTTTTTTCTCATATAAAATTGAGTTTGAAGTTTTTATTTTAAAATAAGACTCAATAAAAAAGTATATATTAATCTTGATTTATTTAATTATCTTATTCTTTTCTTTTTGATTAGTTTATTTGACGTTAACGTGGTTACATTATACCATGGTAACAATATACTATTTTTATTATTATTAATTTATTTCAGATCACATAGGTCCATAGAAAGAACAAGTACAACTAACTAAATTAAGTACAAACTTCCTAAAAATGATTTAAGAGTAGCTTAAGCAACTTTTAACTAATGTATTGTCATCCATTAGGATTAAAGTTCTAAATCGAGAGTTTGAATTGTGAAAAACAGTATCATATGTTGGTAAACAAAGTTCAAAAAATATAATTGTAACACTACCTTAACGCTTACAGCCAGAAAAATTTTTTACACATTTTGTATAGGCATCTTTGACCCTCTTTAACACAGTAATGTTACATGTCTACCTATGTGTAACATGTCTGCTCAGACAGGGAAAGTAAGAAGTATAAGGTGCATTCATTTTATTAATGCTGACTTGATGTAATTTGTTAACTGTTTTTTAAACTTTTGATTTTAAAATAAATTACATATACAACTGTTACATTTTTTTGACATAAAGCAATTTTGGGTGACTAGTAAAAGTATACTTTACTTGTGAAGGATTAATGACAGTATACTTTACGATACTTTTGCAAAACTAATGACAGTATACTTTACAATACTTTTGAGCGACTAATGACAAGATACTTTACAATACTTTTAGACGACTAATGACAGCATACTTTACAGTAGCTTTGGACGACTACTGATAACAAAAATGCATTCAACACTGTTTTTAAAACTGTGTTGAATGCATTTTTGTTATCAGTAGTTGTCCAAAACTATTGTAAAGTATGCTAACATTAATCCTCCAAAAGTATTGTAAAGTATGTTGTCATTAGTCGTTCAAAAGTATTGTAAAGTATACTGTCATTAGTTTTCCAAAAGTATTGTAAAGTATACTGAAATTAATCCTTCATAAATAAATTATACTTTTACTAGTCACCTAAAATTGCTTTATGTCAAAAAAATGTTTCTGAGGGAGAAAAATGTATCAAAGCAAAAAAAAAAAGCATTTTACTAACAAAAAAAGCAGGTTCAAGCATTTTAATTTTACAAAAAAAAACAAATCAAATAAATACTATTCTGATATAAGGCTGTTCTGTTTTCTTCGTATTACTTATTATATACTTATATATTATATTATATTACTTATATATTATATATTCCTTACATACCTATATATTATACTTCTTTTAAATATGATATGTATCATATATTTACTCATTTTAGGATGAGCCTATAACCATGGAAGAATTTGTGGAGGACGAAGACACAATGCATGTTATAGACGAAGATGTAATTAATTTGTGTTTGTTTTTACAGAATGTTTTTGATTTATTTATTTTAAATTATTTCAAAATGGCTATTTAAAAGTTTTAAATTAATTTTTGCCTTTTCTTCTGGTTAAAATTTGAGATACAGATATATTATGATGTATTTATAATTTATCAAAAGTTTCTTTAATAGTCAAATGAATTTTAATGCAGCTTTAAATAAATAATTCTATTTAAAATTAAAATTCATTCAAATGTCATGGTTGGTTGGTCATGCTTGGTCACATTAACTACATCAAAGCATTTACCTTTGATGATTTATTATGAAAAGGTGTACCTCCATAAAATCTTACAAGAAAGTTTTATATTGATGTTTATGCGAATCCTGTTAAAAAATGTTTAAAATTTATGTGGCATAATTTTCTCTTCACTTTGAATTAGCCCAGAAAAATACACTTTATTAAAAGATCTTTAACTTTAATCGTTATGTTTAAATTACACATTTATATTATTAATGTGTAATTAATTACACAAAATATGCACGTACATACATGTACATTTGTAGCATACAAATGTGTGTACACTTTATGATAAATTATTTTTTATAAATAAACATTTTATTATATAAAATTGTCAGTGTAGTCTATAGAAGAGTTTTAAAAAGAAACTTAATTTTATTTACAGTATTATCATTTGTCTTTCTTTATGCTTTTACCTCACATAACTTACCTAGCTCAAGTGATTGAAGGTGATTAGAATTGAATAGTAAAAATTTGCTTTCACAGAAACACTATAATACACTCTTTTAAAACATCACTTGGTTGTTTTCTTAACTTCAATACTGAAATCAACCTGTTTCTCTGTGTATCACCCTTGTTTGTAATTTTTTAAAAATGAGTACCCTTCTTGACTGGGCCTCTGCAGCCTAGGTAAAGTGAATTTAATTAAAAAAAAAAATTCCAACTGACCATTTCAACACATTATTGCCTTAATTTATTTAAAAGTACCTAACTGGTAAGTTGCCATTTCTATTCTAACTATTGAAGATTAAAATATATGATGTGGATTAGTGTTACTGCAGCTCAAATTAATTTCAGCAAAATATAAACAGCTCCTTTTTCATGCCACACTAGCTACAATAATACCCTTTTACACTTAATATAAAATTTTATATAAGTTTTAATTTTATATAAGTTTTAATTTTATATAATTTTTAATTTTTATAAAATTTATTTTATAGTTATAATCTTATTTGTAGGATAATTTTGATGCCCATGTTGAATATGATGCAGATGTTTTAAGGTAAATATGTTAAATTATGTTAATTTTATGTGTCTTAGGTTGACTCAACGTAATTTTACTCACTTTATTTAAAATATTCATTTTTTTTTAAATTATATAATTTATATATATATATATATATATATATATATATATATATATATATATATATATATATATATATTAATAAAATATTAATAACAATTTTGTTTTCAACAGAATACTATTTTTTGATTACTGAAAAATGCGCCTTGTCGAAGAGTTAGTTCACTAGATTGTTTCAAAACAGTAGAATTGAGTCATAATTAACAAAGTAGACAAAAAAAGTTTTTGCAAACTTTAATTTGATTAAAGCAATAACATTTACAGTAAATTGGTTGTTAAAAATGTCATTAAATTGATAATGATATTTTAATAGCATTTTATAATATGCTTTATTAAAAGAAAAAAAAAATTATATATGGAAACACTCTCTGAGTATTAATATAATTACATATGATGTTTTATATATTGTTAAATATTTAATACACAATATTATGATAAAAAGGTTATTCATATTTTAAAAATTATACTAGAACTGGTTTTAAGTTATTTTTGTTTGCATGTGAAGAAGCGTTCCTTTATTAAATAATTTTTTTCATAGTTTATATTTATTGGTTTTTAAAGTCATTTGAAAGTTTCAATTAAAAATTAATTAAAAATCGAGTTAAAGATTGGTTAAAAAAAATTTATTTCATTTACATATCAAATGACATGTGTTTTAACGGTTATATTTAGTTAATAATCAAGTGCTACATACCTCTTAATAAATTGATTTGTACTGTCGTAATTATATAATTCGAACAAGTCAAATTTGAACTTTTTAATATATAGAAATAAATGTACATTTACCAAAAACATTTTTCTTTTTAAATGTAGTATGGGGTAATAGAGTAGTAGTTGTAATACCTTGTAATAAAACCTTGTAATAATACCATGAAGGTTTATATACAAAAATGTTTTTATTGAAGCAGTGATGAAAAAAATATCTTTTAAAAAATTTGACATATATGTTTGCCAAAAGGTCACACACGAGCAGTGAAAGTCTGAAGGAAAAATGGAGTACATTAGAATAGAGGAGAATTATTTTTTGAACAAAAGCTTATTTTGACTGTTGCCAAGACAAAAATAAAGATTAATAGAAGAATGACAAAAATAAGAAAGACAATGCACCCAAACAGTACTTGCAATAACTAAAAAAAAAAAAAAAAAAAGTAATAATAATAATTTTTTTTTTATAAAAACATAAGATATATAACAAATATATCACCAAACAAAAACATACAAAACAAAATATAGACTACAAAATAAAAGTATGCATACAACGATGTAAGGCCTAATAATGGAAAAAAAAAACATTAATGTGTAAACATAATTTGTGTAGTGATTAAGTAATAAACATCTCCTCAGAAAATGCTTCTTTATTACTGGCATTTCGATGAGGATAAGCACTAATAACTAGATTGTCACGTCAGAAAAACAACATCGCCACTTATGCTTTACCCCACAACTCATAAACATGAAAGTTGATTAAAAATTGTTATAATTGGTTTAAATTTGGATAGGCAAAGGTTATCAAAATAAATATTCCAAAATTTGCAACTTTTGTCCCGGAGCCAAGCCAGACATTTTTTTAGAGCTAGAGCCAAACTTTTTGTCACAAGCCTGTACACAAGTACACTCAAGCATTTAAAGAAACTTTGAGAAATAGAAGTGAAAAAAGAAAAAAAAGAAAATTTTAATTTTACTTTCTGTAAGTAGAATAAATGTAGTGCTAAATAATATCAAAAAGTTTTTTACTTTTAAATTTTAATTATCTATTCAAAATTTCAATAAGTATTTATTACCTAAAATCAAAAAAATCTAAAAACCCTAATTTTCAAGTGGTTAGGGGTCTAGGATCTAATTTTCAAATGGCTAGGCTAAATAATCAATATCAAACAAGTTTTCCAAATTAATATTTGACACAAATACAACTATGTCTTATGGAAACATTGTTTGCTTGAAGCATTGTGCATTGATGAATATTACTGTATTTTCAAATAGAAACAGTGTTACAGTAAAGCAAATGGTACATTGGTTTGTTTTCATTGTAATTAGTTATATTTCAGGGATTATCTTTTTCCAGATATTTCCGGAATTCCGGATATCTTTTTCAACTTATAATTTTTCCAGATATTCAAAACATTTTCAATACATGCAAGTTTAGGTATATATTTTTGTAATATATTGGTTTTTTAAGCTTTTTCACAAATCACTCTTAGAAAAATTATGAAATGTGTCAAAAAAAATTTAAAACAACTTAGCTAAAAGCAAAATTAAAAAGAAAATAAGGAAAAACAAATTTCAGATTTTTTCAGGATATTTCAAACAATTTTACAGATTTTTAAAATTTGAGTAGAATGATCTATGTATATTCTTTTCAACTATTTGTTAAAAATTGTTGATAGCATATGTGATACAACGTATGTTTAGAATAAAAAATTGTTTTAAAATAATAGAATAGTATTTAAATGTACTATAATAGAATATTTTTTAAAATTTAAACTGTATTTTATTAATTAATGTTATAGTTATCTTTGATCAGTTATTATTTATTCATTTAACTATTTTTGATATATATTTAAATATTGTTATAGCGATGAAAAAAATGAAAAAGAAGAACTAGGCTTGGATAGCTTTACGCAATTGCAAAATCTGCGCATATCACAAAGACAAGAATTTTTATCAGTACTGTACTTATATATAATCAGAAGCTTTCTTTTACATTTCCTAGATAATTTTTTTACTTACATTCAATTTGTAAAACATAAAAATATGAAGGAAAAAAAAAAGTTATGTATCTTTATATTCTATCATCAGGTTGTTTACAAGTTTTTTTAATTACAGGAATATTACATAAATTTATTTAATTTTAGGGTAGAATAAGTGGTTCTGTGCAAGCTACTGATCGATTAATGAAAGAGTTAAAAAATATATATAAGTCAAGCAGTTTTAAATTAAGTATGTTTTTTCAAATTTTATATCTATAATTTTATATATATATATATAATATATATATATAATATATATATATATATATATATATATATATATATATATATATATATATATATATATATATATATATAATATATATATATATAATATATATAATATATATATAATATATATAATGTATATATATATATATATATATATATATATATATATATATATATATATATATATATATATATATATATATATATATATATATATATATATACTGTATATATATATATAATATACTATATATATAACTACTGTGTTTTCACACATTGTGGAATATGTTGACATTTATCTTTTAATAAAAATAAGTTATTTTTTAAATGAAAACCATTTAAAAAATAACTTATTTTTTAAAATAAGTTATTTTTTAAATGGTTTTCATTTAAAAAATAACTTATTTTAAAAAATAAGTTTTTTCACCACCATCTGCATTGATCTCAATTTTAATCTGATGCCTTTTATAAATGACTGTAAAAAATTTAAATTGATTTCTTGTAGTTTTAATTTAGTTCGATCAATCAAAACTTGCTCTGTTGAAGCTTGCTCAATCAAAACTTGCTCTGTTGAATCTCCTCATAAACCTTCTGTGCCAAATGTCTCCAAAAGTTTTTAATTGGTTGTGCTTGAGGCACATTTAGGGGATTGGATTCTTTATCAAAGTAATAGACATATTGGTCCATCTAATTTAGAGAATCTTTAAAATAATAAGAAATCTGCTAAATCTGGCCAAAATAATTAGTTAAAGTCTCCATGATATTTGTGAATGAATGAAAGAAGTCATTTTTTACTAAACATTCATCAATATAGATTGATGAATTAATTGCTACAGCCTTGGAAGTGCAAAACAATGTCTCGAACATACCACGATCAGATATGACAATCCACATTAATAATTTTTTGGCAATTTTTTTTTCTTATAAAACGAACACTTTCTGGGCATATTTTTTTGTTATTTGTGTAGTTTCCAGGCATGTTGTCCCCTGCAAAATGAAAGTATTTTTCGTCATTGATGACCAGAAGCGATTTTGTATTATAGAGTTGGTTAACTAGTTTCCTGCTTCTTTTCTTTGTATTTTGTATTTTGGAGTCTTTTCATGTTTTCTATATTTAATATTCATTTTTTTAACTGATGACCATTTTTCCATTGATTTACACTGAATTTAAAACCTATTTTTTTCTGACTGACCCTTATTTCGATTCATTGACAAGTCTCATTAATTCAGCTTTTTTTTTCTCTAGTCCAGGATGTTGGGCGACCAGAGTGGTTTCTATCAGAAAAGGGTTGAACAGTTTCAAATCTTTTTAGGTTATCATATATTGTACTTCAAGCAAATCCTTCCTTTTCAAAATGATTTACAATTTCTTTTTTTTTTTTTATATATATTAGGTTTGTTTACAAAAAACATTTTGAGTCGCTTTTGAAAAGATTCTTGTTCAGCTGCATTTAACCTCATTTTAAATAATTGTGTTTCAAATAATAAAGTTTATATTTTATAGAACGTTTATGCCTTTCCTATAAAACCACAAAAACAAATTAATATGCTCAAATAATTAAACTCAGATTTGTCCGATAACTTCCCAATCTACCGTTAATATGCATTTTTTGGATATATTATATGCAGGTGCTGTTTTAAAGGTTGATCAATTCAATACAAAATTATCAATGTTTTTATCTTTGAATATCCTATTAGTGTTTTTTTACACTTTCCACTCATCGTACAATTGTTTCTTGTTTACAATTACAATTTTCTGTAATGTTTCCATTTAAGATTTCTTTTTTGTTTAACAAAGCATTATTGTGACCTTTTATCCACCAATTTTAAAAACACTTTTTCTATGTTAGTGTAAATATATTTGCTATAACAAATTTTTCGATTTTTTGCATTCTTTTTTTCAAATTTTGAAATCCATTTTTTCAAAGGACATCTTCATAAATACATTTAGAAGAATTGAATACATTTCCATCAGAAGAGTTTTGCTTTAACTTGTTATTTACTGAAATTGGGATTTGTTTTAGAATTTGGGGTAGATGATTTGAATTAATATTAGTATACAGTAATTCATCATTTGGTTTTTTAAAAGGCTTCTATGAATTTTCAGAGAGGTTAAATGTGACATTTTTTAACAATTTTTAAATTTATGCTTGTTTCAATTTAGAATAATTTTAATAATTTTAAAATCTAATTTTATCAAAACGTAGGCTAAATTTTTTTTATGCATTACTATTAAACCATCATCTTGATAAAGGCCTAAATAATTAATATTGATTATTTTACTTGATAAATTTAATATATGTAGTCCAACAAATTAACAAATTTCTGCTCTATCATAACTGCCCATTGTTACATCAAAGCAGTCATGCATGTTTTTCTTTTTTCCAAGTTTCCTTTGTTTGAACACTTGTGTTTTGGAGAGGTTTTCAACAATGTTATTTTTTTAATTCAAACATGACACTAATGAATCGCTGAAGCAATTTATCACAGTAGATACTGTTTTTGTGTTTTCCGCTTTGTTTGACCAAAGAGTCATAATTTAATCGCACACATCGTGAAAAAGAATATTAAAAACAATAAGTTGTGTGTATGAATTTGAAGAATTTTTTATGGCATAATTAAAAATAATAATTTTTTTTTTGGCTATATTACTGTTAAAAGTATTATATGAACAGGTTTTAAAATTAACAAATCTTCACTAAATTACATATGTGTGTATATTATAAGTTTATATTATATATATATTTTTTAGTTAAGTTTATAAGCTTATTGTTGTATTGATTCTTTTTTTATAAACTTTTATTACCTGTCACTCTAATCTCTGATTTGATGAAAGCGAGAAATACAAAAAATTTAATTAGAACATTAGTTTATTAATTTGGTGAACCTTTTTTTTCAACCCTGAGTTTTTTGTTGAGTCATTTTGCATAAGAAGTTTGAGTTCAAATGTTGTTCAAAATTTTTCCTCCTTCAAAATTATTGCCTCATTTTTTCCAACCGTTTATTTGATGGTAAAGCAGTATAGTTTTACTTTCCTAAAGATATATTTGTCTCAGAATTATTTTTAGCATTATATATTTATTTAACACTTTTTTTTTATTGTTATTTACTTATAAAAATTGTGTAAAAATAATTAAAAAAAAAATTCTTTTATATGTATTAAAAACAATGAAATAAAAATATATAACTTAATAGATAATAACATAAAATTTTAACCAAGATTGTATACCATAGTTTATAGTGATCACAAAATAAAGTCAGGAGAATCTTGGTATTGTCAAGGAAAAAAGTTCTTTAATAATTAAAATATAGTTAAATTCATGCATTAAAAGTTATTATGATTAAAAAACAAAGTATGGTTCATTAACAAATAAAATGTAATATTTAAATGCTATGATTTAAAAAACCTTTTAAAATTCCATATCATGTACCTTAATTAAAAATGTGCATTTACGCCTTTTCATATCATTATGCATTGTACATTTATATTTTTCATATCATAATTCCATAACATATGGATTAATTATGTGCATAATATGCATATTAATTATGTGCATAATATGCATATTAATTATGTGCATAGTATGCATATAATTAATATAATTGATGCATAATATGCATTAAACTGTTCATTACTCTACTTGCTCAACACATATACAATATTTATTTATTCAGGGATTATCCTTTTCTGGATATTTATTTATACCTATTTATTCATGGATTATCATTTTCTGGATATTTATTTATACCTATTTATTCAGGGATTATCCTTTTCTGGATTTTTATTTATACCTATTTATTAAATAGTATATTTATGCTAATCTATTGTGCTCATTATCTTCATAAATAAAAATTGTTAAGAAAGAAACTTTTAAAATAAAAACAAATTCTTGAAAATGATTAAAAAAAAAACAATTTTTAAATTTTGATTTTAAAAGCATAAAATAAATATAAAAGTAACCATTCCTAATATCTTTACCTTTAGATAACAAAACCTTAAAATTACCGTGGATGCCAATTGTTGATCTGAAATTTGGACAAGAGCTTTAATGCAAACATAAGCTCCACATTAAATAGTTTCTTCTTTAACATATAAATAACACTAACTCTAAACACTAACTGTATACCTTAACAACTAAAATAACAACTAAAACACAAATCCTAACAACTAAAATGCTCATGCTTATTTTTATTTAAATACAAAAACTTTTAAATAATAAATTATTTGTTTTGTTGAAAATTACATTTTTAATTAAAACACTCACTGAATACTGGTTTAGATTACATCGATTCCAATTGAATAAGAACGATCTTATGTGACAATTTTGTTATAAAAAAAGTAAATTGAAATTTATTTTTTGAAAATTTAAAAAGAGTTAAAGAATCCAGACTTACATCCAAATCTTGTTAATTAAGTTTTGTTTTTATATTATGTGTCCTGAGGTCTTTTGGCTTCATGTGTTTTTCCAATTATACCTTGGATCAATTTGATGTGGCGTTCAGCCTGATCATTTACTACAGAAAACTGTTTTGCACATGTAGAGAAATTGACAAATGATTTAAGGGCTCTCTCGCTCTTGCAATATCCTGCTATGCCTTTCTCCCTCCACAACAAAATTCTTCGTTATTTCCAAGAGAAGAAAAATGAAATAACTCAGTTGTTTTGCTTTTCAATCCCATTTCCAGAACCTCAAAAGTTAGCAATTTGTTGTTTACAACAACATCCAGATCTTTGTAAGCAAAAGACAATCACAAGCTGGAGATAGATACCAAGTATGATGTAGAAACAATTTGGTGAGAACTTTTTCTAATCTGTGTGTTGACTTTAAATTCATCTGACATTAATGTATGGTTAAAAGCTCTTAAGTTTTTAACCATCCAGCTCTAAATGTCAGATGAAATAAAAGATGACTTGTCAGATGTTAGCTTTACCAGATAACATATGAGATGTTAGCTTTTAACTAGCAAGTTAAAAGCTACTAGCTCCTGGCTACTAGCTCCTGGCTCTTTCTAATGATCTAAGCTCCTAAAAGCTCTTAGGTCATTAGAAGGAGTGTAAGTTTCCACAGGACTTAATAGTCAGTGAAAAAACACAATGAGCTCACAAACTTTTCTTTATTCAAACACTGACGTTTGCTTAGAAATTTAAAAAACTAACACTGCATTTTACCATTTTTGTTTTTAACTTTGTTATTAAATATTGATTTTATTCTAAATCACTTTATTTTATGTTTTAAAGATATGGAAAAGAAACTAAGCTGAAACATTCTGTTAACAGTCTTCATGAACAAGTGTAAATATTTTTTTTTAATTAAAATTTTTGCATTTGATTTAGACACAGTCTTCTCCATTTAACCGGAATACAGTTTTTAATTCTTTATATTAAATTAATTCTTATTAAAAATGAATATTAAACAAACAGGTTTTTTTAATAAAAATTATACATAAGTTATTCTATATTTATAAGTAATTTTCATACTACATTACATAATAGAAAGTAAAGTTATTATTTATAATTAATTTTCATACATAAATTATTTCATCACATAATAGATTGTTCTTTTCGCCGTTTTTATTATAGTTCAAATAGAAAATTAAAAATTAAGTTTTAAAATTGTACTCTTCAGACATGAAATGTTTGCAGTAAGTTACAAACAAAGAAGACTTTAGACATTTGCCAATAAATATTGAGACAAAGGTCAATGTTTGTTAAAAAAAAAGATTTGTTGAGCTCTGGAGTTCTTGACCTGAAAGCATCTTGGGACAGTTTAAGTTTTACTATTCTTTCAACTTAATGAACTTCTAGGTGTATTTGTTTTCAGGCTTCTAGATGTATTTTTTGTCCAAGTTTCTTGAGTAAAACATAGAGACATTTGCTTGGACTTTTTGTTTTATTAAGAACAAGTTTCATTACATGAGACATATGCCTTTCATGTATGTGGTGTCTGTGGTGTCTGTACATTAGCCAGAGAACAGGCCTTTCAAAAACATGATCAATCAATAAGTATTTCTAAAACATAATGACAATGACCTGGTAATTTCCTTTGGTGGTTACAGTCTTCAACATACCAAACAATAGGGATCCAGTTGTGTTGGAGTTCATCCATACTCAGTTGAAGACTAACTTGTACTTTCTCTAGATTTTACTGGTTTTTGTAGAAATCGTAGAAGTGTCATCAGAGTATGGAAGGTTGTTGCTGTCTATATACAAGGTAACTTTAAACTTTTTCTTATAGTTCTTCTACCTTCCTCTTATCTTTATCCTTCCTGATTTGTTAATTTTTTTAACTTGTGCTATCATTCCATTCTAAATTCAAATAATAAGAATAAGCTAATGAATCTTCCCGATTCATTTGCTTATTCTTATTCTAAATTCTTTTCCTCTTGATTCATTAGCTTTTCATCTTGTCCCCTTATTTTTTCTTTCATGATCTTTTCTTCTTTATTTTTCATTTTTCTGAAATGTGTTGTCATTTCCTACTATCTTGAACATGTCCTCTTTGTGGCCCCTTGATTTCTTCAGAAATTGAGTGACCTTGTTTTGGATTTTCTTGGCCTTGTTTGGGTCACACTTTATCAAGTTAAAGATCTTAGCTTTTTGAATGTGAAATAAAAAGTTGCTTTCCTTTAAAAAGTTATCAGCTTTTATACTGAAGCTTCCATCAGGTAGACTCTTGAGTCTTTTAAAGGATTGGTACTTATTGATTTTGTTGCTAATCTTGTTTTTGATTTGCTGCTCTGTGACTAAGCAGTAGTAGTAGTCTAATCTAGTCTTGTCCCTTAAGTCTATCGGTTTCCTCAAAATGCAAATAACTGTGATTTTAGTTCTCTTCATACTTTCCTACTGCAAACTTGTTGCATTTCAGATAATTTTTCCCTGAAGCAAGGAGACAGCCAACTTTGTACCATCTTAGTGCTGAAAAAATTTGTAATAGTTACTGATGGAATAATCAGTTAGAAAATACCTGGTTTGTTTGCTAATGTTGGGCCAGTAATATCTTCTGAGAAATTCTCCATTGGTGAAATGGAAGTCTAGTAGATAAAATTGTCTTTTTTTTTGCATCCTACTTAGAGTAATCTTAAAGTTAGATAAACAAAAATACATTCACAAATTTATTTTTAATAATATTTTTTAAAATATACATTAAAAAACTCATTTTTTGAATAAAAGTTTTAATAAATTTTTTTTTTACATTGTCAATACAGTTAATTCCCGATAACTCGAACCTCCAAAGAACTAAGGAAAATTGTTCGACTTAAGTCTCATTAAGTCGAACTTTGACAGAAATGAGATGTTAGTTTGAGTTAAGGCGATTTTTATTTATTTAATGCTAAAGTATAAACATTAAATATACACTATTATAGTAATAAAAAGTGTGAAAAAATTTCAGTAAAAGTAGCTACGTATCTGCTTGTATTAATTTCTCTGATAATTCTTTTTCCACAATTAAGTTTATTTGGTTTATACTTTTATGAATACACTCCCCATTGTCACTGAATATCATATAGCTTCGTAGTACTTCCAAGGATTGATGTACATTACCCGATTGAAGGCAAGTTGGTTCGATCAAAAAATCTACATCACTATCTTTATCTTTTTCAGTCTCAAAATTTTCTTCTCCTAAAACGTCTGGTATAATCTCCTCATCATTCATTATTGGCTCGGCAGTTATGATAAAATCATCCATGGACACGACATCTTTTGCTGTTGTTCCTTCAAATTCCAGCAAGTTTTTCTAACTGGTCTTTGAGATCCTCATCTCAAGGGATCATCTACATCTACCGAGGCATCAAAACATATTTTCTCTGAAATTCCAACTTTAGCAAACCAATTGCAAATAGTTTCGGTCTTCACCTTCCCCCAAGTAACATCAAGCATTTGCATGGCATCCACTATAGTAAATTCCGGAAGAGCCTTTTTTTTTTCTATTGAATCTATTAATTTTTGAACAGATAGTATTCTATAATGGGCTTTAAGTAACCTAATCACACCCTGGTTTATTGGCTAGAGCTTCGAGGTAGTGTTTGGTGGTAAAAAGATTAGTTTTATTGATTCGAGATTATTAATTATTGGATGAGTTGGAAAATTATCAACTAATAAAACAATTTTTAGTTTTTCCTTTGTAAATTGCCGATCAATTTCACAAACTCATTCCTCGAATAGTGTGCAATCCATCCAACTTTTCTTCTGACTGCGATAACGGGAGGGCAAATGCTTTACATTTTTAAAGCATCTGCGCAATTTAGCTTTGCCAATAACAAACATTGGCATTTTTTTCCCTAATGCATTAGAGGATGCCAATCCTGTAAGATGTATTTTCTGTGTTTCCCACCGATACATTTTTCATTTTTAAAATGTAAAGATTTATTTGGGTGGAGCCCATAAAACAAGCCAATATAATGTCAGCATTATAAATCTGGATCAACTTATATTTTGATAAAATGGTTGGTAACGTGGTTTTCTCCTATGGTGCTACCATTTCACTTGTACACGCATTAGCTTCATCAGAAATCATTTTAAATGATATGTTGTATTGTTTCTTTCAGCGGTCTAACCAACCATCTGAACCATCTTAACATTAATTCTTTCAGTAAATTCCATGGCTTTAGTTTTGAGAATTAAAGCAAAGACAGTGATTTCTCTGCTACGAACAATCAGAAACCATTTGAAAATGGCTTGATCCAAATTTGCAAATGACCCTTTTCTCATACGCTGACAATTTGGGTTTTAAATAAAATGGTTCGACTTAACAAAATTCGAGTTATCCGATGTTTGACTTAACCGGAGAATTTTAATAGTAATCAGTTAGACAATTCCAAGGGACCAAATTAAACAGTTCGTGATAACAAAAGTTCGTGTTAACCGGTGTCCAACTTACCAGGAATTAACTGTATTTCAAATTTAAAAGATCAATTAACAAGATCTTAGTTCACCAATAAAATAATCAATTAATTATTAAAAAAAAATTGGTTGTTTAATTTATATTAATAAAAAAAAAATAATTACAAAATAAGTAATTACTGAGTTTTTTTAGATAAAATTTTTTTTATATATTATCTTAGTTTATTAAAATCATTTTTCCTAATTTTTTAAAATCTTTTTTTTCAAGAAATATATACAATAGAGTTAAAAGATGGTACCAACTTGTATGATTGGTATGTTAAGCTGAAAGGGTAAGTTTAATTTTTATTCTAAACATATAAGTGTGTTTATATATATATATATATATATATATATATATATATATATATATATATATATATATATATATATATATATATATATATATATATATATATATATATATATATATATATATATATATATATTTAAACAATTTTGAAATGTATTCTACAAAATAGAGTGCTCAATGTTCTTAAAAAAACACAGCAATTATAAATTAGTAGAAAGTTACTTTACAAAAATTTTTTTTTCATTATACACTGTGTTTCATCAATAAAGAATCATCAGAAATTAATTCATTTTAAATCAATTAAAGTAAAGTAAATTAAATTCAGTTAAATATAAAATATTTAAATTAAAACAATAAATCAATATAATTAAAAATTTAGTAGCCCAAATGCCCTATGGTTCTAGACTAGAATTCTATTGCCTAAGTTTGCTCAAAACAATAACACAGAGCATTAGTTTGTTGGCAAATTATCATTTTATAAATCATATTTCAAATAGTAAGCATTGAACAAAATGATTAGTATTAGTACATTAGTATTATTAAGTTTTAAAAGATTGGGCTATTCAGAAGAATCTCTGTTAAGTGGTTTTGAAATAAATTCATTCCATGTTGCCTCAAGTTCAAAATCATTTTTTAAAATAAGTATTATTTAAAAAACTATTGATGTTATTTTATAAAACTTTACGTAAGAAATAAAAAATTAAAAGCCTCTCCTCTACCCCTCCCTGTTTTTTTCTGAAAAAAGTGTGGTTATGTCCATTTCGAAAAAAAAATAAAACACACTTGCAATTGTCAAAAGATATTATTTCCATTTAATGTTTAGTATTTAAAATGAAGGACATAAAAAATATGTAAAATGAAATTTTTTATATTTTGTTTTGTATAAATTTATCATTACTCACTTTATTTAATAAAAAACTTTATCTAATAAAAAACTTTATTTAATAAAAAACTTTATTTAATAAAAAACTTTATCTAATAAATTATTAAACTAATTATCATTATTCTTTTTTAAATGATTTTTATTTTTTATTTGCATTTAGTTAAAGATTCGTTAAATCGATTATTTAGGGACAGCGTAGACATTTTGATTTTTTATTTTTATTAGTGATAAGCACAATAAAATGAAAAATTGAGTGTTTTGTTGTTGTTGTTCTTTTTTTTTTTTGTTGGGATGCAATTTTTATGTAGTTTAATGTATGGAATATTATATAAAATAGTTTACAAAATAGGAAATCTAATTTTAATTTGGTATAAAACATGCAGAAAGTTATCAGCAGTATAGAAAAGAAGTGTTCAAATTCAGTTATGAAAAAGAAAAAATATTCAGACCATATTTAACACGACATATATATTATTTGCAATATTTATATTATATTTTAGTCAATTTTTTTTTTTTTTTTAAAAACAGTTGTCAAGTCTAAACGGTTGTCAAGTCTAAACAATTTGTCAAGTCTTGACAATACTTACCTGAATTAATGGCAAAATTGTGTTTGCAACTTAAATCCCATAGATTACAAAGGCTATATATATATATATATATATATATATATATATATATATATATATATATATATATATATATATATATATATATATATATATATATATATATATATATATATATATATATATATATATATATATATATATATATATATATATATATATATCAGGCGCGGATCCAGGATTTTGTAACTATGTGGCCAAATCTGGGTTCGCGGACGGCGCGAAGAGCTATTTTTTTTTTTAAATAAGTGATAGGGAAGAGATTGAGGGGGGGGGAGTAAAGTTCTTTGAACGAAAAAATAAATAAGCCTCAATTTTTTACATTTGTTAACTTTAAACTATATTTAAAATTCCCAGATACAATTTTATATTTTCAGTTGATAAAGAAGGGGTGACATAACCCTATTGATGTCATGATTTTTTCTGTTTTTAGTTATCTATTTAAAAATAAAGTTGTTTAAATTGTTGCCTTGGCTATTTAGTTCGTAAATTAGACATAATACTTGTCTAACTCACTTAACGAAGTGCACCAACGAGAAGGTAAGCCATAGGACTTTGCACTCCATCAGTAAACTGTCATGTTGCCTAAGGTTAGCCCTCCATTTCTGGATTCTTTCCTTTTCTTAATAGGCAGTTTAAGTAAAGTATTAGTAATGTTGCCTAAGGTTAGCCCTCCATTTCTGAATTCTTTCCTTTTCTTGATAGGCAGTTTAAGTAAAGTATTAGTAATGCTGCCTAAGGTTAGCCCTCCATTTCTGGATTCTTTCTATTTCTTGATAGGCAGATTAAGTAAAGTATTAGTAATGTTGCCTAAGGTTAGCCCTCCATTTCTGGTTCTTCCCTTTTTTTGATAGACAATTTAAGTTAATTATTATTAATGTTTCCTAAAGTTACTCCTCTATTTATGGATTATTTCCTTTTCTTAATAAACAGTTTAACTTAAGTATTAGTAATCTTATTTAAGGTTAGCCCTCCATTTCTGGATTCTTTTTTTTTTTTTTTTTTTTTTTGATAGGCAGTTATGCACAAATATTTTAAATATTTTTATAATTTTTTTTACTTTTATTTTTTAATTAATAAATAAACAAGAAAAAATAATACAACAAATAAAGTAACAACTAAAAAAGTAACAACCTAAACCACCTGAAAACGCTCTCAACATTAGGAATTAATTGAAATAGCAAATGAATTATTGAGTTTCACAGTTTATATAAAACAATGAATAGTAATAATTTGCTAATGAAAAATGATTTTCACAATTTACATGTTTAAAACAATGAGTAGAAATATTTTGCTATTGAGAAATTATTTATATTTAAGAGATACTTTTAAAACAATAGTTAATACTTTAAACATAACTTCAAAACTTTTATTTGAATAAAAACACTAATTTTCTATCTCCTTTGGATGCAAATATTTCAATAACTCTGTTAATATCAGGAACTATTTCCTGATGAATAGACATTAAAGCAAGCCTATTCAATCTATTTTCTGACATAGTACTCCTAGTGTAAGTTTTTATTCTCCTAAGAGCAGATATTGACCTTTCAAAAGTTGTGATTGGTATTGTAGCAAGTATATGAAGAGTCTATAAAATGTTTGGAAAGCCTCTCATATCCATAAACTTTAATGTATCTGAAATAGTAGATGGTAATTCTATCTTTTCTTTCCAAAATTCCTCCCATAACTCTAATTCAGCATTAATTGATGAGAAATGAGGAAGATCAGATTTATAAAAATTCAAAAAAATTAGGAATTTTTCTTTCCATGGACAAGATCTAAAATATTGCTTTGTTAAACTAGCAGAAATAGCACATAGACCATTATAAACAATTAAGCTCTCAATATCAAACCTATTTTCTAGCTCATTGAGAAGATGATTAAGAAGAGGCAATGTAATAGAAACTTTAAAATAATCAGATACAGTATCACATATTTGATTATCTCTATGCTTCTGAACACCACATGTTCTAGGTTTTTTTTCATCAATATCAAATGTTTTAGCCAATGCAAGAGCAATTTTATACCATTTATTATGGTAAGCATCAGCATTTCTTTGTATTTCTCTTAAACGATTAGTCAAATTCTGAATTTCATCCAGTTGCTGGGAAATATTAAAAGATTTAGTTTGAATAGTAACAGAAATTCCATAAAAGTAATCCATTAGTTGTTTAGTTAAAACTAAAGAAACTATAAAAGAAAAATTTGTCAATAACTTCATAAAAGAAGATGCTTTTGAAGATGTTTCTTTATTGTACTCTTTTAAATTATTGTCTTCCATTTCTTTAAAAGCAGAAAAAACTGCAGAATAATTATCGAAAAACACATCAAGTCTACGAAGCTTTTGTACCCACCGAGTTCGACATGTGTCAATAAGTTTTGCCTTACCAGGAAGAAGGTATTTCTTTAAGCAATTACTTCTTTTTGGAGAAAAGTTAAAAAAATAAGTTATGTCTTTAACTTGCTCAAGCAAATTTTTTACTTGCTGGATTTGGCAACTCTTCCCAACAACTAAACTAAGTTTATGTGAGGCACAGTGGACAAATAATGCCTTAGGATTAACATTTTTTATAACAGATGAAACACCTTTGTATTCACCTGACATTGAAGCAGCTCCGTCATAAGACTGGCCTCTGCATTTTCTTATATCTAAACCAAATTCTTTTAAAGTTTCAAGAATGTTGGTAGCTATGCTTAAACCACTTGTACCTGTTTTACATTCAAAAAAGCGTAAAAAAACTTCCTTAATATTACTGTTCAAGTCAACATAACATATGACAATAGAAAGTTGTTCTATTGTTGCACAGTCTGAAGCCTCGTCTGCAATAATGGAGAATTACTTGCTTTTTTTAATATCATTTAATAAAACTTCTTCAATTGCATTTCCACAACACTCAATTAACTCGTTTTGAATGGTCTTTGAAATATATGTGGAATTTTTGGGGGCAGAGAGAAGATGCTCCTTTAAAATTAAATCACCTGCATCAACCCTAAAACTTAAAAGCTCAATGAAATTACCCAGCCCTGTATTTTTTGAAGATTCTCCAATTTCTCCTTGATATTTTCTATCGTCTCTATGACCTCGTAGAGGCATATCACTTCGACCTAAAAATATTATAGTCTTAACAATTGATTCAAGCTTTTTTTTGTTTTCTTCTATACGCTGTTCCCTAGAACTATCTAAAGAAACTTCAATAGGAAAAGTATTATTTTTAGCTCTAGATAAAAGCATATTATAACAATGCATGGACTTGATGTATAATCCGTCAACAGTTTTCTCATGATCATTGAAAACTTTTACAGCATTACGCCAGGTATTAAATGGTTCTTTAAACAATTTACATAATGCATATTTGTTTGGTAAATTTGTACCAAAAAGTGTACATGGAAGACAATATGCACCATCTTCAATTTTAGAGTAACAAAGCCAAGAAAAATCATCTAGCCATTTTAGCAAAAAACGTCTTTTTCTGCTTTTACCTTTTAAAGGGAATTGGAAACATTTATCTGGAACCCAGACATTATTAATTAGAGATAAAAGTTCATGATCATTTGTTCCTGATTTTAATTTTTCACCTTGTAGACAGTATGAAACATCATAGTTTGAATAAGATGCTAGCTGATTTGTATTTAATAAACTAATGTCAACAATATTGCTTTCCTTTTGTGGAACATTAGATTCAAGATTCATTTGCTTTTTATCATTGTTGTTGGCATTTTTTGAGATAACTACTTCAGTTTTTACTATTTTATTACAAAAACTAGACTTATCTATATCTGAAGTGTTTTTAGAAACAGTAGGAAAAAATAATTTAGACTGAATTGGTTTCTGTATTTTGTTATCTGTAGGTGGAAAACTAGACTTAGAAACTTTTATTTTTTTGATGCTAAGTAAACTTGGATCACTCATAACAACAGCTGGACGTTTTTTAGAAAGATCTTTAACCAGTGCCACAAAATGATTTGGCTTAAAACATAAAATACTTTGGTTTTTTGTTTTTTCTAAATTGCACCACAAAATATTTATTGGACAATTTAATTTTTGGATGCGAGGCTTTATAAGAGTATTAAAAAAACTATGATACTTTTTAAAACCGATTTCAGGATAAATAAATTCAATAGGTTGCTTTATAACATTAGATAATGCTATCAGACAAATGAAAGATGAAAATGTTTTATCAAAGCAATTTAAATACGCTTCTTTTAACAGAAGTTCAGAAATCATATTATCATTAATTGTTGAAAAACTGTCAGAGCATTTAAACGAAACAGCAATAAAAAACAAATTAGAAAGCTGAGAATATTCAGATCTATGTTGATTAAAATAACTACAAAAATAATCATACCTTGTGTAAAAATTTATGTTTTCAAATAACTCAATTGATGTCAGTAATCTTAGAATTTTTGAAGTATGATTATTGTCATTTAAAATCAAAGATACTGAACTATAAAGACAATTTCCATCTTCAGTAGATCTGAGATAAATAATAAAATATATTAAAATATAATAATGAGTATAATATACTAAAATGTAATATCAATAACAAAAAAATAAATAGTTCAACTATAAATATTTTTTTTTTTTACTAATATTACATTTTAGTATATACCATAATTTCTTATTAAAAAACTAAATCACTTTTTTTAGGTTATTTGTATGTTTAATAAATAATTTATTTTCATACACATTATCAAGAATATAAATCTGTGTTAATAATTAGTTAAACGTTTAACTAATTATTAACACAGATTTATATTCTATTGGTGTTAAAATACCAATAAATAAAATTAAAATCTAACATTGATCTTACATCTAGATCCAATTTGTGATATTATTTTAATTAAATAATACTTTCATAAAATTCAAAACAAACAAAAAATACCTCAATGCTGAATAACCAAGATTTTTTTTACTTAAGGGTACAAAATCCATCATATCTGTGTTAAATTGGTAAGAATCGTGTATTCTTGGAAACATTAAATTTATTTCCGAAAGCTCTTTAATGAGTCTAGTTTTGTAATTTAAGACATTAGGCCTATGCTTTGTTTCTATTGCACAAGCAACTAGTTCTTCAGTTAAATATGGATTCATATTATATAAATTTTAAAAAATCAAGTTATTAAAGTCACGCTATTTTAGTTTCTAAAGACGATTTTAATGAAAATGTCACGGTAACGAATAAAAAACCCAAATTAGTTAGCTACTATATAAGAGAACATTTTTCTAAATCGGACACGTCAAAACCAACTGTGTGGCCAAGTTTAATTTTCACGGTTGAAAGATCTATATTTTATTATTTATTTGATAGCATTTGTCGATTGAATAAAAGGTCGGTAACGTATAATAGGAGCCGTTGTGGCCATCGCAGGAATCTCTATGGTCAAATTACGTAAATTACGGCAGACGCAATGAAATTTTGAGGAATATTCTGCTAGCAAAGAAACCCAAAGCTAAGTTGGCTGCCGTTAAATTTTATCTCTATGGCCATAACCCGATAAGGGTTATCCATAACGTACGTCACGCAGAGTTTATAAGTATTATTGACTCTCTATTGCAGAGAATTTTGAAATAATATAGCGGATGTTT
Source organism: Hydra vulgaris (assembly GCF_022113875.1). NCBI lineage: Eukaryota > Metazoa > Cnidaria > Hydrozoa > Anthoathecata > Hydridae > Hydra > Hydra vulgaris. The sequence continues at coordinate 9,790,748 of NC_061164.1, read as the reverse complement.
ACAGCGTTTTTAAAATTTAAATTTAGCGTGACGTGTTTAGCAACGACGAAAAATGATACGCAAGTCCTAAAATCGTTTTCAATTACATATATTTAAAAATATCTTAATAATTATATCTAAATCTAAAAGATTTTTGATAAGCATTAAATAATTTTTTTTTAATAAATCAATCTGGCTTTAAACTATGTGGCCATGGCCACAATGGCCACCCCTTAGATCCGCGCCTGTATATATATATATATATATATATATATATATATATATTTAGTTATATATATATATTTTTTTTTAGATTCGATAAAGAAAGTGGTTTGTATAAGGATCTGCAAACACTATATAAAAAAGACTTAAAAACAGATCATATTTGTTTTAATATTACATATTCGGTAATTCATTTAATTTTTTTAATTATACAAAATGTTTGATTACTAAAGTAAGATAGCAGAATAATTTGCTCAATATTTTATTGCTTAAAAGCTCTTAACCCACAAAAAATGTTTAGAATGCATAAATATTTAAAATTTGATGGTTCATCTTTCTGCAGAATCTCATGATCTATAGGTTGCTATGGACCAAATCTAAAAAAAAACAATACATTTATAACTCAAATAACATTAATTAAGATGAAATTGAGAAGTTAAGGTGAAAAAAAACAACAGTTTATTCAAAGTATTAGTTATATGCACAAATTATGAGTGTGTTATTATATATTTACCTCATTTTCTATGAATACTTATATTGTCTACTGTAGAAAATATAATTAGGCAATATAAAACCAAAAGAAGTTTTTTTTTCATTTTTTGCTCACCTCCATTATACACGAATGTCTTGTATTATAATAATGAATAATCATTTATGATTGATAATAAGTAATACATGTTTTTTTAGTTAAGCTCAACAATTTCATAAAAATAGCTACAGACCACTTTATTACCTCATTTTTATTCTTAAATCAAAGTAAGCTTTTTTTTCTTTACAAAAATAGTTATACTTACAATTAACTTAATATTGAAAAAATAGCCATGCTTTCAATCCACCTAATATTGACATGGTATATTTATCATGAAAATGCTTATTTTGTATGAGTTTATCTCAGTATCAATTATACAATTATACTAGTTTATCTCAGTATCAATTATACTATTTGTTTAAATCATGGTTCAGCTTCAATTAAAAATATTCAAGCTGTATTAAAAATAACTCAGAACAACATTGATCTTCTCGGTTTCAGACATTTTTGCGTGCAGCTTTTTTTCCAAAAATAGAATGAGATAATTCAACATTAAATGTTTAATAAAGAGTAGTTGCGTTATTTTTTTTTTTTGAATTAAAGATATGTGTGTTATGATATTTTATTCAAATATGATAATTATGATATTTTA
>NC_061164.1:9774366-9784366 GCF_022113875.1 Hydra vulgaris | reverse complement strand
TAGCTGAGACTATAGACAAAAAAAGTGATTGTGCAAATCTAAATCAAGTGTCTTTTGAAACATTTATTGAGCTTATAAAGTGTTTAGAACTATTACAGTGTAAAACCAAAAAAATGTGTTCTATATTTAGAAAGAGTCTTGCTTTTCGAAATAGTATTCAGAGAAATTTTTTTTGTAAAAATAGTGTTTGAAAAATTAGAAAAGCTTAGCTTTAAAAACTGAAATGAATATTTTATGTAAAATGAATATGTAAAAAAGAAGTATTTTTTGAAGCTGGTGATACAGTAAAAAAAGCAATAATTTCTATAAAGGATATTGATGAATTTATACATGTTATATTCATTGAAACAAGTATTGACTTTAATATCTTTGTACAGGTTGTAAGGGTTGCTATGGATTCTGATCAAGGTTCTTTAAAGGTTACAATAAATGTTTTTTATCCGCATGATAAAACTAGCAACTAAACTGACCAATGAACTCCTGGTTCTTTTGATTATCAATACAATAAATATGTAAAAGCAAAATCAGAGACTCCTTAGAAATACCCAACTCCAGCTCTGCCCAAACTTATTAAAAAAACATGCAAAGTTTGGGGTCTTCCCTCACGCTAATAGTGTCACAGTGTTTAATAAATATTTAAAATATAGGATAAAATATTATAATAACAATTAATGAATAATAGTAAAGAACAGAGTATATAGAATAAAAATAGATCAAGTTATGGAATGCATTGAAAAAAATATAAATTGAAAAATATAAAATAGATAATAAAATAATAATATATTCAACACCAACTTTATTGTGATGCAATAAATAGAAATAAATTGAAAATAAATAATAAAAATAAAAAAATAGAAAAAGAAAAGTATTGAATGAAATTGTTTATTAATAAAATCCTAAATAAAATTTGTATATTTTAAATGTTTATACAGCTATGTTTTGAGTGGTGGAGCTCTGTGTATGGAGTTGCTAACACCTGAAGGTTGGAGCAGCGCTTATAGCATTGAAGCAGTAATAATGCAAATATCTGCTACATTAGTCAAAGGAAAAGCTAGAGTTGATTTTTCGGGCACCAAAAAAGTAAATGTTTGTTTTTAAATTATAATGGTTTTTATAACTGTTTTAAAATAGACAAAATTTGATATTCAAAGAAATTTTATGCTCAACATACAAGGTTGGAAATAATTCAGGTTTTTCTTTAGAATTTGTACATAAAAGAAATTCATGTCAAATCTTGGATTACTAATGTTTATTTCATAACAAGAGCTTTAGAGATTTTTGAAAAATCCTAGATAGTATCATTAAAAAATGCATATTTGATATATGACCACATATATGTGCAGGGTGTCTTCTAGATCAAGGAAATAGGAAAAAGTTTTTAGGAATATCCACCTTAAAATATTGGCAGACACCCTGTATACTGATGTGGATAGTTACACCCTGTATATGGTCAGATTTAGCTCTTTCATGGAAAAAGCTGAATTGTTTGCAAAAAACTATTTTTCAAATTTATTTCTGGATTTTAATGGGCACAATTTTCCTAACATCTTTGACTGAGAAGTTAATTTTTCAGACATTTTAGTCACTCTTACTTCCATGGGTCAAGTTTTTTTTACACCCTTCAACACCCTGTTATTTCTAACATCTTTAAGACTAAGAAGTAAATTTTTTAAAAATTTGAACCACATTTGTTTGGTGAGTTTTTTTACACCTTTCAACACCCTGTTATTTTTCACTTACAACTTTCTACACTATATTATCAAAATTGCTGTCTGTAACAACATGTAACAACACTATGTAACACAACACTAAATACACAACACTATGTACACAACACTATGTAACAACATTGCTGTCTGAATTGCAAAAGTGTTCATAGGAGGTCTCTTTTTCATTCTTAAAACTATTTGACATTTAAAAGTGAATATTTGTTCTTTATTTAAATAGGTCACAAGTCTTCCCTTTTAATCAAAAGAGCTAGGGCCCTGCACTAGTGTTATATTATGGTAAGATTTTAGATCTTACCATAATCTTATTAAGTGAGATTTTAGATCCGATTAAATAGTCAGCGAATGCTGATTCAATGTGCATTGATGAGCTTCCTAAAGAATTTTTGTGTTAGTTTCTGCATACTTATTAGGTTATTGAGCGCTGTAAACACATCTCTCGGGATAGCCGTTCATTTTCATACTACTGCATCTATTAGTTGAATACTAGGTTAACACAAGATTGTAGCTGAATTAAGTTTACATCTGGTCCAGATGATTAATTTTATGCTCATATCTCTTGATATCTCTTGATATCATATCTCTTAGAGCTCTTGTTTATTCAAGAGCTATAAGGAAGAGTATTTTATTTCGGAATTATCTACTTTTAACCAAAAACAATTACTACTAACTAAGCAGCAAGGTTTGTGGAAGCTTGTACAAGATTACATGTTGCCAGTAGCAAAGTAATCATGATCCTGACTGGGCGTAGATCTGCATCATTTTGTTAAACACACGTTATCAAACGTGTGTTTAATAATTCCAAGCTTGTTATTTGCTTTGTTTGCAGCTATTTTCGATAACTTTCATGAGCTTTATGTCATCTGCGTACATTTTGCAAATGGCTGATTTGATATGAACTGGCAGGTCATTAACAAATATAACAAAGAGCGTCGGCCCTAAAACAGAACCTTGCAGATGTTATGATAATATTGATTTAATAAATTTTATTTAAAATAATAAATATAATGATAATAAGTAATATGCTATTTATTGTTGTTACTTATACATCTCTAGTTTAACTACTGTTCGTATAGTATTTATTATTATTGTGATTTATATGTTCAAAGTATTTATATTGTTTATTCTTAGGTTGATATTGTTTATTCAAGTCATAAAGCAGAAGCGGCACACAGGTCTCTAGTAAAAATACACAAAGATACCGGTAAATTATACTTTTAATGTATTGGAGAAATTTTAAGGGAGAAATCTCTCCAAGTAGTCAATTTAAAAAAGTAAATATTGGTGTAATTAATGTTGATAGTAATGATGTAAATATTAAAAATGAAAGTATATTTAAAAGTGCCTCAAAAAAACAGGTAAAGCATGTAATTATACCAAGTGAAAACTCAAAGATACTGGTAAATTATACTTTTAATGTACTGGTCTCTAGTAAAAATACACCAAGACACTAGTAATTTGATTATATAAAAGTTCTTGCCATTATCATGCGTAGAAGTTACTTATCAATTTATCAATTTTTTTCATCCTTCTCTCTATTTAATTTATTTAAAATGCATTTCTCATCAATGCATCTGTTTTATTTCGTCAAAGTGTTCCTTGACTGTCTTCTTGCTTTAGTTAAACTTAAATGAAGGTATTTAGAAGCTCTTTTAATTTCGAATCGTTTATTATTCCCTGTTTGTTTTATTAGAATTTAAATTGCTTTAATTAAAATACTTTTTAAATTAACACAATTAATATTTTTCTATATTGCATAATTAATTTTAAATAAAATACTTTTTAAATTGAATTTAAAATAAAATACTTTTTAAATTGAATTTTTTTATATTGCATAGTTATAATTATTTTCAAGTAATTTTTTTAGCAATGCATATTTAAATAATAAAAACTTGGTCGAAATTTAGATTGTTTGTTGCTTAATTTATTATAATTTATCTGTTTTTTGATGTTTTTTAAGTAAATTTTTACATCCTACAGTAAAGAAATAGCTTTGTAAAAAAAATGTTTTACATTTTACTTAGGTTGGTTTACACCTCCTAAAGACGAAGGGTGATGGAACTCTTAAAAAATTTTGTTTATTTTATGTGACTTATCTATTGTTCGTTGCTATGTTTGTTTGCTTTTTCGTTTTCTAAAAGATATAAAATCTATAGAATTGTATATTTTCCGTGTTTTTTCTTTTTTTATTTATCAACTGATCCAGAAATAAACTTATTTTGTAACCAACTTTTTTTACTTAAGGCAATTGATTTATATAGGAAGAAGTTTTTTATTAATAAGTTTATTTTTAAAAATTTTAAAGAAAAGCTAATGTTTATTGATAAAAAAACACTTAAAATATGTATTCGTGTTTAAAATAACATCCTCTCTTAAGTAACGGCATGCATGTTTAAAACAGATGGAAGTTCATCAATTCGCAAATATCAAAGCAATTTCAAACAGAACCACTTTATTTTAAAAGCATATGTTAGTTTAAGGTTCTTTTTAGTTTCAAATCATAACACGACATTTGATTAAAAAGACAATTAAAACAATTTTTAAAAAATCAAAAAAATGTTTTCTAAATTACTAAAGCTTAAAGTTTCAATAGTTGTATATCATAATTTAATTCATTCTTGTAAAACTCCATTCATTTAATATGAAGTTAATAAGAAAGTTGTTGTTTGCCGTTTCGTTGCGCTTTTTTTAATGTTTATACCTGAATATTATTGACGAACCGTTAAAGTACTATATTTTTAAATTATTGTAAATGTACCTATTTGCGTCAACGTATAAAGATTAGGCGTTTAAGTACAGTCTTTGTGTCGTTTTTTGTTTTTTTTTTGTTTACGAAACTAAAGGTTACAAGCATAGTCCCGAATGCGGTCGAACTTCCATCTGTTTTATACTTCCATGGTAACAACAGGAAATGTTGTTTTTTTTTCGCTTTCTGTAGCATTTAGTCTACTCAACTTTTTAAATTTTTAACCAATATTGTTAATCAATCAGACGAAATTTAATTTTGGTATTTGTATACGAAATGTTGACATTATTCTGCTAAAAATTTTCTTATATTTGTGCGTAAAAGGTATATGAAATAAAAGGATTTTGCTAATTTTTGATGTTTTGATCTATCAAAACCGAAAAGAAACATAACTATTGAAATTATATAATATGTTCTAAACGTAGAAAATTTTAAAAAATGCAAAAATAGGGCCACAATTTTATCACTTATGATTGAGATTATATTATATGTTCTAAACGTTAGAAAGTTGCATGACAATGTCACAATAATCTGCTATAGTAACTGTTTTAAGTTAAAAAATACTTTCTTGAAAAAACTTTCCATTGGCTCTCTAGCCTTTTTCAACATCCACAGTGTAATAGACCAAAATTCTGCCATATTTTTCAAATTTTCGTTTCTAAAAACATGTTAACAATTAGGCCTACAGCTGTATGCCTAATTGTTACAGTACAGGCCTAATTGTTACAGTCTAACTTTATTAAAAAAATTACTGTAGGCCTAATTGTTACAGCCTAACTGTACAGTAGGAGAGATAATTATCAGAACAAAATTTTTTTTTTAAAAGAAAAAGTTTTGACAAAGTAAACTTTGACAAGTAATTTTAGAAAAAAAATAAGTTTATGATTATTATGAAAACAAATTAAATCAAAAGTTCAATAAGCAAAAAAATTGAAATAATTTAATTAATAAAATTTTTTACAATAAAGAGTTAAAAATAATAATTTCCAATAACTTTAATTGCTAAAAATTTAACGTTTCCAACTGTACATTTAATGTAAGTAAGTGTCTAATCAAAATTTTAAATATTAAACGTTTCTCCAAGTAATTAAATTTTTAGATATTTTAATATCGATTTTGGACCCCTTTTCAGTCATTGTTAAGTCTCTTTAGTTTTGCTTTCTTTTCTTCAGTACAGTATATATGTTGCATGATTTTTTTTTTATATATATATATTTCGCTGTTTAAATAAAAATAAAATAATAAAATTACAACGAAACTTTTAGTTACACAAAGAATATATATAAAACAGACATGGGCTCAAAGAAGATACGGATGACTGGTGTCACCACAATCTTTTCATCTTTTTATCAGAAAAATTATTTTTATTAGAAAAAATGAATTTTTTCACTTAAAACCAACTTTAAGTCTTTTTAAACCATTTTAAGTCCTTTTAAGTAATCATAGATTGTATTCCATATTTTTTTCTTTTTCAAAATGGTTTACGATTTCACTATTTTTTTTTTTTTTTTTTTATTGTTTTTTACTAAAGAATTATTGAGAAGTTTTTGAAATGATTCTCGTTCTGATGCATTTTAGAAGTTTTTTATGTTAATTTTCATAGATTCTTAAAAGATAAAAATTGTTGTAAAATTTATAAACAGGAGAGTGTTAGATGAATTGTATTATTGAGAAAGAAGAGTTTTTAATTTGTGGAAGCAGAGAGTTTTCTTTGTAAATGAAAAGAGCATTTGATTACCTCGTTGTGCAAGAAAATAACAGTTTGCATGAATGTATATGAATATTATTTTTAAAAAGTATTTGATCAAAATATTGCCCGCATATCTTCATTAAAGCCAATAATGGTTTTTTATGGGTTTTTTTTTTTTCAGTTAATACCCACCTGGCATTTCGTCCTAAAAAGATGCCTTTCAAACGTTCAAAAGACGTTTTTTTAAGACTAAACGCCGGCTGCTTTGTTTTAACTTTTTTTTATTATGATGTATTTCACCATAAATAAAAAATTTACTCAATTATTTATCATAAAATGTAAATATACGGCTGGGGTAAAAAAGAAGACAAATTCAGTGTTCAACAAAAACAAACTTACTCATGCTCAACCCCTACTGGAGCAAATGAACGCTTTAAATATTTTTCAAAATAGTATTTATAATATACTTTTCATGTTTAAATATAAACTAAGTCTGGTTCCAGAACATTTTACAGCACACTTTTTTGAAAACAACGTAAACAAATACAATACAAGAGCAACGGGAAACTTTAAGATACCCTTTGAAAAAACTAAACTCTCAAAATTTTCAATAAAACATCGTGGTCCCTATTTATTTAACAAAATAATTTCTAGAAACGAATCGCTAATAAATTTAAACAACGAACAGTCCCTGAAAACAAAGTTAAAATCTACAATAATCAAATTAAACAACTACAAGGAGTTTTTTTAAACTCCAATTTAAAATTTAAAAATATAAATACTATAAAACAACCCTAATAAAACAAAAAATGTAACTTTTCAAAGGAAACAATAAAAATAATACTAAAAGGAGATAGTAACATTAATAATTTTAAGGCATATATGTACCACATACATACTTACCACGTATGCAACTGATTTTCATGTGTATTACACGTCTAGAAGGTACTCGATGACAAGATCCCAGTCTTCTGCGAGCTTCCTATAACTACAAACAATTAATTATTTTCTTCAATCTTATACAAATCTTGTTTTTATCATACTTTTATATATGTATATATTTTATTTTAATTGAAAGAATATAGAAGGTTTATTTCTTGGGTAATTTTTACGTTCACGTTATTCTATTGTGTACTTTGTATTGTAAGTTGAATGTAACAATATTTTAGATTTATCCCTTATTTATTTTGGACCTTATGTTTACGATATTTATATTTGTATATCTTTATTCGCCAATCGGTGATTGGTCAATTGTAAATACTTTGTAGTTGTAAAATAAACATGTTTAAAAAAAAAAAGGCTATTGCCAAGCCCTTTTAAAACATAAATATAAATAAAAAATTACGTTACGTCGTTAAATTACACATTTTCGTTACATCACAATGTCGTATTATACATAATCTGAAATCAAAAATAGATTGAAAAAAAAAATTGGTAACACAAGTTCTGTAAATATGAAGATGCAGTACTCATGGTAATTATAAATATGAAAAACAATTATGCTGTGAGCATAATTGCTTTATAGCATTGTTAAATGATTATGTAGTAAAAACTTCCAGGGTTCAATATGGATTTACTCGCACTCATTTAAAAAAATTATCATATGGTTTTGCTGAACATAATAGAAAAATTGGTTCAAAATCATGAAAAAAAAACTTACTTTTGGAAAAAGTGTAAGAACTTTTCTTTACGTAGAAACAAAAAGTTTATCGCGCGTTATAAGTTTTAATAAAAAAAGTCGCAAAATTTTTTAAAGTTTGAAAGAAATTCTTGATAAATATTCATAAAATTTTAATCCTATTGACGAGACAAATTATTATACAGTTCAAAAAGCGGAAAATATAAAAAGTATTGCCAGTAAAAAAAAAAAAATTTTAAAGTTGAAAAAATTATTTCAGCAATCAGAAGTAAACTAGTTACAATGCTTGCTCCAGAAAATACCTTACAAAACAGGATTCTTCCACCTATGGTGTTTCCTACAGTATATTACAAAGACTAAATGGTACACAGTGCTCCACCTGAAATAGTTGCACAGCTCACGTTGCAGGTTAAATGGGATCTGATATAGAGTTTTTATTTATGCAATGCTTTATTACATCATTACAAATATTTGAGCATATATTACATCATCTATATGTTACAACATTACATATTACATATATTAAATCACTACATATGCTACATGACTGATCGTCCAATAGAACAAACTTTAAAGTTGTCCAATAGAACAAATAACAATTTCTAAATTCAAAAGCAAAAGTAAATTTTGAAAAGTGTCTGTCATATCAAAATGTTATCTAAAAAGGCAATTGACTTGATAGATAGCGTAATGGAGGACACCAGTGGTTCCACAAATAAGACTAATTTCCAAAACAGGTTGGTTCTAAATTTTTTTAAATTTATGCTGTTAAAATTATCAACTCTTAGCACAATGAAAATATTTTTTCAACGAAATAGCCGTTATTATTTTTTAAGTCTAACAGTTGATCATATGTATATATATATATATATATATATATATATATATAAATATATATATTATATATATATATATATATATATATATATATATATATATATACATATATATATATACGTTTGTAAAACATCAATACTATCCACATAAGTTACGAGTAAAGGGTAGTAAACTTATTTTGGGAGTTAAATTGTTTGTAGAGGGGAGTTAATTCATTTTAAGGGGAGTGAATCTATTTTGAAATAGAACTCCCGAGGTGATTTTTTACGCAACGGAAGTTAATTTATAATAAGGGTTAATTTAATTCATGACATTAGCATTTCATTTACGGATTACGGCGGTTTGATCCTGGACTTTCTTTAATGTTATAATGTATTAATCCTATACGGGATAAATCCCACATAATTAAAATGATTATCTTGCAGTAACAAAAGTTTTAAATTGAATTTGTTAAATGACACAACAAAGCGCAACGTTTACCATATTTGTGTTCAGAAAACTTCTGGCATATTCAGGTTCATTGTGATTTTGCTACCATCGTTCACTTTGCAAAAAGCTCAGTTTCTTCGTCAAGACGAGTCATCTGCTCATCATGAGTCGATATTTTGGTTAAAGCTAAACCAAAGGCTATAGAGCAGCAGTAATTTTATGTGGTCATTTTGCAACTAGTTTAATAGTGGTTATCTGAGCCAAATGTTTGGTGTCCGAAAGTTTGTAAGATCTTCCATATAGCGGAACTGCAGCTAAAAACAAATAGATTTTTATTCATTTATTATAATAATAATAAAACTTATGCATAAAAAAATTTTGATATTGATGAAGGAAAGCAAGACCAGGTTTTCATATGCTGACGATTGGCATTGCTGCAGCAGAAGTAATTTCATAAAAATAATTTTAAAAGAGTTTACTGTAGGCACATCAATTACATCCTGCGCTAATTTATTCCAACGGTTTGCAGCACAGTTTTTTAAAAAGCGCTGACGTTCTGGGTAACCTTTGATTAATTGGGGGTTTATACAGGTCATTTTCAATTAATTATATGCTGAGTTTGATAGAAAATATCCTCTCAGTGTATGTGTTCTCTGTGGCAAGCAGGGCTGTGGAGTCGAAGTCGCGACATTTTTAGCGGATTCGGAGTCGCCAAACAAAATCGCGACTCTGACTCCAATAGTAAAACTTCTCTGTATTGCACGTGCATGTACAGAATATTTAAACTTCAAAGAATTTTTCATATATTAGGCAAAAAAAAAAAAAATTGAATTATCGTCAATTATTTTTTAAAGAATTCAAAGAATTTTTCAAAAATTTTGCTTTGGAGTTGAAGTTGGAGTCGGAATCGTACTCTGAAAGTTTAAACGATT
>NC_061164.1:9756406-9768906 GCF_022113875.1 Hydra vulgaris | reverse complement strand
ATATATATATATATACATATATATATACATATACATACATATATATATATATATATATATATATATATATATATATATATATATATATATATATATATATATATATATATAAATATATATATATATATATATATATACTAGGGTTGTTCGCCGAAAAACAAAACTTGCGAAAATTTCGCATCTTTATCTACCGTAATAGAATTGTTATTGCGGAAGTTGCACATGCAAAAATGCACATTCCGTAACGCGCTATACGAAAATATAAATAGTAAATAAAATTCCGTAATAAAGCATTGCGAAAGAAAACTTGCGAAACAAATCATTTCGTAAGAATACTTACGAAATAGTTCCTTACGGGAAAAGCATTCCGGAATGTGTAGTTACGAAAAAGACGCAAAAGATTTTATGTTACGATATATTTAAGATATTAACTGTTAACAGTTTAAATAATAAATAATAAAATTATAAAAAAATGTTGTCAAATGATTCTTCAAATGTTTATACAATTATACCTAATATATATATATATATATATATATATATATATATATATATATATATATATATACATATATATACAGTAAAATCCCGTTAAGTTGGACTCTCAATGAACAGATAAACAGTATGCCTTTTTTTTTAAAAAGTATAAAGAGGATGTGTGATAAACAATTAAATACTTTATTATAAAGAACGAGAGATCTCTCTAAAGGTAAATGATATCAGAAAGAGTAAAAAGAGAAGAAATATATGTGAAACAGCGGGATGTGAACCTGGGTCTACGTGGCCAAATGTCTTAACTGAATGAGCTATACGTTCATTCAACTAAGTGAATAGTAATATTTATTTAATATATAATTAAGAAACTATATAAAACAGAATTTACAGAAAGAGATACGTATGCAAATAGGATTCTATATATCAGGAAAATGAATAGTAATGTGAACCTTTAGATGCTTATAATTAATATCTGGACTCAAAAACTAGTTACTTTTAATGGAACACAATAGGCTGTAGGAGCCTCAGGGAAATTATATTCAGAAATGGTTATAATAGACTCAGAGTTAGCTAGAAATTATTACAAAGTATTTAGGACAGATGTTTAGTACAAAAAGCAAAAGATTTAAAGCAAAATGATTTATATTATTTGAAAAAGTTGTTTTACGTACATTTCATCATAATTTAAGTAGAACTTAGTAAAGCAAGGGAAACGTGTTGAATTAGGCACAATGAACTCAATCTTAAAAGAATAACTAACAGAAGAGAGGTTGTCACTATTGTGAAGGTGACGAAAGATCTGTAATATAGAACATGGAGGTCAAAAAATGCTATCTTAAGTAAAAAGAGTTTGATGAACAAAAGTTACAATGGCTGCGGGATGCGAACCCGGATCTCTGCGGCGAATTATCACGTATCTAACTGATTGAACTATACAATCTTATACTCAAATTTATATCTTATTAAAATTAAAAAACAATATTTTCTAAGATCTATATTTCGAAAAGCGTATTCAAACAGGACTCTACATACCTTTAAAATCTGCTAGAACTTTAGTAACGTGCACACTTTTAGAAATTATTGAAATAGGTATATTTTATCAGAAATATGCTTAAGCTAAAGCATATTTTTCAGCCTCTTTTTACTATTTGCTTAAGCATATTCGAACCTATTTCGAAAATTTCATATGCTTTAAAAAAAAATCATGTATATTCCTACCCATCATTCTTATTTTTAATATACGTAATGAGTTCAAAAAACATCGTTGTATATATTTATTATGGCACGTTTCGTAAGTTTATTTCCGTTAAGAATTCTTTCGTATGTTGTGATCCGAAATACTTTCGTTTCGAAAGAAATTTTATTTTTTATCAATATTTCTGAAAATAAAACCATAAAAATTTAATAGTTATTATACTGAAAATAAAAATTCATTATAAACATTTTGGGATTTAAAGATGTTAATTTTTACAATTAAAATTAGTCTGGCAAACAAATTTTCTTTATAGACTTCAAAACGTCGTTTGGCGAAAATGTTTGTTTCGCAAGTGCGACTTCCGAAACCGCTACTTTCGTATGTTGCAAAATAGTTTTGTTTCGTATGTAAACTTGCGAAATGCTAAATTTCGGAAGTGGCTTTTGCGAAATGAACATCGGCGATTTTAAATGTTTTGTAACATTCGGTACGAAAAAATGTAATTCCGTGTTCTCAATCTCCTTACGAAAGAATGTTGTTTTTCCGGAATTGCACGAAATCCTCCGGTTAACAACCCTAATATATACATATATATATGTGTATATATATATATATATATATATATATATATATATATATATATATATATATATATATATATATATATATATATATATATAAATATATATATATATATATATATATATATATATATATATATATATATATATGTATATATATATATATATATATATATATATATATATATATATAAATATATATATATATAAATATATAAATATATATATATATCAGGGCTTGCCATAAAGCGTCGGGCGATGTGAATTTTACGTCGTCCAAGAGCGATTTTGTGTGTAGCTAGGGCTATTTGCGTCGAGCAAAAAATTTTTTGTTTGAGTATATTTAAGATATTTTTAAGCGGAATTTTTTTTGAAGTAATTTACGATTATTTTAACATTTAATAAAGTATTTTAAAAACCGCACGCAGTTGAAATAAAAGTTTGAATTGAAAAAAAATTTAATATGCTCATTATTTACAAGTAGAAAAAATTCAGATTAAAAAAAAAGTTTAAATCTTTTAAGCTAACATTTTAATAAAATTATTCAGCAATAGCAAAGTTGTCGATAAAATTGAACAAAAATACTTTCTTTTAGTTTTAGATTTTAAACTTAAATAATTATTTTAGGGTTTGTTAGGTCTTAAAATTATTTCATAGATTTAAAAATATTTATTAACTGTTAGACGTATTTAAAGTATTTAAGAGTAATTTCGAGGAAACATTTTAAAAATTGGTGAGCGCAAATAAATAAAAAAAAAGGATTAATATTAAAACGTATTCTACTTGATTCAATAAAAAAGTACAGTTATTAAAATTTTTGTAAAAAGTAACTCAAAAAAATTACTTAAATAATAACGATCGCTTTTATGTTAAAAGTTACCGAAACTCAATGAAGCGTGCTCAAGAACAATAGAACGTCAATAGTTTTTCGAATAATTTTTAATAATAATTTTTAAGAATAATTTTTTCGCTGAAATATTTATTTTATACCTATAAGATTTTTATTCTAACATTTTATTTTATTTTACTAGAAATAAAATTCCTTGTTAACATTAAAAATCTATTCAAAACGTTTGTTTAAGTTTTTTATTAATATGAGTGATTGTGCTTATCAACCGCTTTATGAAAATAAATAAAAATAAATAAATAAATAAATATTATATAAAATCGCTTGTAAAAATATTAGCTATTGCACAGTTTTTAATCGTACAATATTAAAATTTCCAGTTTATTACTCGCTGACTTTTTAAAAAGAAAAAATAATTATTTGAAAAACTTTAAATTACATATTTAAGAAAAAAAAAAATCAAATATAAGCATATTTTATAATCTTTTTTAAATTTAAGTTATAATGTTTTTTATTCATTTAGTATAGACAAAACCTGACAAACGTCGAGAAAATAAACAAATGTTTTTACATTTAAAAAAACGAAACATTCCAAAACATTTTTAAATAATAACATTTCTACATAAACGATTTAAAGTAGTTTTGCGGTAATTAAGTAAATTGGTGCAGTTAATGTCGATAAATATGAAAAGCAAATAAAAAGAATTTAATGACGTCAAAAATCACGTCGTGCTTATGCGTCGTGCAGTTCTTATTCATCGCAAGGCCTGTATATATATAAATATATATATATATATATATAATATATATATATATATATATATATATATATATATATATATATATATATATATATATATATATATATATATATATATATATATATGTATGTATATATGTATATACAGGTCTTGGCATGAAGCGGGAGCGATCGCTCCCGTCACGTGAAACACACTTGTTAATGGAATATTTATAAATTACATGCGCAATAAAAAGCGCTCGTTAATTTAGTTACAAGAGTAAAAAATTGCGTTTGTCCTAAAAATTTTAGGGAGGGAAAAAACTAATAATGGTTTACTTAATTTTATATTAAATTTTTTTTATAAAAATTTTTGTTAAAGATTCTTGGTTATTTAAACAAAAAAGTTTATTAATAATATTAAATTGTGTAATAAATACAAGTTAATTATGAGAAGCGTTGTTAATTTAATTTTGTAAAAGCATTTGCTAAAAACCATATGTATAATAATAAATGTTTTTTATTTAATTTCAAAAAAAATATTTATAAAAACTTTGTGTTTTAAATGGAATAGTTTGTTTATCGTTAAAAACAAAATAATTACTATTCACATACTTTTAACAGCGTTTAGGTAGTCGAAGTAAAACTTTAATTTACCAAATGACGTAGGTTAATATTTAGAAAATGAGTTTAGAATTACTCATTTTCTAAATATTAACCTACGTCATTTGGTAAATTAAAGCATTAGAAATGTTTTTGGCCAAAATTTAACTAAATTTAAAAAACTTTTTTTATTAAAATTATAACTTATATTATTTATAACTTAATTAAAATTATAAATTTATTTAAGAAAAAGAAAAGTTTAAGTTTGTGAAAATGTTTGCTAAAAAAGTTATAAAAGTTCCATTAGCTTTAGCAACGAAAAAATATTAAATATGTTTTAACAAAAAGAAATTGTTATTTCATTGTTTTAATGTTTTAATGATGCGAAAATATTATGAATTTATATTTTAATTAAATGAATGAAACAATGAAAAAAATGTTAGCTTATGAACATCTTTCAAATGAATTCGATGTGATAATAAAAAAAAAATGAATGTAGTATTAAGTTGAAGATGAAGATAATAACATAGAAAATAAAAATATATTTATTCTTTAAAACAAGATCATTAAGAACTAGGTGGGGAAAAAGACTAAAAAAATATTTGGGTTTTACGGGCATGAATCATCGCGCTGGACAATTTTCTTCATGCCTGATAAGGCCTGATATATATATTTATATATGTAAATATATCTATATATATATTTATAGGGGTTTTAAGTTTCGTCGAAACAGCAGTCTTCCTACTACTGGTCTGTTAACAAACAGTTTACCTACTTTTAGTCTACCTAACAGCAGTCCATCTGCCAGCAGTCTACCTAACAGCAGTCCATCTGCCAGCAGTCTACCTAATAAAAGTATACCTACAATCAATCTTCCTACTAGCAGTATATTAAACAACAGTTTACCTATAAAGGTAAGTTAAACATTTACATAATTTTTTATTAAAAACATTTTACTTTTAATAAGAATTTTTATTACTTTTTTTTGTATAAATTAATTACAAATTAAATACTTAATAAAAAAAATTATATATATATATATATATATATATATATATATATATATATATATATATGTATATATATATATATATATATATATATATATATATTTATATATATATATGTATATATATATATATATATATATATATATATATAAATATATATATATATATATATATATATATATATATATATATATATATATATATATATATATATATATATATATATATATATATATATATATATATATATATATATATATATATATATATATATATATATATATATATATACAGCATGGGCCAAAAAAACAGGCTAAGAAATTTTATGTGGTTTTTTTACAAAATTTCTATGTAAAATATACAGAAAACAAATTTAGTGACTTTATTTAAAGTATCAATTTATAAATATCATGCTTTTAACACATATATTTTAAATGTATATACATATATATTTAAAAAGATAAAAAAAACTAAAAAATGTTTTTTTTGAAGAAAATCAACATTTAAGCATTAAAAGAAACATTTTATAATGTAATGATGATTTCATAAATACAAAAGTATTACCAAATATACATAGTATAAAATAATTGTAGGCAGAATTATTGTATTTATCTTGAAAGAGCCATTTTATTTGAAACAAAATCTCAAAAACTAGAACTTGGTCATTGCACCTTTTGCAGCTAAGGCTGCTTTGATTCTATTAGTCAACAAGCTTTGTTAATAACAATGGTTCTAAGCTATTCCATGCCTTTTTTACGCAATTGAAAAGACAAACTTCATCATTACACATTCTTATTTTAATTTTATCTTTGAGTATTGACCATAGGTTTTCAATTGGATTTAGGTTGGGAGATTGGCTAGGCTACCATTTCAGAGTTAGCATATTTTTTTCAACATATGCTTTGTTATATTTTGCAGTGTGCTTAGGATCATTATCTTGTTGAAATAGATAGTTACCATAGTTACCATTTGGAAATAATTCCAAGCAACTTGGCTTTGCATTATGAACATGAATACCATGGTACTGGTATTGATCCATAATGTCTTTAATCTTGTGAATTCTTCCTGTAGCATTAAGCCTAAGTGCAATGTTGATCTTTGATAGAAGAGGTTTTCTGACAGCCCAATGAGAATCTAAATTTTTACACTCATGTAAACGATGAATTATGGTTTTTCCAGAAATATTGGTAATACAAGTTTCTGCTTTTATCCCATCTGTAGAAATACAAGGGCAGCTTGGACAATGCATCTACCTTCTCTTTTAGTAGTTTTTCTCTTTCTTTCTGATCCAGATCGACGGACTGTTTCAAATGTCTCTTTATATTTCTTTAGAAAATCAGTAATAGTACTTTTTCCGCATCCAACCTTGCTTGCAATATCTCTATGAGTCATACCAAAGGATGACATCTCAATAATTCTTTCTTTACTAATGTCATTTAAAACCATTTTTATATATTATATATTTATTTAGTCTAAAATGTAATAAATTAGCATATTTCATCATTAATAAATACATCTCAGATTTTTTTTATATATACAGGGTTAGGGTAAGGTTAACCCTGTCTATCTACAATTTATATTTTATTACAAAATAATCAAATAACTTAAGAGTTATTTAACCACAACTATAACAAATAAGAGCTCAAATAAGAAATTGTTGAGAAAAAAAGAAAAAAGTTAACTTAGACTCAATATGAAACTCTTTTTTAATATAAGAAATGAGATATAAGACATTTAAATAAACAAGAAATATTCAAAAAGTTGAGAAACTGGTTTAAATATCTGTGAAATGCTTTTAAAACCCATAAAATGTAAAATTTTCTGCAAAAAAATCTTTGCTGTTTTTTTTTGACCAATACTCTATATACATATATATTTATAATATATGCATATATATATATATATATATATAAATATATATACATATATATATTGTATAAATAGTTTTAATTTGCTAATTTTAGAGTAATGAAAATAAATGGTTGCAGAAAATAAATAGGTAAAAATAAAATACAAATCAACTTTATTATAAATTATTTAATTTATAAAATAAATAGTAATTGAAATAAAATTATTAAATTTTTTTATTGATAAAGGAATTACATTTATTAATTATATATATATATATATATATATATATATATATATATATATATATATATATATATATATATATATATATATATATATATATATATATATATATATATATATATATATATATGTATCTGCCATAGCATATTTATATGCGCAATTGCTCACTTTTTTTGCTAGCCTAAATTAAGTGAGCATTTTTAGAAAACGATGAGGGAAAACGAAGAATAATGAATGAAATGTTGCTGACCCATACCAAACCCTCAGTCGATGTAGCAGCACTCCACGGCAAGTCAGGCTATTTGTCAGTCAATGTATGTACTGAAGCCCCCGGCAGCAGGCTATTTGACATTAGGTGAGTATGACATCATCATGCTCACCTAACTCAGCAGTATAAGATATATATATATATATATATATATATACATAAATATATTGTACAATCATGATTTATAAAATGTTGTAAAAAGTTCATTTTCTCAGCTATGATAGTGGCATCATAAAAAAACAGGTGGCTAGGATATCCCCTCTTGTTGCACCAAATAATTTAGCAAATTCATTAGAGAAAGTCATTCATAATAAAGATGAAAGAGCTGAAAAAATGCCAGGTTTGTTTTATCAAATTTTTAAAAATTGACTTATATTTTTTTTACTATTTTTTTGGATAATTCTGTTTAAATTTTTAAGTTGTTTTTTTTAACTGTAAAAATGATAAATTTTGCAAAATTTTTTCTGTTCATCAACAAACTATAACAATATTTTATTAAATTTTAGAACTCAAATATATAAAAATATATTTTCTATTTACCTGAAATGCCCAATTTTTAGCTATTATAAAATAGCTTGTCAATTTTTTATTGCTTGTTAATATATATGCGGTATTGGTGTAGTGGTAAGAGCGCTCGCTTTGTAAGCGAGTGGTTCGGAGTTTGACTCCTACCACGTCCCTGGAAGTACCGCGCTCAACTTAATTTCTCTGCGCAGCAGTCTTGCTTGTCGAGGTTCGTGTTTTGGAGTTAAAGAGTTGAGAGAGGGTTGTGCCACGATTTACAACAAAAAAAAAAAAAAAAAATGAGTAGCCTCCTCGACTGTAGTGGCCCCCTCGGGCCTTGGGGAGGTGAATAATTAAAAAAAATAAATAAAATAAATAAAATTCAAGATTAACAGCAGACTATAAAATCTCCAACCATCTAAAAAATTGAAATATTTTCACAACAAGATCCAACCATATAAAACAAATTCATTTTCACAACAAAAATGTCAGTATTTTTTAGTACTTTGACTTTCAAAATATAGTTTTATTATTATTTTAGATAGTTATTTTTCTTTTTGTAGAAATCTTGAATTTAAAAAAAGATAACAAAATAGAACTGCAGATAAAAACCAATAGTTGCCCTTTCGGGTAACTTTATTGCATCAAAGGTTTTTATTTTGGCTTCACAAACTTCTGTTGCCTGGTACTGTTGGGCAATTCAATTATCATATATACCAGTTAATTATAATATATTCTATTAGAAAGTATATTATAATTAACTGGTAGTAGTTGTTTGGTACATTTACCAGAAGTTAATTCATGTGGTTGTTGTTACATATTGTTAATCTCAAGAAACAATAAATTGTGCTACAATTAAATCGTACAACAGGAGTTTTTAGGAAATCAAAAAAAAAAAAAGTTTTTAATTTCTTTAGAAGTAATAAGTGCATCAAAATAAATATTTTTTAAAATTAATTCAAAATTCACTTATAAAAAAATGTTTTTTAATTCTAATTTATTGTCAGGTATCCTGTTACTGGTAACATATAATCCAGTGCAACAATGTCCTGCTGCCTTGTAGGATTTGCTTTCTAAGCAAAAGCTAGAAGAAGTGTAATTCCTGTCATCAATACTATCTAATAAAATCATGCCTATAGTGATATCCTTTTTTGTCTTATATATAGTCGGAGGTGTTGTAGTTACTGTGTTAGCTCACCTATAATTTACTATGCCTGGTAATAATTTTAATGTGCTTTGTTGAGGCCACATAAGCAGAACTAAGTTGCGACTTAAAGTTAATTAGCAGGACTGAGATAACTACATAGGGATGCCATGCTTTATCTATGAGTGAGTCCTCTCAAAGTATATCTTTGAGTATCTTCTTATGTATAAAAAGAACTTATCTTTATACTTAAATCATGCCCAAAGTACCTCAAAGATTCCAATATTCACATGCTATGCATTCGTAAAGACTCCAATATTCACATGCTATGCTTTGAGGTATACTTATGCATTAATTCACTTATTTGTCAAGATATTAGGTTTGAATCCTTTGATTATTCATTTATGTGCTTCCACTTAGCACCTCTTCACTCACCTTTCTCTTTGTTCTTTATAGTTTACCTTCTTCTCAAGACTGCACTTAGATTTAAGTTAATTTTAAATTTTTTTTAAAGAAAGTTCAAACAATTCAGGATATAGATTTAAATCAACTTAATATTTTTTGATCTCTTATTAAAATTTTTTTTTTATGAGAGATCAACACTGGTTTGATTGTATATGAATGTAGCAGCATGTTATTGCCAGGAACAAAGGGTTATATTAGGATAAAACTTTTGATTATAGATAGGAAATTCAGAAGCAACTCATTCAGAAGTTTACCAGAAATATAATGGTAATCTGGGACACACTCAGTAATTGTTTATTAGTCTCCGAAACCAGTTGTTGAAATTTTTTGAGCACAACCCTGACTCCAACTCCAACTCTGACTCCGACTTCAACTATAAAGCAAAATTTTTGTAAAATTCTTTGAATTCTTTAAAAGATATTATGGGATAAGATAAAAATTTCTTTTTTGACAAATTTATGAAACGTTCTTTGAGGTTTAGTATGAACATAAGGTTAATTGAATGTTTTGTACATGCACATGTAATATCGAGAAGTTTTACTATTGGAGTCGGAGTCGCGATTTTGTTTAACAACTCTGAGTCTGACTCTGCTAATAATGTCTCAACTCCGACTCCACCGCCCTGTTAGTAACTAATAATGATTTTTAATTTTAAAAAATTAATGAGTAAGATATAAAAAATATAACCTAGTGCAAAAATAAAAACTCTATGTAGTTACTTGACCAGTGATTTTGTTGTGAAAACAAAAATTATTTCAGATGCAATTAACCAAAAATGGGCAGTAATTGATGATCAAATGAAACCTTTTTAGTTTATTGCAGACAATAGTAGATAATCTACAAACCTAACCTGTAAAAATTTGTTGAATTAAAAAATCCTAAGTTAAATTTGAAAAATGCAATAAAAATTAAAAAAAAACGCAATTTTTAAGTCAAAAAATATCCAAAATTAAGTTCTAGAAAAAATGAAACTTTTTTTAAAAGTTAAAAATGTTAAAATTTAAGAAAAAGTTATGTAGCTTTAAAGTTGTTTTTAATTATTCTATAAATCAAGAAGTGCCACCTAAGAAGTGTCACCTTTTTTTAAGTCTTATCATGGTCCATATATGTTTGATATGATTAAGATGGTATCATATATATTATTTGAGATCATTAAAGAAGCTTTTTAAAATTTCAGAAGTGTACATTTAATTGAAAATATTTATATTGAATTATGCTCTTAGCAGAGACATTGCTAATCTTGCAACAGCTCGATTAGCAATTGACTTTATGTTAAGAAATTTAAACAATCCAATAGTAATTTAAGTAGAGAGCTGTTAATGAAATGATCACTTAAATAAATAGCTGAAAAAAGTAAGAATTAGCAGAGCTATTAGATTCTCTTGTACTGTATATGGTACTATGCCTTAAAAAAAAACAAAAACATTTACAACAGGTTTGTTGAAAAGATTATTTGATGGAGATGAAGAACAGCAACCCACACATTATGAACATTTAACTGAAAATAATAAAAATACTTCAGGAAATGCACTAGCATTAACGCTGGAAGAAGAACTACATAAAATATAAGAAAGTGTGATATGTCCACTTTTGCCAAGTTTAATTTATATATTATATAAGCATATTTTATATTCAAATTGTTAAAAGTTAAAAAGTTAGATTGCTGATCTTAAAAAAGAATTTTACTTATATTATATATTATAAACATATACTTTGTTATAAAACCTTTGTGGTAGTCATGGGGACTATTGGAAGTGAAACTTCAAATGTACTGGCAAATGGATACACTTTTACATTAGAATGAATGCAATTATTTGCATTCATTCTTATAGTTTGATTGGTCATCTTTGGTTGTCCATATATATATATATATATATATATATATATATATATATATATATATATATATATATATATATATATATATATATATATATATATATATATATATATATATATATATATATATATATATGTATATATATATGTATATATATATATATATATATATATATATATATATATATATATATATATATATATATATATATATATATATATATATATATATGGACGACCAAATATATATATATATATACATATATATATATATATATATATATATATATATATATATATATATATATATATATATATATATATATATATATATATATCAGGCCTTGCGATGAATAAGAACTGCGCGACGCATAAGCACGACGTGATTTTTGGCGTCATTAAATTCTTTTTATTTGCTTTTCATATTTATCGACATTAACTGCACCAATTTACTTAATTACCGCAAAACTACTTTAAATCGTTTATGTAGAAATGTTATTATTTAAAAATGTTTTGGATTGTTTCGTTTTTTAAAATGTAAAAACATTTGTTTATTTTCTCGACGTTTGTCACGTTTTGTCTATACTAAACGAATAAAAAATATTATAACTTAAATTTAAAAAAGATTATAAAATATGCTAATATTTGATTTTTTTTTTCTTAAATATGTAATTTAAAGTTTTTCAAATAATTATTTTTTCTTTTTAAAAAGTCAG
>NC_061164.1:9728906-9753906 GCF_022113875.1 Hydra vulgaris | reverse complement strand
AATATCTTTAATAAAAAGCCTACTGTTCAACCAATCTCATTCAAAGAGCGAAATTGGTAATGACACTAAAAATTAAAAAAAAAAATGAATATGAGATATAAACAACTGTACTACAGTAATATCAAATGTTTTCTTGGCTTTTAGTGAATGATTAAAAGTAGTTAGTGAAACTACCTGTAATCATTTTTAACAATAGACACCAACAGGAAGGTAAGCCAAACTATCAACACAAAACATTACAACAATAACATCACCACAATAAGGCAAAGCAATAGCAAACAGCTTAAGATATTTGTAGGATCACATTACACTAAATATTAACAGACATGTGTTTTATATATAACTTGATGTATAACTAATTAAGTTAATTAAAAGATGTATAACTAATTAAGTTAATATATTTTAACTAAGTTAATTAAAAGATATATAAATAATTAAGATATATTACTATAAAAGGCTAGACAACAGACATTAAATATATAACAGTAACACCTGTTAACACCATATTTGGCTATGGATTATAACACTAATAACTATTTAAAAGCAGTTAACAGTAGGTAAACTAAAATAGCTTGTTTAATATTAAAAGGTGTTTAATATTAAGAAAATAATTATTTGTAAATTAAGTATATTTGTTAATAAAACATTTTTGAAAATCATTTATTAAATCTATGTTATTTTGTTAATGCAATTTTTCGAATATTATATGGAATTTTTGGAACAAACAATGTTTAAATAAAAAAAGTACAATTGATAAATAAAAAGTATAATTAATAACTAAAAGACATTACATACATCATACAGCTTGTGCTAGCAAACTATGAACATATGGAAGTGAAAAACCTAAAGACTATAAATTCAGAACATTAGAAAATATAACATTTGTATAACATCTTTCACCAACTATCCCTTGAATGGAATGTTTATCAGTTTTGAAAAACAAACTATTAAATGCTTTATTTCACAGGCAACATATAGTTGCCCATGAGAGAAACATGGTTTTTTTAGGTATACACCAACTCTGTCAAATGTTTGACCTTGAGTTTTATTAATTGTCATTGAATAAGCCAATCTAACGGAAAGCTGACGACGTTTCAGAACAAAAGGTAAATTATAATCTGGTGGAGCCAACTGAATTCATGTTAATATAAAGATTTGAAAATTTTTGACCCAAGTAAAAAATAACCAAAAAAAATAGTTACCTGAAGAGACTAATGATGCTGATAAAACAGCTAAATAAAAAACATATTAAAAAAAGGGAATTACTTTAATCCTGATGATAATGTTTAAATAAACAATATTTATTACTTGTCTTTTTTTCAAGTATAATGAAATAAAATGTTTTTTAAGTAGCAAATCAAAATTTATCAAGTTACCAGAGGTGGTGGATGAAACAGTTAAAACAACTAAATGAAAAATATCTACATATATATATTTTTAAAATATGTATATATTTGTTATATTAAATATATGTATATATTTAAAAATATATATATATATATATATATATATATATATATATATATATATATATATATTTTAAATCCTGATGATAATGTTCTAATAAAGAATATTTATTGCTAGTTTTTCAAGCAACAAATCAAAATAAATGTAATAAGTTACCTGGGTTGGCTGATGTAGCAGATAAAAAAACTAAATGAAATGAATCACTCAATAAAGATAATTTATTTAACCATGATGATAATGTTCAAATAAACATTATTTATTGTTAAAAATTGAATGTATAAATTAACCTGGGGTGGTCGATGCTACAGAAGAAATAACTAAATGAAAAAAAATTAAGCAAAAGAAGCTATTTTATTTCAACCTGATGGTAATGTTCAAATAAACAATAATTTTCTCTTCTTATTTAATAAAATAAAAGACATCACCATTTGTAACAGCTGCTGAAACAATACCTAAATAAAAAAATTTTAATTGTTGAATATAAAATATATTCAATGATTTAATCTAGATTAAAGGAAGCTAAAATAGATAAAAAAAGATGCTTACTGCTCTCAAATCTACAAAAATAACAAACTTCCTGAGTTCTATTTGTCTGTTTAAAAAATAAAAATTAAGCAATAAAATAATCTTTAATAAAAACTTTTTTGTTATTAAAATTAGAATACAATAAATTAAAACAATAGCTATTAGAGAAAATGGTATTCCTACTTTAAATTAATTATTGATAAAACATACTTATTTCGCTGTCAGCTTGCCTGTCTAAAAAATTATTTTTACTTACTATTAATCCTTCTACAAACAAATAATAATCTATAAATAATAAAATGAATTAAACTTACTAAATAGGCCTTCTAATGCACCTAACTGTTCTGAAAAGTAAAACAATAACTTTTAAATGAAGTAAATGACTGCTATTAGCTATTATTATTAAATAGCCTGACTCGCAGTGGAGTGCTGCTACATAGCCTAAGGGTTTTAAGATGTGGGAGCAACCTTTTTATTCATTATTCTTCGTTTTCCCTCTTGGTTTTCTAAAAAACCTATATCGATTTAGATAAGAAAAAAAAGTGAGCAAGTGTGCATATAAATATGCTATAGTATATATATATATATATATATATATATATATGTATATATATATATATATATATATATATATATATATATATATATATATATATATATATATATATATATATATATATATATCGTAGTCAAAAAAGACTTTTAATGTAAAAAAAGTCTCTTTCAACTACAATTTTGCTTCCTCGACAATTAAGCTACATTTTATTGTCGTCGAAATGTCAAAGCAATTAAATTAATGTGGAAGTACATTAATATTAATTGTTTTAAAAAAAAACTGCAATAATAATTAAAGGGATCCCTAAGTGCTATAAAGATATGATCTCATATGAAAGAGCATAAAAAAAAAAATGTTTGATGTATGTTATTTTTTCTAAAACGTAATAATGAACACACACTAGCAAATTTGATTTTCCAAAAAACGCTTTTCTTCGATTAAAAAAGATGCGTCTTGTCCAAAGTTTATTGACTCTACTGCCTCAAAAAACTAACGTTTGTACGTCAAATTAAACAAAGTAGATAAAATGTCATTATTGCAAACTTATTAGTTGGTAATTAAATTTAAAAGTAAAGTCGTTTTTTTTCAACTAACACATAATTACTTACAAGAATAAGTTTTGTAGCATTTTGTGAAAATATATTTGTATATTAAAATTTTTTTTATAATTTTAATTTATATATTTGTGTTATAAGGGCAATTCCACAGCTAAAAATGAATAGAATTCAAATTTTAAACTCTTTATTTAAAACATTTCCTTAATAGAAAAATAAATTTATTTCAGTAATTTTTATGGTTTCAAAAGTGACGGTTACTCTCATTTTTGCTTAATAAAAAAAATAATTATTGTAAAATGTTTTAGTTAAATTAACATTTATGTTAAATTGCTATATTTTTTTGGTTCAAATTGATAAGGTTGACATTTTATTAGAAATTAAACTAAGACAGGGCTCGAATTAACGCAAAAAAAACTAATCACGAAAATTTTTTTTTTTTGCTCTCTCCCCCTTTCTCTTATAGCTCGCGTCGATGTGCAGTAATGGGGGGGGGGGGAAATTATCGTCAATAAATCAAAAAACATCGTCAAAAACTTAATAAAAAATTAGATACCACGTTTTTTAAAATTTATTGTTTCTTGAATAAAGAACTAATAAAAGTTTAAATATAATTAAGTTTTTCATTTAAATGGTTGATGTTTTTATTCAATTTTTCTATTTCAAGTTTTCCAATAAAAGACGAAACAAAAAAATTTGGTTTAATAAATCGAATTATACTTTATGTTTAAAATAAGGCTTAAAAACGTTAAAGTAAAAAAATTGCTGGTTTTTATTTGCATTTTTATACTGTTTGAAAAAAAAAACTAATAAAAAAGAATTAACTAATAATATATTAATTAATAATTATTAGAATTAACAATTAATTCTTTTTTATTAGTTTTTTTTTCAAAGAGTATAAAAATGCAAATAAAAGTCAGTAATTTTTTTGCTCTAACGTTTTTAAGCCTTATTTTAAACATGAAGTTTTGATAAACAAAGATAAAAACCAACTTTTCAACCATTCGCTTTAATGACCTTGTAAAAATTTTCCAAGCAGAGATTAAAAGTAATTTAAATTGAAAAATGTTTTACGTTGAAAGAAAATCTCCGCGCGAAAGAGCAAATCATCTATTCATCTATCTATTCAGAATAATAAATTTTGTGTGACGTTCTTTATGATAAAAACATTACTTTTAAGAATTGCTAAAAAAAATGCTAAGCTAGAAAAAAAGTGATTAATCAACCCAAAAAAAAACAAGTCGAAAAAAGATTTTTTTTAAGAAAAAACTAATCACAAAAGTGTATGTAGCAATCGCGCTTATTACGAGCCCTGTAAGACTTTCTTATAAGTTCTAAACTATTTAAAACTATTACTTAATAACTTTTTTTTAATGACGTTTTTCAACCGAATGCTACTATACTGTTTTTGCAAAACTAATTTAAAAAACTTAACTATTTAATCACAACGTTTTTTTTACTTGAAAATCGAAGTAGATATTCTAAAGTTGTTGTGATATACTAACGTGATTTTTAACGACTAACAATCGAGTTTCAATGGTGAAAAAATAAAATCAAAATGGAGTTGTTTTTTAGTGATTTCGGCAATTGCTTTTTGTTAGCATGCATTTATTATTACAATTTAGCGAAAAAGAAAAAAAACTTACATATTTTTTTTTATGCTCTTTCATATGAGATCATATGTTAGGAGCACATAGGGATCCCTTTAAAAGTTTTTTTTAATTAATGATGTTTTTGTTGTTGTTTTATTAAAATATATTTTAAAAACTTGCGCAGAGTGTTGCTACATCGACTTATAGCCTGCTGCTACAAGGGAGTGATGCTACATCGACTATCTTATAGTCTGACTCGCAATGTAACTCACAAGGACTATTTTATAGCCTGACTTGCAATGGAATGCTGCTACATGGACTGACAAATAGCCTGATTTGCAAGGGAGTGCTGCTACATCGACTGAGGGTTTGGTTAGGGCAGGCAGCCTATCATTTAATAATAATTAAAAAAATTATTCAAGTTTTTAAACTATTTCTGGTCTGGTTTATTATTGCTCTCTTTAAAACTACATTTTATGGGAAAAACTTTTCGACTACCATGCACAACCATAAAACATACAAACGAGGTTGGCAATTGTAAATGAGGTTGGCAATATATATATATGTATATATATATATATATATATATATATATATATATATATATATATATATATATATATATATATATATATATATATATATATATATAAAACTACATTTTATGGGAAAAACTTTTCGACTACCATGCACGACCATAAAACATAGAAACAAGGTTGGCAATTTTAAACGAGGTTGGCAATATAAATATATATATATATATATATATATATATATATATATATATATATATATATATATATATATATATATATATATATATACAGTCTTTTCTGTTTAGCCAGCGCTTTTCGCGCTCAAGCCTTATCGCGCTTGCTAACACGCCCATAAAAACTTTGGCAAGCACATAAAAAAGTGCTAGCCAAAAAAATAAATGCTTTTTTTTAAATTACAACAAAACTTTTTTGTTAATTTCTTCAACTTTTATGAAAAATGGCATTTTTAGCAGGGTTTTTTTCTTTTTTCTTTTTTTCACAGCATGCTTTTTGCTGTTTTTATTTTAATTTAAATAGCAGAAAAAAATGAGTTTTTCAAATTGCGCAAGATATCTTGTCTAGGGCATCCAATACTGGTATACCGATAACCGGTATCCTGGTATACCGGCTGTTTTTCCAATCCTGATACCAAGCTCTGAATACTGGTATATACCTGTATTTCAGTTATTTTTTTATTCACACAGAAATTGTTTGATGAGACTTTAGAGTGCGTGTTTAGATACAGAGATTTTTAAAGAGTTATAAGTGCAAAAATATCACTGAAGAAAACTTTGATTATAAAAATGGATAAAAAAAAAGACTTTCTTAGATCTAGAAAGCCTTTTTTAATATTTAGTTACCAAGGTATTAAATAAGTTACATTTATATTTTGAAACTCTTATAATAATTAGTTTAAGTATCTAAGCAAAAAAATATCACTGAAGAGAACTTAGTTATTGAAATAAAAAAAAGCTTTTCTTAGATAAAAATTTTTTTTTTAATATTTAGTTACCTGTTTGTATAAATTTTTTAAAATTATTAAATATTTGGAGAGCATTTTTTTTTCACTTTGTTTTTATAATTAAATTCTAAAATTGCATCGAACTCTTTATCAGTTACCTCAATTTTGAAGTCAAGGTCGATCAGTGACTTGCGAATGCAATTTGTCAATTTTACATAATGTTCGAGCATTGTGTGCAAGCTACACCAGTGAGTTTTGGAGTCAAGTATTACCAAGTATTACTATATTCATTTAATGTGTATTTTTGAAGTGTTTGATCATTTTTTGTTGGAGAACGGCAAACAATTTCTCAACAGTGCGCACCTTTTGATTAGCAGCTGCAAATCATCAGTCAGTTCAATAGAGTCATTCTTTTCACTCATTACACCGGAAAAGTCTTCATCATCATTGGTTTTGTTTGTGTCATTGTCATTTCTATCCTTGTCACATTTGTTGTAATTGCAAATTACTTTCAAGTTTTTTTTTCATGACCTTTTGTACAAAACATATCATCTTGACATTTTTAAAAAATTAAAATATTCTCAAGTTTTAATTTTTGTTTAGTAATTTTCAATTAAAATTGCGTGTGCATTAGCGCTATATTCAATTCACATTGCGCTTCCGTTTCAACAAGCGCTTGGTTAAAATAGTAAAAATTTCATTATAGAAATCAGCAGTAACAACTTCAAACTTTTCATCTTTTACGTTAGTGCAAAACTCAAAAATGTTCTACATTAATACTAGTGATGTAATGGTTATATTTTAAATAAGTGCATTGTTAATAAAAGGAAAAAATAAAAGGAAAAAATAAATTAAATAAAGAAAGACAAAATTTTACTGTTAAATTAAACTAGTTTTCAACTAAATTTTTTAAACAATAATTTTTTAAATAAAAATCAATTAAACAACTTATTATTTTCACCATCCCAAACTCTTTAGCGAGTTTGGTTTTATACTCTTATTACAAGATGAACAAGCGTTGTTTATCGCGACTGTAAGTTTTAAATATTTCATTTACTTTCGTGTTTCAGATAAATAGAGCGATCCCAAGTCCTCTAAATATATTTTTAATACTGGTGTTCAACCAAACCAATACTGGTATTTCGGTACTTGAAAAAGTCTAGTAATACCGGTATTCTGGTATCGCACTAATCAGAGTTAAGAAAAAAATTGAAGTGTTTTGTTATAAAGTAAAAAATTAAACTATGAAGTTGATGATTAAACATTGTTCTTCTATTTATTTTTTTAATATTTTATAATTCATTATAAACTTTAAAAAAGTTTATATTTTTTTATTCTTAGTTCTTTAATATTTTTTTAATCACAATTTTTTTACCAACAGGTTTTATATAATAAATGGCTTGAATTCTGTAGATGGCTAGTTTAAATTTCAAAATTGCTTCAAGTGTAACACCTGTTGCTTCATTATCTCCTAGCTGATCAGTAATGGTTTTGATTGTTTTTGGCTTTTTAGCTGTTGGTTGATCTTGATTCAGAGCATCTTGAATTTTGTCAAAAAAGGATGCTGATTGTGATGGTTCTCTTTGTTTGGTTTTAGCGCCATCATTTACTTATGGTCGGATGCTATTTTCTTTTGTTGCAAATATTTGATCAAATAGTTTTGCAGCAGAAATCTTAATATCTTTTTTTGAAGCGTGAAAAGTGTGTTTTTATTTAAAAAAAAAAATTGGATACCAACATTTTGTTTTTTCATCTCAAATACACTGTTTCATCTAGTGTGGTTGTCCTTTGTCATGCAAAGATCTGTTAATTTTATGTATGTTTTGTAATTAATGTAATAAACGTAAATTTTGTGTATGTTTATGTAATTTTGTGTATGCAAAGACCCATAAATTTTGTGTGTCTTTTAGAACTTCATATCAAAACAATGAATATTTTAAAAACTTAATTAGTATTCGAAGTTTCTTTAGACTTTTTTTGATATTTTCTTCATATTCAATCTTTTCCTCTGAATAATTAGTAAGAAATTCTCTTTCAGTCTCTCCAGCAGTTTCCATTTTTGCTTTAATATCCAATTTTTATCAATATCAAAGTTTCTTTGCACAATTTTTTAGCATAAAATTTTAATGATTAAAAGGAATAATTCTGGCAGATCTGATGTAGAAACCTAAATATGGTACCCAATTTCAACATCCACCATCAATCATCCATAGTTTTAATCGCAATATCTTTACTATGTAAGCCAAATTCTTAAAAAAATGTTTAAATATTTCAGCAGAACATAGAGATGGTAATTATACCTTTCCTATGCAATATGCGAAGGCATGCTGGTCTCCTCCATAAGCTTTCTTCTTATGGTGTATCTGGAAACATCTTTAAGATTATTGAATCCTTCCTTTCCAATCGTAGTATAAAAGTTGTCCTTGATGGACAGCACTCTTCTTCTTATTCTGTAACCTCAGGGGTTCCCCAAGGTTCAATTCTTGGCCCTATACTCTTTTTAATTTACATTAACGATCTTCCAGATATTCTCACATCTAAGGTGGCATTGTTCGCTGATGATACTACCATTTATTCTTGTCACGATAAGAAGCCAACTCCCTCTGATTGCTTGCAGGGGGCATCTGAGCTTGAAAAGGATCTCACTTCTGCTACAGCATGGGGCTCACAGTGGCTGGTGAACTTTAATTCAGATAAAACTCAATTTTTTTCGGCCAATCGTTATCGCAATAATTTAGACCTTCCTATGTTTATGAGCGGTAATGTACTCGATGAGTCTCCTACCCTTCATCTTTTAGGATTAACTCTTACTTCTGATCTTTCTTGGAAACCTTATATCAAATCCGTTGCAAAATTAGCATCTGCTAAAGTTGCTTCTCTTTATCGAGCTCGTCACTTTCTTACTCTGGATTCTATTTTCTATCTCTATAAATCTCAAATTCGGCTTTGTATGGAATACTGTTGCCATATCTGGGGCGGATCTTCTAATGATGCCCTTTCTCTTTTAGACAAGGTGCAAAAAGGCATTGTAAACATAGTTGGACCTGCTCTTGCAGCCAACCTTCAACTTCTGTCACATCGTCGTAGTGTTGCTTCTCTTTCTCTTTTCTACAAATACTATAATGGGCACTGCTCTAAAGAGCTAGCGTCTCTTGTGCCATCTACTAAAATTCATTCTCGTGTTACTCGTCATTCAATTAAGTCTCATCTTTTTTCTGTTACTGTTCCTAAGTGCTCCAAAAACTCTTATTCGTCTAGTTTTTTTCCTCAAACATCAGTTCTTTGGAATTCGCTTCCTTCATCTTACTTTTCTGATTCATATAATTTGCAATATTATAAGTCGTCTGTCAATCGTTATCTTGCTCTGCAATCTTCATCTTTTCTCTTCCAGTAACTTCCAACACTAATTAGTGGTTGCTTGCAACCTTGTTGGAAGCAAAGATAATTAAAAAATATATATATATATATATAAAATTTTAGTACCTTCTACCTCTATTGTTACACCATTTGTCATCTCACATATTTTAAATCCTCAGATATTTGTTTTTAATTTGTTTAAGTTAAATAACTTAGCTTTAATTTAACTAATGTATTACACTTACCTTTTAGATAAATTAACTTTTTTTTTTGTTTTGTTTTGTTTGTTTTTAAAATTAAATCATAAAACATAAAATTCTCTGCCAACTGTGACATCACACTAGGTTGTCATTAAATTTTTTTTTTTCTAAAGAGAACATTTTCATTTTCAAAACAACAACATAGAATTATTGTAAAAGCAATAATTCTATGTTGTCTTCTCTCAAACTCTAAATCTCCAAAAACTCGAGAAAACCTGACAAAATAGAGTTCCTAATGGATCCATTGATATATACATATATATGTATATATATATATATATATATATATATATATATATATATATATATATATATATATATATATATATATATATATATATATATTTATATATATATGTATATATATATATATATATATATATATATATATATATATATATATATATATATATATAATATAATTCTTTTTTTTTTCTGTTATTTTATTTTATATTTTTTACATATTATAATATATATATATATATATATATATATATATATATATATATATATATATATATATATATATATATATATATATATATATATATATATATATATATATATATATATATATATATATGTATATATATAATTCTTTTTTGTTTTCTGTTATTTTATTTTATATACTTGTTTATAGAAGTTGTTTAACATTCTATTCCTACATTTTAGCAACTGTTATTGATTTAACAGATGACATTGGATCTAGTCAAGTTACAAATGTTTCATCGGCAAATGATAATCAAAATATTATAAAAGAAAACTTTAAATACTCCATTGATACTCACAAGGAGTTTCTTGATAATTTATCACTTGGTCGGTCCAACCAAGTTTTAGCTAATGATGTACCAAAAAGTTCATTTATTGATCGAGTTAATGACAAACTTTGTGATAAATCTACAAAAAATAAGTGGAGGTATAATATAGTTGTTAATGACATAAATAAACCTGTCAATCATTATTTTCCTTCACCAAATCAAGTTATCAATAGATATCAAGATGATGATATCAAGATATCGCCATCTAATAATGAAATAAAGAAAAATGAAATGTTTTCAAATTTAGGGACTTCTTTTAAAAAATCTGAACTTGATAGGGATGACTTGAAATTATCTGGTGATACCAGTGATTCAAGTAGTACAGCATCAGTTAAATATTCAGTTAATTCTAAAACTATATCTAAAAGAAAAAATAAGAGAAAATTTATGAGACGAACAAGCTGTTTACAAAGTGACGACTCAGATTTTGAAATGAGTTTAAATGAAAACTCCAAAAATATTGAAAACTCTTCTTCAAGAAAAAATTCTACTTCAAGCTTGCTTACTTTGAGTTTGACAAAAAATATTTCTGAAAATGGATATCCAAAAATAACACAAATAACACCAAATCCAAAAATAACAACTCCACTAATTTCAAAAACTCCTTGTTCTTCTCATACATATAAAGGACTTAAAACAACGGTGGATGTTGAAATGCCAATTAAAACAACGGTGGATGTTGAAATGCCAATTAATCCTTGGGCTCAATATGATGATAGTGATTTTTCTCATAATGATGGTATGATTGTTAGGTGTTTAAATTTTTGTATTTTTAATAAAACTTGTTTTTGTTTTTTAAGCTTTTTTATGCTAGTTTTTCATGTTAATATAATTTATGATAAGATTTTTATAAATTAGAAGTTATTAGTGAAGAGGATGTATATAGAGAAGAAAAGGAGTTAATTCTTTATGATATGGTAGGTGTTTTCTGACATATTTGTTTTAATGTCTGTTTTTTTACAAAAAAACTTTTTTTTTCGGTCTTTACAACAAGATACTTATTTTTATTTTGGTTTTTCTAGAAGTACACTATTTAACTGCTACAATTGATTATTTAGTTTTAATAAAAAAAAATTGAGCAGCCTCCTGACTGTAGTGGTTTTTGTTATTCATCTGGAGCTTTAGGGAGGTAAATTTAGTTTTAAAAAATAGAAAAGAAAAAAAAGAAAAAAAGAAGCGAGTGGTTAATAAATTAATAAAGATGAGTAAGAAAAAAGACACAATTAAAAAATGAAGCATGTAATCTACTTTAAATACTGTCCCTTTTTTATTTATTTTAAAGCAAAATTCTTTTTTGTAGCTATAACTACTAACAACATAACAACTAAAACAAGTAACCTTAAAAAAAAAATAATTAGTAGAGATTTTCTTCTTTTACTGCTGATTTGTTAATCATTAAAATGGAAACAATATTTAATTAAAATTAAAATCTTAAAGAGTGCATGAAAGTTTACAACCTTTTTTTTACAAAGCGGGAAAATTTTTTTTAAAAAATGAAGTTTTTTCTACGGTCCGAACTAAAAGAAATTTTGAGACCATATCTAAATCAAAATTTCGGAAAAGTAATGTTTCCTCTACGGTCCAAATTAAATGTAATTTTTGAGACCATAACAAAATAACAAGGAAAATCATACATCCTCAAAACATGTCGAAAGCCGCTAGTTTATAATCACTCTTATATATATATATATATATATATATATATATATATATATATATATATATATATATATATATATATATATATACATATATATATATATATATATATATATATATATATATATATATATATATATATATATATATATATATATATATATATATATATATATATATATATATATATATATAATTTATATATATATATATATATATAATCCTAAAATGAAAAACTCAATCACACATAATAACCACAAAAACATACATTTTTAACCACATATTATCTTTTAAAAGAAAATATTATCTAAATAAGGATGAGTTCAACAAAGATTTTTATCTATGAAAGAACAAAAAGCATGCAAACGATGTAAACAGGATGTATGTGCATAAGGGTGTATAGCTGTTATGTGAAAGTCTGTGCTGTTTATGTCGTTCAGTAGAGTCTTGTATCGTTAGTAACCAGCATGAAAGATTTGTCTCTGAACTGATGAAAACTCTTAATTTATCAAAATTCTTTCAATAAAGTTTAGGTAATTAAGAAATTTAGAAATTTTGTTTAGGGACACGAAAAACGCGAGAGCACAAAAATTGATTAACTAAACGAAAAAGAGGGCTAAATGCAGATTATCTCCTAAAAGACTATATTTAAAATATCCATTTAAATTTAAGGAATGTGTGTACATTTGTTTTTACTAGGAGAGACATGAAAATTTTCTTGATGAAAAGAAAGATTTGTTTGGAAATTGCCTTGATGACAATACTGAGGATATTAGATCAGTTTCGCCTTGTCTAATATCTCAAGAGATAAATTCAAGGTGGGTAAAGTTGTTTGTTTTTTGTTCATTATAGAATAGAAACGTCAAAATTAATCTTAAATTGTTTTTCAAAGTATACATCAATATATATAATGTATATTTTTTTAATTTTATTTTCATATATATATATATATGTATACATATACGTTATACTTTACTAAAGGTATAGTACATATTCCCTATGGTAGAAATTTGTGTAAGATAAGTAAAATATAACTTTCTACTTATTTTTATGCAGTCTGTTATTTTTAAAATCTTTTTATTAAAACTATTATTTTTTGACAATTTAAACCAATTTATCATTTTTGAAAAATAATATTATTTGGCTACAAAAGTGGTGTATAAAAATAAAATAAAATAAACAAATGTCATTGCTGGTGCAAATAAAAAAAGAAAAAGAATTGAACATTTAATCCCAATTCTAATGCTGATTTTTATTAAATATTATTTAATTTTAATAATAATTTTGTTTCATATTAAAAAATATGAACTAAAAAAAAACAACAAAAAAACAATTAAAAGAACAAAAGTGATAAAAAGATTTTTGGTTATTTTATAAAGAGGAATAAATAATTATAAATATTGATAGAATTTACAAACAATCGATCTATCTTATTCTTTGTACATTATACTAAACTGGGTTTTTACAGTAAAAATTGTTTGATTTTATAATCCTTTACTATTTTAATTTTTTTCTACTTAGTGATTCATTAATCAAGAAACATACTCACAAATCTGTTAACTCATCATTCAGTAAAAATTTATCTGGTCATTTTGAAAGTTTTTTACCTGAAGAAAGCAGACCTGAAGAAAGCAGCATACTAAAATCAGCTAAAGTAGTAAGTAAGACAAATTTATTGTTTATTTTATGAAATAAGACAAATAAGAAAGAATAAGATATATAAAAAAAGGAAATGGTAGGTAAGAAAAAATAAGATAGATATGGTTGTGCATGTTAAACTTCATAATATTTTCAAATGATTTGTTTTTTAAAGTTCCAGAAATCGCAAGGAGTACACAAATAATGATTTTTTAATACTTTAGTTTAAAATGCTTTTTCTGTTCTATTTTTTTTATAGAAAGAAACTGAGCTTGAAACGCAAGAAGCTTTTTTGAATAGTGCTTTATCTGTTTGTCATGTGCTTGAAGAAATACCTGAACAGCACCTTAGAATGCTTCCTAATCAATATTTTCAAAAGCTCAATGCAGCTTTAAAAACATGGTACAGTGTATTGTTTAAATTTTATTGGAAATTAAATTTCGTTTTAGATTTGATTACAGTAGACTATACACTGGTGGCCAAAAGTGTGTATCTATTAAGGATTTTTTTTTTAAATTTTCAAAACCAATTTTTAATTTTTGAAGATTTTTTATTATTTTTTTTTTGGTTTTTAAGGATAACACTAATATAATTCAAAATATGCTGCAATGGATGATTTAGAACCAACAAAATGTGGTGCAATATATACACTTTATAAAGAAGGTTTTAGTCAAAGACAAATTGCTGTAAAAGTTGGTGTATGTAAGTGAACTGTTCAAATAAATATTAAAAAAGGAAAAGATGGCTAAAACTGACCTTTCATACTGTCAAAAACTTGGGCAGTCAATGCCTGGCCGTATCAAGGAAGTTTTTAAAAAAAAAGGCTATGCTTGAAAATATTGAAACTATTTAAACTATTGAAAATATTGTTGCAACTTAATTTACACACATTTATGTCAATGTTTACATAAAATTAAGGTTTTATGATAAAATGTTTAAAAATTCGTTTTTTTTTTCGGGTGGATACACACTTTTGGCCACCAATATATATGTTTAATGTCAATAAGACAATTAAGGGTTAAGCCACTACCTAAATATAATACTATAAAAACATGCTCAATAGATATTTTTTTCAAGATATTTTTTTATGTAAAGTTTTAAGTGTGACACTTGCATATAAGCAGCATTGTTAACAAGGGTAGATCTAACATTCCATCTTTCATTCATGGGACTGATCTTATTACCTCTCCCAAGGATAAGGCAGAACTATTTGCAAAGAACTTTTCTTTTAATTCCACTCTTTAATTTTATGGACATTCTCTTCCTTCCATTCCAGTCAAACAGGTTGACCCATTGTTAGACATTCAAATCACTCCGGCTTCTGTTGCTAAAGTCATATCTCAATTAAACTCGTCTACAGCTTGTGGTCCAGACAACATTCCTGTCACAGTCTTGCAGAATTGTTCTCCAGAACTTTCTTCAATTCTCTCTAAACTATTTAACAAGTGTTTGACTGAGTCTTGTTTTCCTGGTTGTTGGAAAATGGCATCTGTGGTTCCAATATTCAAAAACTCTGGAGAAAATTCTGACCCCTCCAATTATCGTCCGATCAGTCTTCTTTCTGTTAATAGCAAGGTCTTTGAGTCTTTGATCAACTAATTCCTCACATCTCATCTTGAGTCAAATAAATTGCTGTCAGACAATCAATACGGTTTTCGATCCTCTCGCTCTACGGCCGACTTGCTAACTGCTGTAACTGAAAGATTTTATCGTGCATTAGATGAAGGCGGTGAGGCTAGGGCTATTGCTCTCGACATATCTAAAGCTTTCAACAAAGTTTGGCATGCTGGTCTTCTCCATAAGCTTGCTTCATATGGTGTTTCTGGGAAAGTTTTTGAGATTATTAAATCATTTCTTTCTAACCGGTTTATTAAAGTCATCCTTGAAGGCCAACACTCTTCTTTATTTCCAGTAACTTCTGGGGTTCCCCAAGGTTCCATCCTGGGCCCTGTTTTGTTTCTTATCTACATAAACGATCTTCCTGACAACCTTTCATCTAAAGTAGCTCTTTTTGCTGATGACTCAACTTTATACTCCTGTCTTAACAAAAAGTCTTCTCTTTTCGATCGCCTAGAACAAGCAGCTGATCTTGAATCTGATCTCACTTCAGTAATAGATTGGGGTTCACAGTGGCTTGTGAATTTCAACTCTAAAAAAACCCAATTGCTTACTGCAAACAACTACCGTAATATGGTCAACATTCTTATATTAATGAATGGCAATCCTCTTACTGAGTCGTCCTCTTTATGTCTTCTTGGATTATCGCTTACTACTGACCTTTCATGGAAACCATATATACAATCGATTGCTAAATTAGCTTCTGCTAAGGTTGCTTCTCTTTATCGTGCTCGCCATTTCCTTACTTCTGATTCCATTCTCTACCTCTACAAATCTCTTATTCGTCCCTGTATGGAATACTGTTGTCATATTTGGGCTGGTTCTTCTAACGATTCACTTTCACTTCTTGACAAGGTCCAAAAACGCATTGTAAATGTTGTTGGACCTGGACTATCTGCTAAGCTTAAACCTCTTTCCCATCGTCGTAAAGTTGCATCTCTTTCTCTTTTCTACAAATACTTTCATGGTCACTGCTCAAAGGAGTTATCATCTCTAGTTCCATCAACTAAAATTCATTCTCGTTTTACTCGTCATTCAGCTAAGTCTCACTCGTTTACTGTATCTGTCCCTGCATGCTCTAAAAACTTTTATTCG
Source organism: Hydra vulgaris (assembly GCF_022113875.1). Taxonomy (NCBI): domain Eukaryota; kingdom Metazoa; phylum Cnidaria; class Hydrozoa; order Anthoathecata; family Hydridae; genus Hydra; species Hydra vulgaris. The sequence continues at coordinate 9,737,271 of NC_061164.1, read as the reverse complement.
TCTAGTTTTTTTCCCCGCACTTCAATCCTTTGGAACTCTCTCCCATCTTCATGTTTTCCTGACTCCTACAACCTTCAACTTTTCAAGTCTTCTGTCAACCGTTTCCTTGCTCTATAACTCTGTTCTTTTTTTTTCTCCTAGTAACTCCCAACTTAATAGTGTTTTACTTGTTTTAGTTGCTTGCAGCCTTGTTGGGAGTGAATGCAAATAAAAAAAAAAAAGCAATTTGTTTTTTTTTTTTTTTCAAATTTTGAATTTATTTTAAATACCAACCCTCAGAATTAGGGTCAGCAATGCTGAACTAATGGCCGACCTGAATTTGTTTGAGTTTGACAATTTTTTGCTGACCTCATTTTTATGTTATATGGTAAAACCTTTGTATCAAATAATTTTTGCCGACCTGATGCCAACCTCTAAAAAATTGAGGTCGACAAATTATTGCCAACCTCATGTTTCCTAATTCCGAGGGTTGAAATACTAAAACCAACATAATTGAACACTCAAAATATATAATCGAATATTATTGAATGTTTTAAATGCAATTTATAATAATAAAAATCTAAGGTAAATTTATCTTCAAGAATCATTTGAATTTTTAAATTAGAAATTAATACACACTCAACAAATTCAAGATCAATTTATTGAAGACAAAATCTTATTTCAAAATTGTTAAAATTAGAATCCAAGGTAACAAATTTTTATAACCATATAAAAGCACGTCATGGCTTTTTTCAAAAAAATATTTTTAACTTGCAATATATGGTTAATACATGCAGATTAACTATGCTAGACTATACTCGACTAGACTAGTCTCAATAGTTTTTAAAAGGTTGAGAATTTTAAAGGTAGATGAAATTTTTTTCTGTTCCTAGCCAGGGTTTGACCTTGCCAGGATTTTTTATAATGATTTTAAACTTATGATTTTAAACTTAAACTTAAGCACGTATGCTCTTAGGGAGGAGGGGTCTTCAAATAGTGTATGGGGGAGAAGGGGGAGGGTTCAATATAAAAGTACAAACCCACTAATTAAAAAAAAAGATTCCTTGGTAATGTTTGTTTTTCTAATTTATCACAATAAACAAGTGCTTATTAATAAATTTTTTTGAATGAATAGCAACTTTTAAAAATAAAATAAAACCATACCATCTCATCATTGACCATAATTCGCCAGCTAATTTATATATTATTTTGTGACTAAAGAATCTAGTTTGCCTACATAAAAAGATATATGCATAAGAGACGGGGAGGGGGTATAGTGTCCCTCTATGCATTCACATGCCACTTATACACTGGTTCTAAGTAAGACGGCAATACGTTTTAGGCAACCTCTTTTTTGAAACTGTAATAAACAGGTTTTAGGCTTTGTTTTCAATATTACTCATTTTGCATTTGTTTTCAATATTACTCATTTATTTAAAGACATATTTCAAAATTGGGGTTTAGTGTTGAAACCAAGGGCTTTGGGGTCTAAGGGGGATTATTTAATCAAAAGTAGTATAACATAATTTAACACAATAGTTTAACATAATATTTTTAATCAATGTTATCTTTAATGGTATATTAATATTTTATAGGAAGTTTGTTGGGTCAAAGCAAAATAAACATATAATGAAAGATAAAAGTCAAGTATTTAAAGGAAAAAATGGTAATCCTTTAAAATTAAAGTTTAGGTTATTATAATTGTTCTTGTGTTTCTCTTTTAAATAATAATATTTAATATTTTTAACATAAAATATATTTTTATTGTCTAGAAAGTTCTTCTATCACTTCAAAGGTCAATTATGTAACTGAACCAGCATCAGCAACTAAAACCAACTTAACTTCCAAAAAAAATATTTTGCCAGGTTTGTCTTAAATGAATTAAGTTTTAAATAAGATTTTATTTAACAATCTAAATTAATAACATTTCTATATTTATAAGTTATTTTAAATTATAAGCATATAAAAATAATACATTCAATATTCATATATACTAAATTATATTTATATATACTAAATATACTAAATATTTATATATAATAAAATATACTTTAACTAAATAATATTCTTTTATAAATGTTTTAGTTTTGAAAGAACTAAAAAAATATAATAAAGTAATTTTAGAAAATATAGCATTTATTTTTCCTTTGTACCAGTTTTGCAAAAAAAAAAAAAAAAAAAAAGTCTAATATGTGCTTTCATACATTTAAAGTAAAAGTACATTAGAATTCTGGCAACCTAGTATCTTGAGGGAAACATATTTATTGTCTGATTTCGCAAATGTCTCATCTAAGCAAAGCTCTCAGTATGTCACACTTTTTGAAAATGTCTGACTTAACAAGATTTCGAGCCTCATCAAATTTTTTTCTAAAAATATAAATGTTATGTTCTATATATAGAACTATAAATATATTTTAGAAATATATTTTAGTATATAAGGGAAAAGTCCAATATTGATGTTTGTTTCAATGACTCCAAAAACTCTTTTTTAAACAGTTTTGAAGCATTTAAAGCTTCTCTTTTGGTTTCACCATTCTAAGTAAACATTGAAAAATTAACAAATTAATCAATGGCTTAACAAAATTCTTTAAGCATGGCCGAGCGGGTACCAAGTAGGTATTATAAGTTTTATAATCAGATGTTAAAGATTGCAAGATTGAATTACAGTCAATTCATTATTATTTATTTTTAAAAAAATTTGTTTCAGTATCTGCACTATTTTTTAATGAGTTAAATTAACTTTACGGAAGTTTAATTCAGGCATTATATAAGTTAAAAACGAAATAAGTAACATTGAAAAAAATAGTCTAAAATCAATTTTTTTCGTACTTAAAAAAAGGGGTGCTGAAATTTATGTAAACCTTTTAGCACTCAGTCCCAGTGCTAAGAGGTGGAATGTGTTTGCATAGGGGGATATCATATCCCCTCCCCTATGCATATATTTTTATATGTTTTTTTTGGCAATTTAGGATCTTTAGTCAGAAAATTAACTTTTCTAATGCAAATTATGGACGATGAGACGGTTATGATTTTTATTTTTTTAAAAAGTTGGTATATATTTAAAAACAGATTTTAAACAAAAAATTTAGTTTTTTAGTTTCAAAAAAGTTTAGTTTTTTTTATTTAGTTTATTTTAACAAGTTAATTGTGATAAATTAATTAAATAAACATTACTTTTTTTAATTAATGTGTACTTACTTTTTTTATTGAACCCTTCCTCCCTCTCATGTTTTGTATGCTGTTTGCAGAAATTTTGTATGTATTTATACTGTTTTATTTACCTATGTAAAATTTTAAAATGTTTAAAAACACATAGTAGGACTTGGTGATAAGACAATTTGTCTTTTTCTTGTTCTGACCATGACTTTCTATTACTCTATTTTTTTTTTTTTTTACTTTTAACAAATGAAAAAATAAATTTAAAAACAAATTATAAAAAAAATTATAATACATGAAAAAACAATGAAAAACTGATTGAAGATCAAGCGAGAATAAGAAATTTTTTTACTTTTTTCATTAAATAATTAGTAGTCCAGTTTTTTAATTAGTTTTTTTAGTTTTTTTCTCTGTGGTTGAGAAAAAGTACGAAAAAATGAAAAATAAAAATAGCACTACTGATAATCATAGCATACAACTTAAGTAAGCCATTAACAGTGTTTTAGTTATCCGGGCAACTGAGATCTTGTTATTGTTGACACCACTTATATCTAAATCTATATATATATATGTGTGTGTATGTGTATATATATATATATATATATATATATATATATATATATATATATATATATATATATATATATATATATATATATATATATATATACACACATTTATTTCATATGGTAAACCAAGATTTGTAACTAATTTAGATGTGAATTTTATGAAAAGGATTAACAAGACAGATTTTAACATTAACAAGGCAGATGTTAGCTTCACATTAGAAAAAACTGCTAGCAGAGCAAGTTGGTTTGATAATTTTTTAATTTAAATATACATAGTTGCAAATAAAGTAGATTCACCAATTTTGTTTTTCAAGTAACATAACAAAACAAAAAATCAAATAGGGAAACAATAACATTTAAAAAAAATTTAATCACATCATCACATATCTTAAAGCGTTCTCCCAGATGTCACTATTCCAAACATCTCATTCTTTTATCAAACATTTGACATTTTATTAAGTAACTTAAGTAACTTAGATATTTCTCTACATTTAAATTATTAATTTTTTTAGATGACTCTCATCCTTTGAAATCTCAAGTTACTAAAGTTTTGAAAGCGTCATTTGGCTTACATGCTTTTAGGCAGAATCAGTTGGATGCAATACTATCTGCTCTTGATAAAAAAGATTGTTTTGTGTTAATGCCAACAGGTGGTGGGAAAAGTTTATGCTATCAATTAACAGCTCTTCTTACTCCTGGTCTCACTGTTGTGGTTTCTCCTCTTCGATCACTTATTATAGACCAAGTTCAAAAACTTAAATCTCTTAAGGTTTTTAGTTGTTTTTTTAATTTGAACAATTTTATAATTAAATTTTTTTTTTTTTTAATTTTTTATTTTATTAGCTTGTTTGAAGTAAAATATTTTGTGTAGATGGTTACACAAGGTTGCTTATAGATTAACAATATACAGTCCTTTAGTTTAACAAAGCCTAAGTGAATGACAAAGATTTAATTTCTTAATCATGGTTTAGATATCAGCAGCATATTTATCATCTGACGTTACAAAAGACGAGGAACAACAAGTTTACATTGATTTAGCGAAAAGAGAGCCATCTTTAAAGCTTTTGTATGTTACACCAGAGAAGTTGAGCATTAGCTATAAATTGACTTCATGTTTTAAAGGACTGTATGACAGAAAATTACTGGATCGTTTTGTTATAGATGAAGCACATTGTATTAGCCAATGGGGCCATGATTTTCGTCCTGTATGTTTTTAATTTTTTTTATAAAAATAATTTGGTTTAGTTTTATTATTATTAAAATTTTTTTTTTACTATTGGTTGTTCCAGTGTATCATGTTTTATTAAAATTTAAGTAGTTAAACAATTTCTTAACAGATAAATATTTTAATTTTTTTAAATTTTATTTGCACAATTATGATCATTTAAATAAGAATAAAAAAGGTATATATATATATATATATATATATATATATATATATATATATTTTCCTTCACCTTTAGACAGGTATTTTCCAGATAACTGCTCAATTGGGGCCCAAACCCTCAGTTAATAGCTCTTCTATTACAGCAGAAAATAAAAATTAAAACTTTATTTTTCATTAAATTAAAAATTTAAAATAGGCTAACATAGATTAAATATAAAAGTTAAAATAGTCTAACATAGAAGTTAAACATAGAAGAAGTCATCATAATTGATGTATGCTTAAGCACAGGCTGGCACTGACCAAACATATTTTGTACATTTAAAATGCAGACTTAAAACAAGACAGTAATGAGTGATATTTTATTTAAGATTTATTGTGCAAAGATATTTGTATAATTATAATCTTTCTTTAAATGTTTAATTATTAATAATTGTTAATAATTGATAATAAATAATTGAAGTTAACTAAAAATGTTAATAAATTTATTATCTTTTATAAATATTTATATTATATCTCATGTATATATATATATATATATATATATATATATATATATATATATATATATATATATATATATATATATATATATATTGTATTACTATTTATTTTTATTATTTGCTTTTATATTATTATAGTAGTATTTTCATATTAATAATGGTTATTACATATATAATTTTGGTTATACAAAAATATAATTTGCATTAGCGTTGCTATTTAAAGTAAATTAATAAACGTTTAGTTATTTTATTTTTGTTATGAAGGATTATAAGAAGTTAAACATGCTTCGAAGCAATTACAAAAATGTACCTGTAATGGCATTAACAGCAACTGCAACTCCAAGAGTTCAAAAAGATATTCTTAATCAGCTATGTATGAATAACCCTGAAATGTAATTTTATTATTTTTTATTTAATTATAAATGTTATTTAACATCATTAATCTCATGTTATAATATGTTTTTTTTTTATTTAAAGTGATTTATTAACACTTTTTAAATTGGATAAAATTTAATTTAATAATTTACTTTTAAATTATTTTTTTTTTGTTTTAAATTGCCATATTAATGCTAAATTGATTTGTTTTTATTGTCTTTTTCAGTTATATTTTTCTTTTCTTTTTCATATTTTATATCTTAACAATCATTTTTTCATGATTTTTATTAATATCCTACTAAAATGTTTTTGTTTACATTTCCAGCTTTATCCAAAGTTTCAATCGAGTTAATTTGCAATACTTTGTTGTTTCCAAAAGTAAAAATACACTTAATGACATGGTGAATAAAATTAAAACAGAGTTTGATAACAAGTCTGGCATAATATATTGTTTTGCAAGGTAACTTTGTTTAATTAAAAAAAAAAACTTTCTGTAAAAAAGAAACAAATAAAGTTGTTATTTTTTAAACATGTTGTTATTCATACTGGATGCTTCATTTTCATAGTTTTTTCCAAAAATAGAAATAGAAATTAAAAGTTCTATAAACATTGACAAAATTGTGTCAGATGATTAGAAGTTATGAATGAATGAAATGAATTATGGGTATTTTATTTGATGGTTGTTTGAGAGAGTATGCAAAAATTGATTTTTTGTCATTTTTGATTATTCATTTTAATCTTAAGTATTGGATACCCCATTATTATTATTATTTTTTAAATTATAAATATTTATAATAGTACCTTAAAATGCAATAATACTTATTGAGAAGTTAGAATTTAGTCATAATATTCAGCAAAAAAAATTGAAGTCATTTGGTGCATTTTTTGTGACCTTATAATGTCTAAAACTTTAGGCTTTTTGTATAGTTTCTTTTTTAAATATAGACATTGGTCTTTGAACTACTTAAAACAAAATATATGTAAAATAAAACAGATTTTCTTTTAAGATAAAGTCTTTTGTTTTATATTTTCTTTGTACTGTGATCATGTTTCTTTGTTCTTGATCATTTTGTTATCACTTTCATCATTCTTTTTTTCTTGAGTATTAATTACTAATCTTTAAATATAATATAGAGTACTTCTCTCACAAGGAAATATTTGAATAACACAGTGAACAAATCAGTCTTGTTAACACTATGTTTTTTTAACACTATGGTATGTGTGTTCTAAATTTGCTGTTATGTTGATAAGGTTTAACTGTGGTGAAGCAAGATACAGCAAATAAAAATTAAAAAAGATGCAAATGAAATAAAAAAAAATAATAATAACAACAATCAAAATTTTATTAATCAAGAAGAGTTTGATTAATTATTGCCACAAAAGTATATTTTTTTAAAATATTTATCAAATGTGCCAAAATAACTTAAGTATTATGTTTCTAGTTTTCTACCTGTTGATTAAAGAAACCAATATTTCACTTGGACTACTTTGAAAAAAATTTTATATTTATTTAGTATCCAGGAGCAAAATATTAAGAAAATTATGGATTCAATCAGCAAATTAAAAGTATAAAAACTATGAATTTTAAACCCTGTTTTAAAAAACTGATTTTTTAAGTAAAGTTAAAGCTTAACTCTTTAATTCACTTCAAAGATTTCGGATCAAAATTTTGGATCTGATTTCAGACCAAGACTCTGGGATCAAATTTGCATAAAAAATAAAAACAATACCTATTTTCTGAGAATTCACTTCCAAGACTCTAAATTAATAATTTAACAATAAATAAAATTTGAATAAAAAATGAAAACAATACCTATTATTTGGGAATTTTTAACTTTTGCAACAAGCAGTGATCTACTAATAAAATCCTTTAAAAAGTTTTAAATTAATAAAAATCACAACTATATTTAAAACAAATACATTGTAATTGTATTTTTTTTTTTATATAGTTACTGTGAGTAATAGCCTTAAGTCCAATTAAACAATAATATTCTAGTTTGTTCTCACAAAGAAGAAGAGAGATTTCGCCATTAGATCTTGTCTTTTGAACCTGATGTTATAAAGTATGAGAATCTTTGAAAACTTGTTTTTTTTGCAGCTATAAGCTTTTATCTTAATTTTTTTTTTTAATACAGATAAAAACTTTTATTTCAGTAATTTTTTTTTTTTTGCAGTTATAAGCTTTTGAATAAATTTTTTTTTTTTGCAGCTATAAGCTTTCATCTCAGTTTTTTTTTTTTTTTTGCAGCTTTTATCTTAATATTTGTCTCTATCGACTCTTAGTTCTTATTTTTTTAAATGTAAAAAACTAGGTAATTTTACTTTTTTTATTACCTTCTAACTAGAAAATAGTTAAGCAAAAATGTTTTATAAATATGTTCGTACAATTTGAAACACAG
>NC_061164.1:9696406-9723906 GCF_022113875.1 Hydra vulgaris | reverse complement strand
ACACAATGGAAATTTTAATTATCGAAAACCTTTAAGAGAACCAGCCAATCAGCTTACTTTAATTCAATATATAGACATTTTTTTGGTAAATGTTTTCTTAAATAAGTTATATTTGTATATTTATATCTTTTTTGTTTAAATGTTGTTTAGATATTAACTTTGTAACATGGCTTATGCTGCAAATAGTAAAGAATAGTGTTATAAAACACAATCATGATGTTTTAAGTTGACAATTTAAGTAAGCATATAAAAAAGCCAAATGATTGAGAAAGCTTTCAAAGTTTAATTAAAAAAAACTTTAGAAAAAGCTTTATTGACTTTTTTTTTTTTACTTAAAAATGTTTCTATTTTTTTTATTGCTTCAGATTTCAAAAGTAATAATAGTTTTAACAAAAAATTAATGACTTAAGTTATTAATTTTTTGTAAATTTTTAATAAAGTCAATATTTTGGAATAAAACTTGATGAATAAAAGAGATAAAATTCTGCTTTTTTTGAGTCCCAGGTTGATATACTTTAAAAAAATATTTAGTATATTCTTCCCAAACTTTATTAATAGTATTTTTTTCATTATTTATTTTAATTGTTAAATAAATATTATTTTTATTTTATTATTTTATTAATTGAATTATATTTATATTATTAATAAAAACTATCATTATTTTTAATATTTTTGGTTATATTGCTGTTCATATTACCGTTTGTTTCCTTATTTCACTTCATTCAATCTAGGAATGGCAAAAATTCTAGAAATTTTCAATCCTGGGATATCAGGATTGAGAAATTTGTCCCCGGAAATCCCGGGATTGGATAGAAAAAAAAGCAAACGCAATTGAATACTTTTTAAGCTCTCATCAAACACTTAAAAATGATTAATTTAATAATAATTTATAAGTATTATAAATTATAAAACAATACCTTAAAATAGTAACACAGTATAAATAAAAATAAAAATTAAAAAATAATATAAATATGTATGACATTAAATTTTTTTTTGATAAATCACACATTTGAAAATCAAAATGAATGGATATAAAACTGGAATTAAAATCGTGCATACTTTTGGAAGCAGAAAATTCAAAATTAAATTAATGATTTTCTATTAAAAACTCATGCTCTTTTTACCAGCAAGCGCTTAAATTTTATTTATTTTTATAATATACAAGTTTTAATATTATACTATATATTATATATATAATAATAAAACTAGTATATTATAAAAAATAACAAAAATATAAGCGCTTGCTTGTGGAAATAGCAAGAGTTTTTAATAAATGCGCTTGCTGGTAAAAAGCAATAGTTTTTCATAGAAAAAATTTAGTTTTGAATTTTCTGCTTCCAAAAATATGCGCGATTTAAAAAAATAAATTTAAAATGTTGTCTTATCTTTAAACACTTATTAGATTTATGTACTCAAGCCCTCACAGATGGCCATTTCAGTATGGCATCATCAATGGTGTTTCATGCTAAGTAAGCAAAGATGTTTGTAAATATATAAATGTTGTATATTTACAAATATCTACATGTACTTATTGTAATAATTGTAAATATATGATTATGAATAATAGTTTAAAATTAAGAAGAAACAGATTTCATTGGTGTATTTGTTATTTTTTGCATTGTTGTATTCACTTAAAGCTATAAAATATTTACTATTTTATTTTAATGTAGGGAAAAGCAAATATCAAAAGTAAGGCATATGAAAATTGCTTATTATATAATAAAGGAGAAAGATATCAGCGCAATGATGCTGAGAGATTATTCCGCAGTCTTGTACTCAATCGCATACTTTCAGAGGAATTAGTTATTGGTATTCATAAGCAAGTGATATCTTATACTAAGTTAGGTCCAAGAGCTATAGAGGTGATCAACGGAAAGTTCAAGGTTTTGTTTTAACTTTTTAAAAACTTTAGTTTAGTTTTTTTTTTTTTTTTAATTTACCGTATTATTGCTTTTTGTTTTTTTTTAAACTTTTTTGCTTAATTTTTTTACTTTTTTTTCTTATCTTTTTTGTGTAAAAAAAAAAGTTTATTTTGATTTGCTGATTTTGACATAAATAATTTTTTACAATTTCGAAATAGTTATTTAAAACTTCAATTAAACAATTTTCAATTAAATTATTTTTAATTTAGTTCTTATAAATATGTTATAAATACTAATCATAAATACTATGACAATCATTGTGACTGGTGAGTCACAATGATTGGTAAATGATGAGTTGCACAAGTATTACTAGTCCTATATTGAGTATAAGTGGTGTCTAATACCAAGTGGCACTGACAGTTCATGAGCTACATGGTTCTTGTTGCTAATGGATAACATGAACTTTTGCGATAAGTTTTAGCAGATGGATTACATGAGCTTTGACTCTAACTTGTTTTTTATTCATTTTTTCTTTATTGAGAACTCTTAAGAACTAACATTTTTTTATTATTACAAGAAATCAATGCAAAAAGGTGCTGTCTGACATCAAGCTTCATTATTACATTATACATTATTACAAGCTATGTGGTCTAATAACCACATTCTTCCTGCCATTCCAGAGAAATAGGTTAATCCATTGTTATATTAATGAAACTTGTTTTCCTGTGTGCTAGAAAATAGCTTCAGTATTTCAAAGTTCCAGATTTCAAAAACTCTGAAGATCCTTTAGACCCTGCTATCTTCCAACCAGTCTTTTTGTTATTAATAGGAAGGCTTTTGACTTTTAATTTAACAACATAATTACTAAACTTCTAATATCTTGACATGCAAAATAATTTAATTACTAAACTTCTAACAACCTACTCTATGACATGCAAAATACTGGTTACAATACTTTTGTTCTGCAGCTGATATGTTAACTGTTATAACATTCTTGTGCATTCTTCATAAGCTTGCTTCATATGGTGTATCTGAAAAACTTATAAAATTAGGAAATAGTTCCTTTCTAAAAGCAGTATTACATTTGTCCTTATAGGTCAACACTTATTTATTTCAAATAATTTTTTAAGTATTATAAGGTATTTCGAACCCATGATTCTATATGTTCTATAATTAATGATCATCCTGACAATCTTACATTTAGAGTTGTCCTATCAATAGGATTTAAAGTAGCCCTATTAATAAGAGTGGCTCTATTAGAGTAGCCATATTTGTTAACCACTAATAATACCTCTCCAACTATAGTCCATAAAAACAATTGCCACTTTTTGATTGTTTATGACAGGCAGTCGATCTTGATCTCTCTTCTGTAACACCTTGAGGCTTGCAGTGGTTTTGTGAGTTTTACCCTTAACAAAACTCAGTTGTTTATAGCTAACGTATTATACAATTATATTTATACAAACAATTATCATAATATTGTTGATATTCCTATAATAAATAAATGACATAGTTTGATGGATCATAGTGGTCCTCATAGTTTCTAAAAATGGGAATAATAAATCTCATAATAATAATCTAGAGATAATATTCCAGAGATGGAGTATTAGACTTTTATTAACGGCCCTATAAAGTATTTCAAAATTTTCTAGAACCTAACCTTTAGATTTAATGACAAGTGGGAAAAGAGTCAGAAACTTTGGTTTCAGATTGAGAGAGCCAGAGTGGATTAAATAAGCCAGAGGCTTTTTTTACCTTAAAAACAAAAGCTTGTAAGGTAAATTCCTTTTCCTTGGTACTAAGTCAAAGTCATGATTTGTTACACTTTTGTTTTTTATTTTTATTTTTTTAATACATCTTTATTTTCAACAAAGCTGCAAACAACCACTATTAGAGTTAAAGTTACTGGAAGAGAAAAGATAAAGTTTATAAAGCAAGTTAATCATTAACAGATGACTTACAAGATTGCAAATTAAATAAATTATACGACAAACAAGACATAAAGAATTTTTAGAGCACATAGAAACAGTTGCAGTAAAATGGCGAGACTTAATTGAATGATGAGTATCAAGAGAATGAATTTTAGTAAATGGATCAAGAGGTGCTAGCTCTTCAGAGCAGTGGCCATTATTGAAGAAAAAAAGAGAAGAGAAGCAACATAACAACTATATGACTTGAAGATTCGCTGCAAGAGCAGGTTCAACTACGTTTACAATGCATTTTTGCACCTAGAATAAAAAAGAAAGAGTATACAATCTGCTCCAGATATGACAACAGTATTCCATACAAGGATGGATTAGAGGTTTAGGTGAAATAGAAATAAAAAAAAGAATCCAAAGTCAGAAAATGGCGAGCAAGACAAAGAAATGCAACCTTAGGAGAAGCTAATTTTGCAATCAATTTGATATATGGTTTCCAAGAAAAATCAGAAGTAAAAGTTAATCCTAGAATATAAATGATAGATAACTCATTGAGTACATTACCAATCATAAATTTTGGAAGATCTACATTATTGCAATAAGGATTAGTTGAACAAAATTGAGTTTCATCTGAGCTAAAGTTTACCAGCTACTGAAAGCCCCATGCTGTAGCAGAAGTGAAATTCTTTTTTAAGATTAAATGCCCCCTCCAAGCAATAAGAGAGAGTTGGCTTCTTATCAAGACAAGAATAAATGGTAGTATCATCAGCTAATAATGCCATCTTAGATGCAAGAATTTCTGGGATATCGTTAATGTAAATTAAAAAAAATACAGGAAATGAAAAAGAGTATTGTACATCCAGGACAACTTTTAAACTATGATTGGTAAGAAAAGATTTGATAATCTTAAAGATGTTACTTGATACACTGTAAGAAGAGAGCTTGTGGAGAAGAACAGCATACCATGCTTTTTCAAAGGCACATCTAATGCACAATAAAACCTATGGGTTATTACCATTAACAAATCAGCAGCAGAATGAGGAGATCAAATTGTTATTTAATTCATGATGAGAGATTAAGTGTTTGTTAATTAGTTAAATTGTTGTAAGTGGTAAGTGTAAGTTATAAGTGGTAAGATAATAGAGGGATTCTGATGATGAAGAAGAATGAGATGATACACTAAAAGTATAAACAGGAACACCATCCCCTTCGCAAATAGCACTGTTAGTACTCTGATACTTTACAGCTGTTGAGCGAATCAACCTCTCTGAGAGCTATCACAGAGTTTGGGAAACCTGATTACCAGCCGGCCTTAGAACCATCAAACTGAATTTTAGAGCTGTACCCTCATTAGCAGATAATAGAATGATTTTCCTAATCATAAAAGCAGAGACACAAGCAAAACCCATGTGTTGAGTCAAAAAGATCCAGCATTCAACATCCTAAACTAGAAACAATGTATTATAATTACATCATTTCTAACATTACATTTCTAACCTTAACTCAACCAAGAGCTTCATGGCTGTGGATGTGCTAAGTCAAAATTAGCTTGTCTTAGCCTTTTCCAAAAAAAAACCTATTCTACAAAGCAATAGGACAGGAAACCTAGTCAAGTTATTTAATATGATGAATATGAAGTCCCCATCAAAATAATGGTAGATGAATGGAGAGAAATGTTCTGTTTTTTGAATCAGAAACAACATTAAAACAAGTGTAGGGAGGAGGCAATCGATAAAATGTGAAAATGCATAAAATCAGTCAGAACAATTAAACTAAGTTTTAGTTTTTCAGTAATTTTAGTTTTTAAGTAAGTAAAAAAGTTGAAACAGCAAGACACTAAACAATTACATGATTGGTAGAGATAAAATAAGTGACACAATTAAAAATAGAGAAAATTTAAGAAATAAAGAGAATTTAAATGTTTTTAAATAAAATCATTCTATTATTATTATTATTATTATTATTATTATTATTATTATTATTATTATTATTATTATTACTATTATTATTCTTTATTTAACTTTGCAGGAAATAGTTGCAGTTTTATTTTTATTTTGAAATTTTGGAAATTAATAACTTTTATAAATCTTAAAAGTTTTAATTTTCTACTATGAAAAGTTTTTAACCAGAAAATAATATAGTTATAAGATAAATAAGATTTATAATAATAACAAACAATAAATAACAATAAAAAACAATACTTTTGATTTCTGCTAATAAAATTTTAGTTGTGTTAGGAAAATTTTACATCATTGTTACATTTGTAATTATTTGTGATCTTTTTGATATTTAGAAAATTTTACTAAAATATTTCAAAGTTATTTAAAATTCAAAGTTTATGAAGTATATTTCTTAAAGGTTTTCCTTGATGTTCATCAAAAGAAGAAAACTGTCGTCAGCGAAGCTAAAAAGCGAAAATCTATGGATGTGACTGAGTCATATGAACTTTTACAGTTAAAAGAAAAATGCATAGAGGAGTTAATTGAATTGAGAATACAAATTGCAAACCATAATAATTTATCAAACCCTGAGACTATTTGTGGAACAAATGTTTTGCATGGTTTAGCTGAAAATCTACCATCAACTATTGTAGAAATGATGGCATGCATTGGAGTTACAGAACATTGGTTTCAGATGTGGGGCGATGATTTTCTTGATGTATACTTTTAACCTATATTATATATACTTGTATTTAAATATTATTATTTACATTTTTTATTTATTTCCTTTTTTATGCTTATTCAAATAATTTTAAAAATTAAACTATAAATGATCATTAAAATATGTTTTTTAGGTAACTAAAAAGTACAGTGAAAAGGCAAATCTTATATCTAAAAGTAAAAACAATGTTCCTAAAGAACTTGTATCACCTTACTTTCAACCAAATGATGCTGGAGATACAGGTGATGATGGGTTATATTATGATGACCAGCTGCCACCTGCTAAAACATTTAAAAAAGGAAGATTTAGAAAAGGTGCTCGAATGTAAGTAAAATGTTTTTTTTGAATATGATTAAAAATTTCTGATATGTGAAAAATTAATGGTAGTGGTATTAAAAGGCTAATTTTACTAAATAGTGTTCAAGGTTTTAAAATTTAATTTTACATCACTGTGATTTGAAGATCACTATCAACTTAAAATGTGTAAAGTTTTTGTTGTATTATTCAAATTTTTGGTACTTGTTGGTTAGTATTAGGTGCTTTGGGTTGGTAATATATGTTTGTGGGTTTGTAATAAGTGTTTGTGGGTTGGTAGGTAATGTTTTTGAGTTGGTTATAGATGTTTGTGGGTTGGTATTAGGTGTTTGTGGACTAGTATTAGGTGTTTGTGCTTTGGTAATAAGTGTTTGTGGGTTGGTAATATATACTTGTTAGTTTGTAATAGATGTTTGTGGGTTTGTAATAAATGTTTCTGAGATTGTAATAAGTGTTTCAATGGTTTGTCAAAAAAATAAAAGCAAAAAAAAACAGTGTAATGTTTTTTTAATTTATTATTTTTTCTTATTTTTTTATTTTTTTAGTAAAAGTAAAACAACTGGTCAAAAAATGAAAAAAGCAAATTATAAAACTTTTAAAAAAAAGTCAAGCAATAATGGTTGGCCTCCAGCATGGAATGCAGATTCTTCTACATCAGCTGTAAATAAACCCACCACTTTTTCTAAAAAGTTAGGTCTTATGGCTCCACCTCAACTGAAAAAAGCTCGTTACAACTAGAATGTTTTTTTAGCATATTTTTTTTAATGAAGACAAAATCTGTTTAAAAAAGTTTTTTGAAAAAACTACTTTTTTTATAAATCTCTGTGTAAAAATACAAAGTTAAAACAAATTTTTACCCAAAATTTGTGTTTTGGTTTATTTTGCAAAAATATTTGGTTTTACTTCTTTGTTTAAAATATTCAATATTTGTTAGTAGTAGAATTTTACATTATTTAAAATTAAATAAGAAAATGTTTTGTTTTTTTTCCCCCTTACATATATATATATATATGTATATATATATATATATATATATATATATATATATATATATATATATATATATATATATATATATATATATATATATATATATATATATATATATATATATATATCCCCCTTACATATATATATATATATATATATATATATATATATATATATATATATATATATATATATATATATATATTTATATATTTAGATATTTATTTAAACTGTTTTAAAAAGAGCAAATGTTTTATAAAAATACAACTTACTTTTTTATAAAAATTTATACATCTACTGTAATAATAATGTCTACTAGCCTGTTTATCTTTATAAATAAATAATGTTTAGTATGTAGTTACAGTGAAATAACATAATAAATATGGAAGAAAACATTTTGCTTGTGTTAAGTATTATCGAAGGTAAGATATTTAAGGTATTCCTCACAAAGTTATCTTTGGTTGAGAATTAGTTATTTGGCTTCATGGTTTGTAGATAGATTAATATTGTATAAATTACATATAATTAAATTTATTGATATTTATTATGTTGAAATAAATTTAAGTTCGGTGGTATAGCCACACTAACACATTTATTTTTAAATAATATGAAAAAGTGTTTATTAACTTTTTATTTTTTTCAAAAGGTCGACACTTTCCTAAAAGACCTCATCATAAATTAGTCATTGAGGCAAAATTTGATGGAGAGTTTTTGACAACTGATCTCATAAAACATAATGATAATCCTCAGTTTAATACTGAACTGGCTTGGGAAATTGATAAGAAATTATTACATCAACATAAACTCCAAAGAACACCGATTAAACTTCAGGTTTTTTTTTTTTAATTTTTTTTTTAATTTTATTAATTTTTTTTTTTAAGTATTTAAGATCAAGATTATATTTGTTTAAAATTTTTATTTTAATTATCTCATGATAATCGTTGCTATGCTTCTTATTTGGGTCACTATGCTACTTCTTTCTTTATTAAACTTTAGACATACTCTATGAAATTGACATTTTCTAAGCTAAAATGTCAGCTATTGTTTTCAAAATTCTTTTTTTTTTAAATTTCCTGTAGTACTGCTATAAAAGGCGCTTTATGGCGAGTAAGGTTTTTAAATGTCAGAGTTTGAACCCTCTATTAATGCTGTTTACATTTACCTGTTTACATTTACAGTGCCCTTGTTTATTAAGTTATAGAGTTATTCACTTTGATATTCAATCTTTCATTTGTGGTATTCAAATTAATGTCAAATTAAAATTGACACTGACGATTTTTTGATATAACTTAATTTCAAAAATATTTATTAAAAAGTATATATACATAAAAATTACCAGTAAAAAATTTTTCAATAGAAATTAAAAAAAAAGTAATTATATAATTATAAAAGTATTACGTGGTCGAAGGAATTTGCTCATGTTTACCATACCACCGAAAGAAAACATGAAAGCACAATAAATTAAAATTCTAATCGAAACATAAAAATATAAATAAATTCAATTTAAGATCTAAAACCAGATAGGTATTAATAGCATAAATAATCCAAAGATAAACAGAAATCAGAATACCTCATTAAAAAAAAAAATTTTAATCAACAAAACAACAATAGCCTTAATTAAACTCTAACGCTGTCATAGATACCTCGTTCGAAATGTGATAACCAATCAAAAGTGAAGGAAAATGAAAAACCCGTGAAACCTAGAATCATAACAATGATAGAACAATGTGTGGTTGCGAAAAAATTGTCGCACAAAGACCTTAATAAAGTAACCGGCATAAATGTAGACATTAAATGAAGGATATAAAAAATTCCTCTGAATATTAATAAAAGATGAAAATTGTGCATATGAAAATTCAATTTAAGTTGAGTAATCAATGCAAGATAATAAATCATAAAAATTCATAATAAACAGTAATAATATGAAAATCATGATTTTCAAAGAAAAAAATTTCCGGGATTTTCATAAAGTCAAAAACTCATCTATGGACCATATAATAACACTACAGCATATTTGATCTTTTGTGTGTGTGTTAGTAGGGGGGGGGGGGGTTCATAATCGTCTTTTTTTAGATTTTTTATAGTTTAACCAATTTTTCTTAGTTAGTTTTTTCATGCTGATTTTGAAAATCTAATCATTTTTTTTCATTTTAATTATTTAGCCTTCTACTTCAATTTTAATAAAAGTGAATC
Organism: Hydra vulgaris; assembly: GCF_022113875.1. Lineage (NCBI taxonomy): Eukaryota > Metazoa > Cnidaria > Hydrozoa > Anthoathecata > Hydridae > Hydra > Hydra vulgaris. The sequence goes on along the minus strand of NC_061164.1, from coordinate 9,713,966 downwards.
TATTGACAAAAAAAGGCATTGTTAAAAATAGATGAAATTATTATTATCATTAAATATAAGAAAAGTAGAAAACTAGAAATCTTTTTCTGTTTAATTTATCAATAATATACCTTTTATAAGTAACAAAAAAAACTTAGCATTATATATGAAAATAATTCATACAGTTTGTTATTTACTATTGAAAATGGAAAATAACTATAAAAGTCATATGTGATAGAGATTGCTGCGTGATCTTTCTATATAGAACATCTAGGTTATATGCGTGTTCTTTGGTAGACATAAGATGGAGGTTTGTATTTTTATATGGACTTTAATTCTTTAAAATATTTTTAAATTGCGTGAACCTTAATTTTTTATATGGTCTAAATAATTAAGTATACATCAACTCTTGAAATTAAATGGATTTTTTCTAAAGCTTTCCAGCTGCAACAACTTAAATAGAAAGTTAATACTAATCATATTCCATCATCAACCAAACACATAATACTTTCTCTTTTTTGAAGTTCTGAGGCTAACTTTTGCCAAAATACTCTAGCAAGAATGATACAATCATTCAACCTCTTTGAGGTATACTTATTAACTGCTTCTAGAATTTTTTTTAACTAGCTATTCACTGCGTTTTAGAGTAAAGCAGAAAATTTCAAAATTTGATCACCCAGTTTGTTTTTTATAAAGCCTTTTAGGTAGCGGTGTTCCTTTAGCCTGTTTATCTTTAGAATTGTTAAAATTTTAGAATTTAACTGAACTTCTACTGACTGGCACTTTAAAAGAAGATTTATTCTTGACTTCATTAAAGAAAAGTGAAGTAAAAAATGAAATTTTGAATAGCCTTCTTGATAGCTTGAATAACGATTAAAAATAAATAAAAAAAGGAAATTAAGATATTTTGAAGCAATCTGTCTTTTTGATTACTTAAAATGTTTTGTTTAGAAAGAGACTTCAGATAAAACTTTTTTTTTGAAGCAATCTGTTGTTTTACTTATTTAAAATGTTTTTTTAGAAAAAGACTTAAAACTTTTTTTTTCTAAAACGCAACGATTAAAAATCAAATTTATCCAATCAAAATTTGAATAGCATAAATTTGAAAGAAAAGTTGCGTAACTTTATATGCAAAGAAACTTTTGTAAAGACTTTTATTTTTTATATCTTTAAATTTTTAAAATAGAAGTAGAAGGTCAACCATAAAAAATTAGCAAAAACTGAATTGTTTTTAAACTTTTTTCAAAAAATTAATTAAGAATAACTGGTTAAACAAGAAATATAGAATTTTGGACCTCCCTTCCCCCCCTAGTGTTAGTGTGGTGGAATACTGTCAGAAAATTTTTGTTGTCGCAAATTTGATTGTTGAAAATGTAAAAAAGCAATAGTGTTGCAAATTGTTGCATTATTGATTGTCAAATAGCTGAATAAAGATTAATGTTGCACATGAATTTAATGAATAGTGTCGAAAATAAAAAAAAAATAATGTCGCAAGGGGTTTAATAAATAATGTCGAAAATAGAAAAAAGGAATAATGTCCTAAAAGAGTTTAATAAATATTAACAACATTTGAGGTAACAAAAACAAATTATTTTATATTTTGAAGTATTAAAGTAGCTGATTTATTGATGTAGTACTGGATACTTTTCAGATAACACAAAGTCTGTAGTTAGTACCAGGTTTATTTATCTTATTCTGTTGGTGATAGATAAGTTTTTGTTTTAACACATTTTTGAATTTGCAGATTGGTTGTTGAGTTGGAAATTCGAATGACTCATATGTTGTTGTTAAAACAAGATATGTTATTAAATATGTTATTAAATATATTGTTGTTATGTATCAAAAAGAATAGCAATGTTGTGATCACTGAATTGCTAGAATTTATGATAAAAAATCATTGACTTTAGAATGTAGAGTGATTGGAGATAAAGATGGGCCAAGTGATTTTATAATTTTGGCAATATTTGTTAGAAATGCCAGGAAAAGATAATTTAGATGCTGTTGCTTGAGTTGGGTCATGATTTATTTGCCAGAAGTGGTTTTTCTTTAATAGTATCTTGATATCAAGTCCATTTAAGTCACCAGTTATGTATGTAATCAAGTCCATTTAAATCATTAGCTATGTAAGTAATCAAATCCATTAAAGTCACCAGCTATGTAATCCAGATGCTTTTTCAGACATATAAGAAAAAGGAGAAGGAAAATAAAAATTCATTTTTCATAAGTAGATATTATCTGTCAATCTCAAAGCCTCAGTCATTTTATGTTATGAATCTCCACAGATTTAATTATGATGTTATCAGTGATAAAATGATCCTTAAAGGGATTCCAAACTCCCAACACATGTTGTGTTCATATTAAAGATAATGTTAAAAAAAAAGGTTTGAACCAAATTTTTTTGATTAAAAATAAATAATGAATGCATACCGTGAAAAACAAATGTTGTTTTTGCCGAAGCTCGTCTTCTCCATTTTTTTCAACCACTCGGAGTCTTCAAATTATGCGTCGCAATCTACAGACTTTGGCAATTCCTTTGAAGCGCGTTTAATTCATAAAAGTTTTAGTATTTTACGTCACGGTAGACTTTTAACAAAAGAAAAGTGTAATTAAACTAAGCTGCGTTTTTCTACTGTAGTATTTTTTTAACATACAGCAAAACAAATTTATTTGTATTATTTTTCCAAACATCGCAAAAAAAAATTTGTAAAAAGTAAAAACAATAAATTATTTTTATTTTATAGGAGCAACTTATTTTTTTACAGATATCTTAATAATTTTTAGATTTATATATCTTACTTATATTTCTTTATTTAAATTAAAACAAATATTAAAGCTTTACTTACCAATCTTATGATTTTCTTAAGAGTATTTTACATTATATAGAACATTTTATATGGTCTCTCGTTTTTGTGCAAGAGAGCCCAGTATTATTTATTCTAAATCTCACATTAAACAATCAAAACTATTTTCTAACTGCTCTGGTCATTTTTACGCTATGAAGTTTTTTTTTTTTCCATCGAAAAAAAGTAATTACAAGCAATTGCTTTCATTTAATTAGAGATATTTGATAAACTGTTAAATTTTTTTATTATAAAAATTTTTTGATTACGCTGGTTAAGTTTAAATTGCTGAACTTGCTAAATTGGATATGGATAAAAAAAAATCATTTCATTTTGCATTTGATTTTTGATAACAAAACTTTTGAAATGTCAGCAACTCCATACCAATTAGAACCTGTTAAGGTTATGAACAAAAAGAACAAGAACACACCAAACAATACAGTCAGTAGTATCAAATATAAAAGTTTTAATGTTGTTATGGCTAATGCGTCAAAAATAATTAACAGCAATAACAGCACAAGCCGGCATTATGAATTTTAAACTGTTACGGTTCAATACTTTGTAACCATCAAATTGAAAACATGAAGTACGTATATTTTTGCCCATTTTATACAATTAACATTTAACAAAAATACAGACAAATTATTATTAATTAACGCAATAATGACCACATTAATTAATGGCAACAACTCAAGACGGATAGTAATTTAAATTGTTAAAATATCGCAACGTGCGTTAAAAAACATTATATTTGCTATTTCCCAATTTATGTGCTGTAATTTGTGAAAACACCTAATGAAAATTTTACTAAACAATAGACGATGTGACGTCTGACTTTCTTGCGCAAAATTCGGGTAGTTCTGAATGTCACGCAATAAAATTTTGTTTTTACTCTAACATATTTTACATACTATAGGAACAAATACGTTCCTAGGGCCTTTTCTGATCTTAGAATAAATTAACACAATATCGCATAATTTTAGGGGCTTTTTATTTATTGCTAAGTCATTCTAAATAATAAGTAAATATAGTTAAAGTTAATATTTTAATAATTACAGTTGCAATATAACAAAAAAAAAGATGTTTAATGTTGAACTTTTTATTTAGTTATTTATTTTTTACCTACTTTTGTTATAAAAAGACTTTAGTACCCCCTTCATTTAAATAATTTGTTTTAAATATATTTCGACGTGATTATTCAAACTAATTTTTTTCGTTTGACTTCCCCAAGCAAATTGAGACAAAATATCGTCTAACCAAATAAAAATGTTGTTACTAATTTTATACGGGTAATTAATGTAAAACATTTATTTATCAGTCTTATAATTGAGATAATATTTTAATACGGGTTATTAATGTAAAACATTTTTTTAACAGAGTCTTGATTGAGATAATAAATATTCATAATTTATAAACATTAAATATATGGCGCAATAACAATTTATAGCAACAAACCAGCATAAAGTATTTAACGTTTTTAATATCTTTTTAAATATTAAAAGTAGAAAAAAAAAAAACTAAACAAATAACCAAAAAAACTTCGACTAAGTTTCTTTTGTTAAAAGTCTACCGTGACGTCAAATACTAAAACTTTTATGAATTAAACGCGCTTCAAAGGAATTGCCAAAGTCTGTAGATTGCGAAGCATACTTTGAAGACTCCGAGTAGTTAAAAAAAATGGAGGACGAGCTTCGGCAAAAACATACTTTGAAGACTCCGAGTAGTTGAAAAAAATGGAGGATGAGCTTCGGCAAAAACAACAACATTTGTTTTTCACAGTATGCATTCATTATTTATTTTTAATCAAAAAAATTTGGTTCAAACCTTTTTTTTTAACATTATCTTTAATATGAACACAACATGTGTTGGGAGTTTGGGATCCCTTTAAGTAGTATTTTATTTATATACACACACACATTTATAATATATAAAATAAAGTAATTTAATACATTCAAAAACATAAATGAAAAATTTTTTATTTCTTTCTTTTTCGTTTTATTATTATGTAGGTTAATTTTTCCTACTATTTACTTAGCAGTTTTTTAAGCTAAAACATTAAAAATTTTTAGCTTAAAAAACTTAAAACTTATATTAATATTTCTATTTTATTTTAATCTTTTTATAATTTTGTAGTTCTCTGTTTATAATTTTATAATTTATGTACAGTTTTTGTTAAAAAAATTATCAATTGTTTTTTAATGGTTAATAAACTTATATTATTGGTAAGGCTGTCAACAGGTACCCGGGCAACCGGGTACCCACCCATTGGTTACTGCCCGCATTATAAAATGACGAGTAATTGTTGTCCATGCAAAAAAACAAAATGTTTTAATTTACAAATTATCAATTCTAATTTTTTTTTAATTTTTCAATCATTAATTGAAATAAAACAATTTGAAACAATATGAAATTGATATGTAAAGTAAGATTTTGAAGAAATAGTTCTGATTTCTTTATCACCATTAGAACTTCTGAAATTTAACAAAAATGTTTGGAAAGTCATTTTAGTTTATGATTTGGAAACCCACCTTTTTATTCTTAATTTTGTTACAATGTTTTCTTTTACTTTTTAAATAAATAAAATGTTATAATAAAATTTCATTAATGTTTTGTAAAAGCTAGTTGTTCTTTCTTCTTTATAATTTGCTTTTAAAAACAAAGTAAGTTTTAAAAACATTTTAAAAACTAATTTTATAGAAAAAAGAAATGAGTAAAGTATCAAAAGTTTGGTCTTATGCAGACCGAATTGATAAGAACAGCGTGAAGTGCAAGCAATGTGAGGCAATTTTGACAGCGAAAGGTGGCAACACAAGTACTATCTGACACCATCTTACTGGAACACATCATATAGATATTGATGGCATTGTCAGTTTAGGCTTACCAAACATTTTGCCTTTCTATACAGCTTTGCAGCCTAAAATGACAAAAGAAAGAGAACTAGTTTTGTATCAGAAAATAGCAGACTTCATTGCTCGTGATGCATACCCAATAAGTTGTTGAAATTATTGAAATAAATAGTTGAAGGTGATGAATTCCTTAGCTTGTTGAAATATACAGATCCAGACTGTTGTTAAAACTTGTTCAACTACCACAAAACTGATAAAGAAAAAATACGACGAGACACTGTCAAATACGTCAAGTCACTGAAACTGAAATTAGGTAAGGTCCAGTTTGTAGCTTTTACAACAGACATGTCGACTAGTAATCAAAACATTGCATATATGTGTGTATCTGCGCATTGGGTTGGAATGGGAGCTGACATTTGCAATCTTGCAGAAACAAGAATATCCTGAACGGCACACTGGAGAAAACATCAGTATTCGTTTAAAGTATGCTGTTGACGAGTGGCGAATTACTGTTCAGAAAATCACTACTACAGTCCATGATAACGATTCAAATATATACTGAGCAATCGGTTTTGTTGATAAATGGCCAGATCAGTGCTGTTTTGCTCACATGCTACAGTTAGCCATTGGAGCTAGTCTGAAACTTCCAGCAATTGTGAATATAATTCGGGCTGCAAGGCAATTGGCGGTACACTTCAAGCGGAGTACATTAGCAATGCAGGAATTGCATAACAAACAAACAGCACTGAGATCTAAGGGTGATGAAAAAACATTGGAAGTCATCATAGACTGCTCTACTCGATGGAATTCCACGTTGGACACGCTAGAACGATTAGTGAAGCAACGTTGGATAATTGGAGCCATGCTGTCAGAACAAAATTTTACAACAAAAAAAATGTGTCAACTCTACAAATGATGGATGAAAACTGGTTGCTTGCGCAAGCCATTATACCCATTCTAAAACCATTAAAGCAGGTAACAACTATGTCATCTGGTCAGAAATATCCTTTGTTGTCATTAGTTTATCAACTGTTGTCTATTGTTCTAAAAAATGTTCGAGCAGCAAAACCAGACGAATGCACTGCTGCCAAAAATTGGAGAAATGTCATTGCTACTGAAATAACAAAGCGATATTATCCAAAAGGATTTAGTTTACTATCTGGACCAAGAGCATCTGTATTAGATCCATGTTATAAGCTTTTAAAATTTTAAAAAGACCCTATTCGAAATGAAACATACTCCGCCATTAGAGCTGAAATAGAAACTATTGTTATGCCAGTATTGGAAGAAAATATCGTAGTAGTAGAAGAACTGATGCCAATGTGAGCACCGTATCAAGTAGAGCCGGATTTACCAAAGGAGAATGTTTTTTATGAACTAGCATTGCTGTGCACAGCCAACGAAGGGTTTGTACATACGGATAAATTGGCATTTTACCTTTCGGAAATGCCAATAACTGTCAACAGAAATATCTTAGAGTTTTGGCAAGATAACACCAAAAGTTACCCAAAGCTTTCTATTTTGGTTCGCAAGTACATGTGCATACCTGCAACTTTCGTGCCAGCAGAATGCGTTTTTTTAACTGCTGGACATGTGGTCAATCAATGGCGTGCATCATTAGCACCCAAAACAGTAGACTTTTTTCTTAACCATAAATAGGAGTTTTGTAACTTGGACACTTAATGTAAAATAAAGTTTAGATTTAAGTGAAAATGAATGACATCATTGATTGAGACATTTTTATTGCTTTTTATATTTTATAAGTACAACTTTGATAAAAAATAATGTTTTTTAAGGGGTACGCGGGCAAGCATTTTTACAATTTTTGACAGCCTTAATTATTGGTTAGTTTTGTCATAATTATTAATACAAAATTTATTATAATATTTTCTATAAAATACTTCCTTCTAAAATTTTCTTTTTCAAAATTGGTTATTTTTTTATGTTTAATATTTATGAATTTTTTCCAATAAAATTTATTATTTTCTAATATTATTTTTCAATGTTAAATACTTTCTTAAAAATTATTATTATTTTTAATTGTCTGTAGGTTTATGCTGTAGAGTCTACAAATTTAAGTAAAGAACTGATTGGTTATTGTGTTTTAGACATTCGATCTGCTCAGCTTGATGGCAAAAAGGTATGTTCAAGGTATTTTTTATTTATTTTTTTGAACAAAGCAACTGTTTTAGTGTTTGTTTAGAAACCTAATTTCAGATTTTTTTTTTAGAAGGGTGAATGGGTCAGTTTGTTGAACAGTAAATACCAAAGTTTAAAACCAGAAATAAAGACTTCATTAATTCTTGAAATTGATCAAGTCAAAAATGATGATGAACAAAAAAATACAAAAAAAGGTTTGATGGTTTTATATTTGGTATATAAATATTTATGTATATATATGTGTATATATATATATGTATATATATATATATATATATATATATATATATATATATATATATATATATATATATATATATATATATATATATATATATATATATATATATATATATATATATGTTGTCTATCAATAGATGGAGGTGCATATAGCATGGGTCTTTAAGAAATAAAAACGCTATCTTTATGCATGCAAAAGTTCAGTTTCAGTATTTAATTTGAGAGTTTTGAGTCATTTAACATGGAAATATTTTGACTGTGTTATTACTATAAACAGTTTTGGGTTGATTATTATTATTCTTTGTGGGATAATTCATTATTAATGCATAAAGTTTTCTTAAAATAAATTTTACAATTGAAATAAAATTCATTTTAGTGAAATCAATATTGTCCAGTCAAAATGACTCATTGGGAGTTGTATTAGACCAAGAAAATGGATATTATCTGATTGGTCAACAATGCAATGAATGTAAGATATTTGTTCTATCTGTTTCAATTGGTGGTGCGAAAAATTTGATTAAGGTAATAATGATTTCTGCTATATATATATATATATATATATATATATATATATATATATATATATATATATATATATATATATATATATACACGTATGTATATATATAATTACTTCAATTAATAAAAATGAGTTAATAAATATTGTAAAATCCAATTATTTCTAAAGATAAATAAAAATAATCTATTCTGTGATATCTAACTGCAAATAAAGTAGGGCTGTACCGGTTTTTAATTTTTCCAAATTTCTACTAACAGATCCGGCCGCAATTGGAGCCAGAGCTGGATTTCAAAGCAAAATTACACTGAAAATGGTCAACAATGTTGACTATTTAGATCACCAAGTGACAGTTGTTTTCTATTAAACATCATTTTTGTTGTTTAAAAGTTTTATAGCAATTTCTATAGAAATTAACAGACATTTTATATAAATCCTATAGAGTTTCTATAGGCCATATGTTTCAAAAATTTAGAGAAATATAGAACTTTTTTTCCCGCGATGTTGTCTCTCCGCCATTGTAGTGAATCAGCGTGTCTATATATTTTCGATTCTTCTAGATATTGGCTTAACTGAGTGTCAATGCCTATTGGTAGTTGTTGTTATGTGTTGTGCCACAAGCGGGCATAGACTGAATTATTTCATCTGTATATATTGCCATTGTAATGATGATAATGTATAAGAACTATCCAGCTGGGATTTTTTTGCTGGATTTTCTTTAATTTTTTCAATCTAAAAAGGTTTCTCCTCAATGCCTTTAAAACGATCTAATGACTTGATTAGGATTGACTTCATAGTCTTTACACCTGCATTATTGCAGAATATCGTGTGTCTTCTCTTCAGAATTTTTTGTTGTGTTGTTGTTTGAAATTAGGCTCAGCTAATTAAATTGTAAAGAAATGTAAATACAGATGCCAAAACAAACAAGATGTTCAAAAATTAAGTATTAAGTATACATGTTATTATGGGCAAGAAAGTTGAAATAAATATCTGACCAAAATTTAAAAATCCGGCAAAAATTATGCTGGATTTGCTAACATTTTGCCGGAGCCAGATTTGGGCCGGATTTGTAAAAATGGCCGGATTTCGGCCGGAAAAGGAGCCGGAGCCAAAATTCGGCCTAAAATTAAGAAGTTTTCAGAAAATTCCAGAAAAAAAAAAAGTAATTAATTTGAAAAAAAAACTCTATTAGTTTTATATTAAAATCTGTTATATTAAAAATAAATGATGTGAAAAATCAATCCAAAAACTAATTAAATAAAAAATTTTCTTTTATAGTTTCTTACTTCTTGGAAACTAATTTGGATTAAGTTGTGAGAAAGATTTTTTTTTGACTAAAGTATACCAAAATATTAAAAAAATATCATAATACATATTTTTAAATGTATTCACCTTTTGAGTTCCAAAAGCCAATTTGTGTTACTTGTCTCTCTTAACTTTTAACTGCCAAACAAAAGCAATGCTTTACAGAAAAACAAGTTGCCACTAAAACTTCTTTTTAATAATAATTGTTTTGAGTTCAAAAGTTTACAGCCTGTAAAAAAAAACTGAGTATATACTTGATGTTTGCTTGATCAGTCAAACACAATGACAAGTTTGAAACTTTATAAAATGTTTTAATACTAATTATTTCTTTTTTTTTAATTAAAAGTTAAAAATAATAGTAATTAAATTTATGCATTTTTTTTTTTCAAACTTCTGTTTTTTTTTTTGTAGTTGTTGAATCCAACTTCAAACATTAGCTCAGAGAATGGATATTATTTTTATTACTCATTGTTTGGTAATGATGTTACTAATGAAACCTTTTATGACTTATTGAGTACTTCAATTCCGACTGAGCGAGCCACAGTTCGTATTTGTGCAACAAGTGAAAGATTGTTTAATTACTTGAAAAGAAAAAACTTACTCGAAGTATGATATATTTTTTTATTTAAACTTTTTAATTTGTTTTATATACATACATATTTTATACACATATATGTTTGTTGTATGTATATATATATGCATGTTCGTATTATTTTATTATTGTATTGGTTTTCTATTGATTACGTTTAGTTGATTTTTAATTATCATTAATTTAATTATTTTTTTCTATTTACATTTATTCTGTTGTTTTTTTATTTTGCTTGACTAATCTAGATCTTTTTTTGTTCTGGAGAAAATTATCTTGGAAAAACTACTGTTTCATTGGATTCGTTGCTTGTTGACAAAAATTTTTCTTCATCCCTTTCATTAGAAGGAATGTTTCCTATATTGACTATGTCTTCTTCTTCATCAGATGCCATGTTGGGTGTCTCTGTTGTATTAAAAAGAGAAGAGGTCATTCAAGAACCAAATGTTAGCCCTGTAGTTCCAACACAAGCCCATAAGGTAAATGATAATGCTATATATCAGTTATTATATAACAAAAAGGTTACTATAAGGTTACTAAGGTTACTAGTTATTATAAAACAAAAATAACTTTTTAAAACTAATAATTTAAAAAAAATAAAACTAAAACTAAAATAATATTCACAATTATGTTATGTTTGTGTTAAAAAAAATTTTTTTTTTTAAAGAATTGGGCTCAAATTTGTTTGATCATATACAAATACGTTAATTCTAGATTTTCAAATTAACATCCAAATTCAAATATATGGAATCAGAATTTTCCAAATGCTGAATGAATGAAAACAAATATTTTTTTGTTTTCTAACAAATACTCTTTAAAAAAAAAATTAATTTAAAAAATTATTAGTGTTACAAATGAAAAAAAACAAAAAACAAAGAACCTATTTATATTTCCCAAATATACAATGGTTAACTTAGTTTATGGAACTGAAGATACATTTCAGTCAAATGCAAATACAAATAATTAAGAAATTTCTATCAAATACAATATAAATACAAATATGCCAAATAACTCCTTTTTATTAAATACAAATACAAATTCAAATACAAGTATGTATTCAATCCCAACCTTGTTTACTTACTAAAGTTATATATTATAAATCTAGTAAGAATAATATATAGTTAATTAGAGATCAGTTTTTTCTGAAGGAAACAGTTCTTTGCATTGTTTGAAAAAATTCAGAAGAAAAAATTTAAGTGGTAGTAATAGTTACTTTTTAAGCAGATTTGTTAATAATTGTTTAAGTTGTTTTAAAAACCCTCGGTATCAGTCTAGATTCAACACTTTCTATGAATCAGTACATAAGCAACACTGTTAAATCCTGCCACTACCAGCTTCATGCTCTTAACCATATCTTTTCATGTCTCACCAAAGAAGCCTTAAATTGCTTGTGGCATTAATTACTTTCAAATTAACTATTGTAACAGTTTTTAATTAGGTACTTACTAAAAAATCTCAAAAAACTCCAATGTGTTCCAAATAGCTTCCATCATTTCTCATTCTCTTTTCCAGTTAAAGTCAGTTACCAATTTATCAAAGAATAATCTATACTAGCTGAGATCAAACCCGTAAAAATATGGGTCTTTGTAAATCTATTGCATACTGAACTTTTTCATACTTTTTCTTATATATCCTAGCTTTCCGGATCCGTAAAATACAGATCTTCACCAATTTACATATCTATTTCTAGTTGAAAATTTCTATACCTATTCTTTATTTACTTCAATATTTTTTAGTAAAATAATTTATTCTGAAAAAAAATTTATAAGCAAATAACTAAACATGCGCACCTTTTCTGTATACGTAGAGCTTATAAGATACTTATAATTAGCTTTGTTTTTCTGCTAAATGCATTTCATTGATAGCTCAGTGATAAAGTGCGCTGTCATCAGTGTTGTTTTCGAGGGTTTAAGACCTCTTAGCATAATAAGTTTTGAAATTTTTTCAATCTTGCTTATATATTTATAGCAAAAAAAATAAAATTTTCAAGTTTTCTCATTTTATTGATATATAAGATAATATATAAGATAAAATAAAATTTTAAATAAAATTTTAAAGTTTTCTCATTTTATAGATTTTTATTATATGTTATTATTCCATATAATGCCTGCAAACTTAAGATATGCTAAAGGCATTTCTCTATGGGCATTTGTTTTTAAAAGTTATTTCTAAATGTATTTTAAATGTCTTCTAAACATTCTAATGTAAAAAACGTTTAAAAGACTTTAAAAAACATTTATAACACATTTAGAATGTAACTTTTAAAAACAAATGCCATTAGGGTTACACTTACAGACCTTTGCACATAACGCTATATAAAGATAACTAAATCAAATATACAAATAGAACTAACAAAGATCTTAGAGCACTAATACATAGTCATAAAAAAAATTCTAAAGAAGTAAAGAATAATATTAAACGCTAATCTAAAAGTTAAGCCAAAAAGATTTTGCCCATTGACATCAGCTTGTGGCAAAACAAACCTTTATGCGTCAAGTTTCCTTTTGCATTTATCATACATTTTTTTAATTATTAAAAATAATTAAAAAAATGTATAATAAATGCAAAAGGAAACTTGACACATTATCATACATTATCAACATATTATGTTGCATAAAAATGCATAAAAATATATAAAACTGGTACAGATATATCATTTTCATGGATAAGAAATTATTTTAATAAATAAATAGTTTTTGTCTTTATTAGAATATATCCCATAAAAATATATTTCATATATCTTTAATAGAAAGAGTTTTTTAAAAAAATGGAAATAAAATTTTATTTCTATGACTATCATTTTGAAAGGTCTACAAAGCAGATGACGTAGTTTTAGCAATCAGAAATTATTGAGAGAGGGGCAAATCTAAAGTTGAAGTTTCAAATTTTCGAATTGGATGTGACAATTTCTTTCGTGTTTTTTCAATCTTGTCAAATTTTTTAAATATAATAACATAACTACAAAAAATAAAAAAAAACAGCTTGAGCAAAAAAGACTTGAAAAAAAAAACAGCTTGAGCAAAAAAGACTTAAAGAAGTTTATTTATATTACACTAGCTGTCATGACCCGTACGATACAAGTCATGGTAAGTCTAATCCACCCCCGACTATTTCTAATTTGTTCCTAATTTAGTCTTTATACTTTAATTTATTTTAGTAAATGGCAGAAAATAAATCAAATTAAAGTTCTGGTGGTTAGTAAAATGCAAACTTTTTTGCAAAGTATAAATCTATTGCTTGTTTAATAATTAATTTAAAAGAAAACAGTCTAATTTAAATAAAATATATCGAATACCAATATATTTAATTTAAAAAATTGGTGGGAATGTTTTAAATATAATGACTGTTGTGCTCATTAAAATGTCTTGGTTTGCTAAAAAGTACGCAGTTTACATTTTACTGACTACCTAAAGTTCTTGCCTTCTGGTTATTTTTTAATTTACTATACTTAAGAACTATTTAGTATTTTATTACATTATTACTTATTAAGGTGACCAACTATTTTTATATAAAAAGAGTACACTTAGCAAGTATTTCATAGGTAAAAAAAAATTTTTTTACTCATGCGTCAAGACTGTCAATCATGCCGTACATACTGCACATCAAAGATCAGCCTTGGGATTATGTACACAAATATTGGAAAGATAGATATATCCATCTCTTTTCGCAAATGCAATTTTTATGTTGTTAGAAAAAGAGGTCTGTAATATCTATCTCTCCAGGAACAAAATACAGCCTCTCAATTGTGCCAAAATCAACAGCCAAGTGTGCACGCAAAATTAAAATCTCTGACAAACTTGTGTCTGCTGTTTGTCCTGTCCTCTGACGTGCCAGAAACGTTAAGCAATATTTGCGCGTGAAATTCATATCACTGTCAAAATAATTTTAAATATTTAATTAATAAAATTGAAATAAAATGATCTAAAAAATATGTTTTAGAACTACAAATGAGTATAAAATTATACAAATGAGTACTTTCAGAGTACAGGATTTGAAAAGTACGGTTTGTGAAAAAAAGAGTACAAAACTCAGTAAATGAGTATAGTTAGTCACATTATTACTTGTTTACTATAAAATTTTCTTCATAATAAAAGCAGAGTTGTTAGTCCTTGTCTTGAAATTTTTGGCCTTGGAGTTTATAAGAAAATACATAAAATACATAGAATTCAAAGTTTTCTTTCTTTATTTTACATAATTAATTGTATAGTTAATCACTCTTAATTTTAGGTAATTACTTTATTAACATAAGGCAAAAATTTAAGTCTTTGGCCTCGAAAATGTTTGCGTAAGCGTTGGCCTTGAAACTCTTATTCTTGGCCATTCTTGGTAACATGTGGCCTTGGCCTTGTTAACAACTCTGAATAAAAGTATCTTTAGGTGATAAAAGTATGACAGTTGTCTAACATTTCTTCAGGTGTTTTTGGAAACTTAGGCTATGATAACAGTATTTTAACTCTCTTTAAAGATTTATTTAAAAAGCAATTTTGGACATTGAAAAAAGGGCCCAAGAGACCTAGTTTATTTCAAATAAGTTAGCTTTTTTATAAAAGCCTTTCTGTATAAAAACTCTTAACAAATTCATACAATTAAAATGTTTTTACTGTGGAATTAGGTAAATAAAGTTTTAAAACTGTTGTTTGTGTAATCGATACTTAATGCAAATGGAAACCGTCTTGATTGTACAAAAGGTGATAAAAGTATAAACGGTTTCTATTCACATATAAAAAGATAACGAAAATATAAAAAATATATAAATATACTTATAAAAACAATTTAATTTGAAACATTCTTTCATTATTCTTTTAGTAAATTTTATGAAGATTATCAAGCTTTGTTTTAGCTTTTTGAATACAATCAACATTCAGAACATTAATTCTGCTATGTAGGAACTTTCAAAATCAGTCATAAGAGAAGGAGTTTGACCTAAAAATGGAACAGAATTATTATTTAATACACTTATTGCACATTATTTGTTATTTATTTATTTGAAAACTCAAAAATGTGAAGAAAAAAAAAAATACAATAATAATGCTACACTCTAGCTGTAAACTCACAAGCAAAGTCTCAACACTCTAATTTGATTTTTTTTACCTTGAGGCTTTTTAAAAATGGGTACAGTATTATAAAATAGAAATGTACAATAAAAGCAATCAATTAATGTACTAATTCAAGTATGAGTACAACAACACTTGAGCCAGAAGAAGCAGCTAGAGCTATATATATATATATATATATATATATATATATATATATATATATATATATATATATATATATATATATATATATATATATATATATATATATAAATACAATAATATTACTACACTCTTACTGTAAAATCACAAGCAAAGTCACAACACTTTAAAGTAATGGAAACTACATAACCACTTAAACATAACACGCATAGAAGCACTTTATGTATTTAAGATCTTATAACTGATTTTATAAATATTAAAGATTATAATAGAGATAATAAAGATTTGAGAGTACCTTATCATGTGGTCAAAAATATAAAGTGATATATTATATGGTCAAGTGTAACAAATCTTCTTTAAAAACTAAGAGTCAAATGAATAAGTAAGCAGCATTAAATTAAACATTATATAGGACTAATTAATTTGTATTTAAGACTAAAATTTTGTCTAACTGCAAACCTATAACTATAATACTGGGACAAACTAACACTTTGCTCTAGTTAATTGTGCCATCATCATTTTTTTCTTCTACTTCTGCCATGTTTTTAAATGCAGAAGCAAATGGGTTTTCTTGATTATTTAAAGTTTGTAAGAGTTGCATTAACTTATTCATACAATCAGCATTACCAAGTTACTCCATTCTGAATGACACTGCTACATTAGGATCATATATATTTAACTGACAATACATGGGTAAAAAACCTTCTTCAGGCCTTATATTTCCAACACGATGCAAAATTTGCCCATAAACCCTAAAACAAAAAGGGCAATTATTTGAGGAATGAGGTATTTTAGCTGTGAAGGAAGCAAAAGATAAAAAGGAATTATAACACATATCCTGATATCTTTTATTTCTATGGCAGTTTATTTCAGCTCACCTAGGCTCATCTCTTTCATTTTAACAACAATTTACCTCAGCTAGCCTAAGCTCATCTCTTTCATTTTGGTGTTGGTTAAATTCAATTTGCCTAGCCTGGTTTCTTTAATTTCAAGCGAAGCCTTATAATTTTCTTATTTAATTATCAGACATAACTAAGTGTGTGTAAAAATGATGCTTAATAAAACAGAGTATAATATAATAATCTAATTATACTTTAACTGTACTATTAGTCATATTTAAATTTGATGTTTTAAAATACAATAGCAATGTGTAAAGATAACATGTTTCTACCAAGAACTTAATCTAAAGTTATAAATAAATTGATGTAATCTTTATAACTGAGTAATGTTATGTAGTTATTAATAATTATTGGCAAAATATTATTAATATTTGATCAAAAAAAGAATAAAAAGTGATTAACAAAAGTAATGCTGATGTGATGTAATAATTTTATCATCATCATGATCATCATCATGATGATGATAAAACTGTCATCATTGTTTTCATTATCATTTTTAAAGTGTCTTTAATAACATTTAAAAGTAAAAGTAAAATATAAAAAAATGAAAAAAAAATCTTTTTTTTAAGATTCGCCCAGCTCCATACGATGCAAACAATCAGAAACTTGATTTTTCATCAGCACCCAAAATGGATGAATCACAAAAAGACCCATACAAGGAAATACCACTTACTCCACCACAAAAACCTGAAAAACCCCATATAAAACATTCTGTAGCACAGGTAAATTTATTTTATATAGTTTTCCATACTTTTTATTGCATACTTTGTATTATATTTATACTATTTGTATAAATACTCAAGAAAAATTTTTTTTACTAATTTATTATTGCTTTAGTATTATTTTTGGTTGTTGTTTTTCTTGTTTAATTTCTGTTCATGAACATTGAGTACTCTTTTTGAAGAATAAACTAACACAGTGTATACATGTGTGCATGTATACTTATGTATGCATTTATACATGCACACATACTTGAGGTTAAAAGAAATC
>NC_061164.1:9673906-9691406 GCF_022113875.1 Hydra vulgaris | reverse complement strand
AAAAAAAAGGTAAGCAAAAGTTAACATGTCAGCAACTATTATTATATGCTTTTTTAAAAATGGTTGATTTGCCTTCGTTCCCTTCTACTTTTCTATATATTTTCAACAAGTTAAATAATCTTAATAGGTCTAGTTAGGATATACCCAGCCATGAGGATATACCCAGGCATTACAATATACCCAGGCATGTCCATATACATAAGGATATACTTGTAGTGCCTAACATGTCTATTATTTTTCATGGCATAGTTGTAATCCTTTATAGTGTTTACTATTTGTAAATATATATTCACTAAAAATTTTCACTATAAAAAGTGTGGCAGATACTGGTATGTACCAAAGCAGTTCTTACCCCCATATCATGAAATTCCTCCAAGAAAAAGAAAAAAGATTGCAAAAAGGTCCCTGAAAAGCAACCATAGACCAGCATGAAAATTAATAATAAATAATAGAAATTAATAATTTATTTCTAAATTATTTTCTAGTATCTGACCAGCTTTGCAGAATTAAAAAGATAACATTACCTTTGAGAGAAGGGTTGTATTAATTAAGCATTTAAGGAAAACTCTTAGTCAGAAAATATTTATGAGAAATTAGCAGCATGCTCCCCATATAAAATACAGCCTTCAGAATTAGGTGAAATGAGGTTGTCAAATTATTGCCGATCTTAATCTTTTAGAAGTCTGCAAACAATGGTTTTACCATAAAACATAGAAACAAAATTGACAATTTTTCGCAAACCTCAAACACTTCATGTTTGACAGTTAGGTTGGCATTTCTGAATGCTGACCCTAATTCTGGCTAATAATGGCTTTATAACTCAATGATATAGCTGATATATATATACATCAATGAAAAAAAATTTAATAATAATTTAATTATTAAATACAAGTAAACTATAATTATTATAATTACATAAATATATATAATTATTAAACAACAACAATTGTTAGTACGTATTAGCATTAAATATTTAATACTAATATAACTTGCATTGCAATACTAACTTATTGCTAATGAAGTCTAAATTTATCAAAAATTCTTTGGAATTTTTTTGTCTATTTAGTCTCTGTTAATTTATGCAACTATTTAATTTATGCAACTTTATACTGAACTGTTGCAAAAGAGAATATATGTACGCTTAACATTCCCTATACCTATTCAAGTCACTGGATGTGTGTAATTACACTGGGACTATGGTAATATCAGTCGATTTATGTACGCATTGATTATTTTTAATATTCTGAGAAACTTGAAAAAGTATAAATAATAAATATAGTTATAATTAAACAAAAATAATATTTAAACATAGACTTTTAAAACATCAAAATCCAAAAATTTGTCATCTTAAAATGAGATAAACCCTCATCCTTATTTGCTGGGCCTCAAAGTATATAACTTTAATCATCCACAGCTCTATGTATATATATGACTACTAAAAAAAATTAAAAAATCTAAACATTTTTTGCTTACAAAAAAATAATTTGTTTATGAGCATTTTAAATAATCTGGTTTCAAAGTAATATTAAATAACCTGGTTTCAAAGTAATATTAATTATGTGGTAGTGGTAGAGCGCTCGTCTAATAAGCAAGAAGTTCCGAGTTCAATCTCACCATGTCCTTGGTAGAACAGTGCTGAGCTTGTTTTTCCATACAGTGGCGTTGTTCTTTAAGGTTTGTGTTTCAGAGTTATAGAGTTGAGAGAGGCTAGTAACCACAACTAAAGTAATTTCCTTGACTGTAGTGGCCTTCTCAGCTATGGGGAGGTAAATTAACATAAAAATAAACTTATATATGTTAAAATATGTTCATTATATAACTAAAAGCAGGTAAGAAAATTAAAAATATTATCACATTTAAAACCACAAAAAGAAATTTGTGAAAGAGAGTGGGGGGGGGGGGTAAAAGGAGTGCAAATTTGTTGCATAGTTTAAGGGGAGAGGGGTCAGTAAATTGAGACAATTTGTTATTAGGGAGGGGGGGGGAGAACAAAATTATTCAAAATTGCATAATGAAACTTTTACATTCAAACCAAAAAGTTTACTCTTTAGGACTTATTCAAGATATGGAACAAATCACTTTAACTGATAGATATCAATGTTTTTAATAATCCTAACTGCAAAGTTTTTTAAAATATTTTGTTAGTTTTGATTATAAACAATCAAATTCAGCAATTTGAAAATGAAATTCTTCAAAATCTTTTTTAAATCTCTTTAAAATATCAATAAATTATTTTAAGTATGTCAATGTTTCTTTTTCTATTGCTAGGTTAATATCGATTTAAGTCTGTTTTATGTCAAAATGTCAAAAAGTATTGAAAATTTAGATTCTCCTTGAAACAAATTCTTCAGTATGTGCAAAAAAAAAAAACCTATGGCTATGTATTTGATAAAAAAAGTGATTGTTGTCAAAATATACTTACTTGTTGAGTTCAGAAAAAAATTAGGCAAAAAAAAATTAATACAGAAAGACTACTACTTTTGTAAAATAATCAATACATATTGGCTGATTATTTTACAAAAATGATGAATTAAAAAATCGTTGCATACACATTCAATTTTTGTGATCAGTATGCAAAAGATATTTCGTGTGTGGTAGATCATATAGTTGAACAGTTTACTTAACACAGGGCCTAAGTGTGAAACAGTTAAAAAAAAAAAAAATTGGTAAAAATGTAATTATTGTTATTTTTAATATTTAAATCAAAAGTTTTTAATTAAAAATAATTGAATATTGGGCAAAAAGAATTGATTTAGGTCTTTATGATTTATAATGATAATTGTAAACTGTCTTTATTTTAAGGTGTTATTCAGCTAACTCAGTTGCCGAAACCTTTACCTGTACATAAGCATGCAAGAATGCATGTAAGAAAAAAAAGTTTATATAAAGAGTTTAACTAAAGAAACATTAATATTAATTTATAAATTATAATTTTGATATTTGTTTGTAATTTTGATATTTCTTGTACCAAAGAGTTTTAGAAACACAAATTTACTGAATATAGGTGTAAACATCCACAAGATTCGCCCTTCAGCAAGGTTATATGAAAGATTTCGTTTTTAGAACAGATTACATGGAAGTGATAAACAAATGCTGTAGAAAAATATATATCCTTTTTTTTTATTATAGTTTTATTATAGATTCCAAAGGCCATTTTATATCTGCGTTTAGGAAATACATTGAACTAATTTAATTTGTTAAGATTATTTAGATAAATCAACCATTTTCAAAAAAGCAAATTTTAATTTATTGGTTTTTTGACTTTTTGCTCGTCAAAGGTAGCATAAATTTTATTATTTTCAAAACATGTGCAGTTTTGTGACTAAATTTGAGTTGTAATAAGTTCATTTTTCCAGTGAATAAAATATGCAACCCTCAGAATCAGAAAAAATGAGGTCGGCAATAAATTGCTAACCTCAAACTGTTAGAGGTCGGCAAACAAATTTTTATACTAAGTTATGATTACTATAAAACATAGAAATGAGGTCAGCAATTTTTTTACGACCTCAAACACTATTAGGTTGGCATTGCGAAATGCCAACCCTAATTTCAAGGTATGAATATGAAATTCTTTCTAAAAAAATCTACAACATTTTATTATCTCAATTCACCAGAGACTGCTCATAAGTATAGAATGTTTGTAAACAAAATGGTTTCAAAGAAGCTTTTAAAGTTTAAGCACTTTTTATATTTCAATAAACTCTTTGACTGTTTGAAAGTACCTTGGATAACTTTTGAAAAAGTCAAGATTTTCTGAAGCTTTAAATTGAATTATCTTTTAAAGCAATTTGAATTTTAGCTATATATATTATTTCATTTTCAAGTTTTTTTTCCAAAATGATTTGAAGCTGTCCCTTAAAATTTCAAGAAAATCCAAGAACCCAACTGTTTTATTTTGCTTCATTCTTGTTGAAAATTATATAGTCAGTAAACAAGTTTATTTCAACTTTTCTTACACCATAGAAAGGTAGTTTAGATAGTGGAACAGAATAGGGTAAGGCAGGGTGAATTCGTCACGGAGTGAATCCGTCACTTATGCAACTCAGCTTTAAAATAATAATGCAAAAAAACTAAGAAGTCTACTTACTAGGTTTTTTCGGAACTTTTTCAACTGATATTTGTAGAATATACTTAAATAAATGTTTTTTTGTATATTTACCTTCGATTATTCTCTAAATATTGCAAGTTAAACATTGAAGGTGAAAAAATATTTTTCTATTTAAATGCCTATGTTCAAAAAAAAATCAAAATACGCAATGTTTTGATCACAAAGTATATATTTTTTGGTTGATCAATGTCAGTTTTTTTTTAAATAATAGTTTAAGCTGCTAAGTTTTTGCTTTTGGAGTCTTCATGTAATGATTGCTAGCACATGTTAAAATGAGGGGCAACTTTGTCATTAAAGATAAGTTAATACTGAAAATAAATTAGGTTATTTCATCATGCAAATTTTTAAACTACCAAGTGCTGTTTGAAAGAAAAACAAATTATGCTCAAAATGCTTCAGAGCTTTAGACTTAAATTTTTATATTTATAATGTTTTTATTTTTGTTTTATATATTTATAGTGTCTCTGCTAAAGTAATAGCATTAAAGGGTTCATGTGAAGTACAAAAGTTAACTATTAGTGAAAGTGGCACAATAACAACATACCTGGCCACTGTCAATGCAGCAGGAGATAGCTTACCACCATTTTTCATATTTAAGGGAACAAAGATTCCAGATGCATCTAAATTTCTTTAGGGTACAAAAGTACTTTGCAGTAAAAGTGGATATTTTGATCAATAGATTTTTATTGCTTTTTTACATCATTTAATGAGTTTTGTACAAAAGTGAATGGAAAAAAAGTATTGTTAATTATGGATGGCCACAAAAGTCATATGACTATTGAAGCAATTGAATTAGCAATAGAGATGGATATTGAAGTAATATGCATTCCACCTTGTAGTACACATCGCCTTCAACCACTTGACACACATGTTAATAAAGTAGTTAAACATATGTGGTCTGAAGCCTTGTCTAATTACTTAGCTGAAAATGATGATATTTCTTGCACTTGCGCGGTTACACGGTTTTCATTTATGCTAAAATCATTATTTGATATTTTCTAAAAAAAGTTTAACAGTTGGCGTCCTATTAGATTTTTATTTATTTGAATTCACCTCCTCAAGGCCATGAAGG
The DNA here is from genome assembly GCF_022113875.1 of Hydra vulgaris. Lineage (NCBI taxonomy): Eukaryota > Metazoa > Cnidaria > Hydrozoa > Anthoathecata > Hydridae > Hydra > Hydra vulgaris. The sequence continues at coordinate 9,686,226 of NC_061164.1, read as the reverse complement.
CCACTACAGTTAAAAAGGCTACTTTAGTTGATACAACCCTCTCTCAACTCTAAAACTCCAAAACACGAACCTTGGCAAACAAGGCAGCTGCGCAGAGAAACAAGTTGAGTGAGGTACTACCAGGAAAGCGGTGGGGATTGAACTTTGAACTTCTAGGTTAACTATTCTAGATTAGGGAAATCATTCTACTGTTACCTCAATAATGTTATATGTTAAAGTTTTTTTCCTAGGTAAGCTGCCTTTACCGCTAGTAAGGAATTTTGTCTATCGCCTAAGCAATATTTTTTTTTAATAAGTTTAACTGTACTGACGAATTTGCCATGTAATTGACGAATTTGCCCCTCATGATTTGATGATGAAAAAATCAAGTTCTACGCTAAAGTAACTTTAGAATTTATTTTGATTCAATACATTAACATAGTAAAGATCCTAATTAATAAAAAAAAAATATTAAACTAGAAAAAATAACTTATTTATATGAAAATTCATTTTTTTGGAGTAAAACATGACGAACTTGCCCCATCTTACCCTGACCTTTTTATTTAGGATTGATTCAATGTGTGATAATCTTCTGATTTAGGATACTTAATAATGATTGATTAAATGAGTGAAAATTGGTTAAATGGAATTGTGTTATTTAAATTGACACATAAAATGTCTAAATACAAATTTACCTTGGCAGAAAAAGTTCATTAAATATATCAATACTATTATTTTATACTATTTATATTATATTATTCTTTAACTATTAGACTCTGGACCAATTTTTACAAAATTACATTTAGAGTACCTTTACTGGTGGAAATTTGGCATAAAGAAGTTAACATGAAGGATATATTTATTGGATTAGCACAGATTCGGCTGGCTGATGTTCTTTTAAATGAAAATACTAATGTAAGACCCTGTAATAAATGTAATCTGTAACTGGTCCATGCTGGACTGTGTTAAATTTTAAATTTTAAAATGTTATGTTCAAAGCTTTAAGCTTTCATGAAAAAGAGTTCATTATTAGGGTTTAAAATGTTAAACATTTGAAAACATGTATGACATAGAGATTGAAAATATTGTCTTAGTTTACAAACAGTGTGCACTCATAGACTCATAAATAATATCTTTAACTTTATCTCAGGCTTCATATATTTTAACAAATTAATATGTGAAAAATTATAAAAAGTTTTTATAACAGTAATAAATTATAAATTAAAAATAAATTATGTTAAGTTTACAGTAATAAATTATAAATGTGCATAAATAAGGTTCTCCTCATATAGTTAAAAACTAGTCAATGGAGAGTGGTGTGTGTGTATGTGTGTGTAAATAGATATATGCAGTAGTTGTGTTGCGATAGAGTGCTTGGTCCATAAACAAGAAGTTCTAAGTTTGATTCCTACCATGTCTCTTGTAGTACCGCACTAAATTTGTTTCTTCACATCTTGTTTGTCAAAGCTTATATTTTAGATATATATATATACATATATATATATATATATATATATATATATATATATATATATATATATATATATATATATATATATATATATATATATATATATATATATATATATATATATATATATATATATATATATATATATATATATATATATATATATATATATATATACATATATATATAAATTAGTAAAAAATCACTTAGTAAAATTTTGTCTCATTTAACACTGTGTTTTATCAATAAAGACTCATCAGAAAAGACTCATCAGATTTTCTGATGAGTCTTTATTGATGAAACACAGTGTTAAATGAGAAAAAATTTTACTAAGTGATTTTCTACTAATTTGTAATTGCTCTGTTCTTTTAAGAATATTGAGCACTCTTATTGCAGAATACATTTTAAATTGTTTAAATATATATATATATATATATATATATATATATATATATATATATATATATATATATATATATATATATATATATATATATATACATATGTATGTATATATGTATTTGAAAAGTTTGGTTACTTCTAATTTAAGTGTAAAATTTTTAGTATGGCCATCTCAAATGTCAATAATATTGAATTTGTTTAATTTGAGGTTCATTTGAATTATCGTGATTGAATTATTATCAATTATATTTTTAAGATTTAATTGTTGAAAGATTTAATTGTTGAAAAAATCAAAGTTTTAATTTAAAAAAATCAAAACAAATCAAACAACATAAATATTCAATTAAAAAAAAATTATAAAAATAAAAAAATGCAGAAAAAAAAGTAATGATAAAAAAAGTCATAGCAATTTTTACTGATAGAAGACAATTTTCTTCAGTGCCTTCCAACACCCTGGTATAGAATAGCCCTCTATTTGAAGCAGGGGTTATCCATATCACCATTGTTACACTTATTGAAGGACCTTATTTAGAGAGGCCCCTGGTGTTGGGAGCAATAGGCAGGGTATTTTTTATAAGTTAACAAATCTAAAATTTCAAATAGAAGAACATAATAAAAATTATACATGTTTGCATTTTTATTTAGTTAAAATATAAAGCATAACCTCACTATTTTCACTTATAACAGAACATGATGCTGAAAAAATGTAAAATAAATCAGAATGAATTGAAAAGAGTTAAACTTTGCATTTTAATAAAAATATGGAGCAAATAGTTTCTTGTCATAAAATATTGAACAAATGTTTAGTCTTACTGATAGTCTATAGTTGTAAAACTGTGATAAAGTTTGTGCATTTTTTGTGTCATCTGAGTAAAATCCAACATTCGAATTTTTATTTGTATGTTTAAATGTAAAATAAGACTCATTTGCAACAAATTCTTCCACACTTCAGTTGCAACTGCTTTAACTGTTCCTCAGTGCGATCAGGGGTTTGTTTTTTCTTAAAATAAAAAATATTTGTTTTGTTTTTTATTGTTTTTACAATGTAGGAATGATCACACATGAATTTATTTGCAATTTTTCTTGTTGTAGTTCCAGCAATTGATGTTCCCAGTAGTCATAATTTTTGGTTTTCTGCCTGATCCAGGCTTACGAGAATTTGGCTCATTGTTTTTTCACTTTGCCATATAACGTTTAATAGTTCTTTCGGGGTGATTAGAGGCAACAAAATACTCTACGATGCTCTTCGTTTTAGCGTTAGGATGCAAATTACAATAGTTGTACACTTGTTCAATTAATGTAGTCGGCTTCATTTTTGGATAACTTTTTTATTAATCTAAGTAAACAAAACTTTCAGTAAAAGATAAGTAACACTTTATAAACAAAATAACTAAAAAATTAAGACTGGATAACTAAAGATAAGTTTTAGCTTATCAAAGATTGTGCCAAATTTTTGTCACCAGTGGTTAGTTGCTAAATAAAATTGGTGTCCTGGAAGATATCAAAAATAAGATCTTTTCCAGGACAAGATTTTTTAGCAAATTTTAGCTTTGTTTTTTTTTTATAGATCTGCTTTGAACAACAAGTTTATTGCAATATTTTCTTGCTTGTCTTCATGATGAGAATTTTTTCTTTTTATATGTTTTATAGCCACAATTTCTTTTCACTCTCTGTGTAATGGAGGTACCTGTCTTAAATTTATTTAATAAAGTTCAAACAGAAATCTCCGGGTTCCTGTCTTAGACTTATTTAATTTTTTTAACAAAATCTCATTAAACAAAAAAAAAAAATTTTTTCTACTTCCCATTTCACTTTTTATTGTACCAGTGTCCTTAAATTGTTTTTACAATGCTCTGTAGAAATTGTTTTGTTCGATATGCCAGGATTTTCAATGAGAAAATGCAAAAATTTTTCTTGCTTTTTAACTTGATATGATGTAACTTTAATTAAAACTAATTGTTTTTAATTGTTAATTGTTTTAGTTGTTTTTGTTAAGTTGTTTAAGTTTTGAATAGCACTAATACAATGGCATTTTAATTACATTACTTAAATTAGCACAATTAGCTAATTTAAGTAATGTACAGTTTACATAAACACCAAATCATAACATGTGCAGATTTCTTCTGCTGTATGTCTAAAAGGTTTTTAAAAAATTTTGATAGTGTTTTTAAAATTCTAATACTCAATCACTGGTCTAACACTTTATCACTGGTCTAACACTCCATTGCTGGTCTAACACTATATCATTCTAATAGAATCTTTTTTTTTTCTGTTTTTCAAAGATAAGCATAACTATTTGTAAAGAACATTTTTTTTCTAATTCGTTACTTGAATGTAATGTAGTGCGCTCTTGTTGTTTACTAAGATAAACAAATTGATTTATTTTTAAACATCTAAATCATGCTTTGATTGGTAAGGACGTTTTTCACTTAAAACTGCGTTGGGTTTATACAAAAATAAAACTGTTTTCAAATCATTGACATTTTATCCAAATAAATCAATTAATAATTATGAATATTTTTCATGAATGTTTATTCTATTTATTAAACTAAATTTATTATTGTTATTTTTGTTTTGTTTTAATTTTTTTTGTAAATAAAGATAAATTATTTTTAATGTAAAGGTTATAAAAATTATATAATATACAAGCAAAATTAAATTCTTTTAAAAGAATAAGATTAGTTAAGAAGTTAGAAACTAAGGCAACTAGAGAAAAAAAATGAAACAAAATAATTAAGGAAAAAACATGGTTCATTTATTAATCACACTTTTTTTAAAAAAAGTGTTTGATACCACTATTGTGGCTTAAATCCAGTATGTTCTATACCACTAAAATATTGTATAATACTACCACAAGAAATGAAATATAGGCTGAGATTGGTAGGTTTTTTGTATCTATTTATATAATTATTTATGGTCATTTTATATAACTTGGAATTTATTTTTGTGTTTTTTATGAAATATTATTTATGACCCTCCTTAAGATCTTTTTAATGATTAAATTTTTTTCTCCCTCATAGTTAAAGAATGGTCCTTCCATTAAAAGCAGTCGAGTTCCAGTGGTTTCAGCTGATGAGTAAGTTTTGTAATTTTTTATTTTCAATGTAGTAAAATTATTTTATATTTTGTTGAAGTACATTTTTCATGGATTTCACTGAATGTTTTGGTTAGTTCAAATAATCTCAGATTAGCTTAATCTTGGATTGGCTCTTAGTTGACAAAATATTAGATTACTTTCACCTGTTGTTTTAAATGTCTTTAAAGTATATCTGATGCAATTATCTGGGTTTTTTAATTTTCTTGTTTTTTTTTATCTTTTACTGATCATTAAGCTATCATTCATACATCATCCTTCATACCTTCATATCTTTATCCTTTATACCTTCATACCTTCATACCTACTATTTGCCACTTTGTTGATTTGTTTACTACTTTTCGACCCACTTCTATGTATATTTACTTTAATTTTATATTTTATTTTTATGCTTTGCAGTATTCGATACCAAGACCAATATAAAATAAAGTAGAAAATTAGTAGAAAAATTAGAAAAAAATATCCACATGATAAAATTATATCATTATTTTATTGGTATTTATGAATTTTATAAGGAAGTAAATGATGTTCATAAATTTTAATTTGTAAATGCTTTGCTCTGAAATAATAAAGTTTGTATAAGAAAGGAGTTTGGTTTAAAAATGCTTTGGGTTGTTCTTGCTTTAAATTTATATTATTAAAAAAATGAGCTTCAAAGTGGTTGCACTATCCAACTAATATAAAAGCAGTTGTGGCAAAACTAATCAAGTTGGTTGGTTATTTTTTTTTTAATTTTGAAAAAGTTTGAAATTTATTTGTTTTAATAGTCCTGCCAAAAAAATTGGCAGTATTCATGTTGTTATTGGATTGGAAGATCATGGCAAAGTTTTAACAAAAATACAAGTTCACTCGTCAGCCTCTCAGGTTCTTAATTTAAAATCTCTCTTTTTTATAAATGATTTATTGTCAATTAAATACAATGATTGTGTTGCTTATTTAGAAAATGTGTATTATAATTATTTGTTAATTTTTTTTTTTTAGACAGACTCTGTTGACAATACGGTAAGTGAACATGTAAATTCAATAGAACCACCTCGAAAAACTCAAGAATATCAGGTGGCAATTGCATTAGAAATGTGGAAACACCAACAAGAAGAGTTATTTAAAGAGCAGGTATATTGTTTTTTAATAACAAAAAATCAAGAAAAATAATTATAAAAAAATAATAATTATAGCATTTGTTTTAAATGATTTTAAGTTTAATAATTATTTATAAAAGTAAACATAATAATAACAATAATAATAACAGTAATAAACTTGTACTAAACTCTATACTTGTAGTTACATTTTTCGACTGATTCAATTTACATATAACATCTGATTATCTGAAATTAGTTTTGTATATTACTTCAGTTTCTAACTTATTTGCTTATAATTTTCAGGGTTTTTTGTATATTTTGACTGTGTTTATCTAGTGCATATATTATAATGTTTTGAGGTTGTCTTAGCAGCCTATTGAGAATTTTTGGAGCCACCTTATTAGTTTATTTTTATGTTTTTTAGCCATCTTGATAAATGATTTTAACGGAAGCACACATAGTAAATTTTTTGGCCATCTTGGAAGCACACATAGTCAATTTTTTGGCCATCTAGGAAGCACACACAGTCAATTTTTTTAAATAGGTTTCCTATAATATCAACTTAACAAATAAATAATTGACAAATCCAAAGATGTTTAAAATTTTTTTTTTTTGAAATTATTAAAAAAAAAATTTTTATGTAATAAAGCTATTTTTGTGTGAAATGGAACCAGAAAAAATGTACCCTGTTCGTGCATCTTTCTCATAAATAAATCTATTTCACACTTTATCTGTGTATAGAACTCAATGAGTTAATTTAGGTTAAATGAATGGATGCTATTACTGGTATATATGGTACCAATGGTACTTGATTTCATTACTTTTTCTCACAACTAAGTTATCAATCTTTTCCTTTTGTGGAAGGTAAATAAAAGATTGGATAAATAGCTTATAACATTAGTATATCCTAAAATTGATTGGAAAAATAACATTTAATATTAATATGTCCTAAATTTGATTGGATAAGTAATTTTTTAATTTAATTTTTTTTTTTTTTTAAATTCAAGTTTTTTAGAAAAAATGTAAAAAAAGAAAAAAAGAGTTGGAAAACATTTAAAGAGGTTGGCATGTGAGATCAGGAGAAAATAGTAAAAAATATAGAAGAGAACACTTAAGAGGTAGGCATATGAAATATGCCAAATAAAGTAAAATAAAATGTAGAAGACAACAGAAGTGAACTTGTATATGGGTCCGCTTCTGTTGTCTTCTTCAACATTGGCTCTGTATAAGCAAAATCATGTTATTCTTAATAGATCTGCCTGTATCCTAACTTATCTATTAATATATACTGTTGCAGTTATTCTTAATAGATCTGCCTGTATCCTAACTTATCTATTAATATATACTGTTGCAGTTAAGAGAATGATTTTTTCGAACAAAGCATAATTTTACATTTGTCAAGACAAAAAATAAAAATTAATAGAAGATTTAAAAAAATATATATTAATATAATGACAAAAAATTAGACAGACATAGCACTCTAACAATACTAACAATTAGAAAAAATATATTTAGAACAAATATATCAATAAAATATTGACCGCTAAGGCCTAAGAATGAAGAAAAAAAACATTAAAGCTAGTGTGTAGTGTTTAAGTAATAAACATCTTCTATCATAAACATCATAATCATAAACTGTATAATATAAGTTTGTTAATATCATTAATGATATTGTTGTCAAAAATGGTGCTTGAAACTTCTTTATACAAAACATCCAGTTATTATTAAAGGCTGGCAAGCTTGGTTAAGATTAAAGAAAAAAAATGACTTTATATATGTTTTATTGTTTTAATAGGAAAAATTAAATAGCTAGAAAATAAAATAAAACCGCAAACTTAAACAAAACTTTAATTGTGAAATTATTTGAAAAAAATAGTGATCAATCAAATTAATTCTTTTAATGCAATTATAATAGGATATGTAATAAATAAATATTTAATATTAAATATCATAATATTCCATGTTGCATGCTTATCATCATGTTGGCACTTGATTTTAAACTGATCTGGCTTTTGATAATTTTGATGTTTGTAGGCATTAAAAAGTATGTAAGGAACTTCTTTTAAAATGTAAATTTATTGTTTTAATGACTATAGATGCAACTTGCATATGATTAATGTTAAGTTTGTGAGGATTTCACTTACTAAAAATTCTACTTTTAAGACAAAATGAAAGCTTTTTTTTTATTTTGTTACATTTTTTTAATGTTCAGCTTCAAAAAAAAGAAAATGAGCGAATGAAAGTGCTTGCAGAAGAATGGAAAATAAGAGACATGGAGCGAGAAATGATTCTTAATAAAAAGTTAGATGAATATCGAACATTGGAATCAAAACTCAAAACTGTAAATTTTATTTCTTTTTTAGTTTTCTTTTTTCATTTTAAGGTGTGTGTGTGTGTGTGTATCTATCTATCTATCTATCTATATCTATATATATATATATATATATATATATATATATATATATATATATATATATATATATATATATATATATATATATATATATATATATATATATATATATATATATATATATATATATATATATATATATATATATATATATATATATAGTCTTGGCCAAAAACAAGAAAGAGTCAATTACTACTTATATACAGAGCAGTAATTTAAATGTCAATACTTTGTATGTTTTCCCTTATTTTTTAGCACAGCAGCTATTCTGTGCGGTATTGATAAACACAGCTTTTCACAGTAACTCAGAGTAACTTCAGTGGCCCAACCTGCTTTCACAGTTTCCCGCAATTCCGCCAGAAATGTAGGATTTTAAGCAGCCACCTTTTCCCTCAAAATAACCCAACAGTTCTCAATGGGGTTGAGGTCTGGCAAGTTGCCAGGCCTCGGCCCGAGAATGTTGGCTCCCTGTTGTTGTACCAAGCCTTGATGGTTGCAGCTTGATGGCAGGGTGCGCCATCATGTTGGAAATAGTTGCATAGATGTATAGGCATAAAAATAGACAATTTAAGGTATATCTTAGCATTAATTGTGGTTCCTTGTGGCATGAACCATAAACTACTTCTGCCAAGAGCACTGATTGCACCACATATCATGATCTTTGGTACATTTTTGACTGTTAGAACCACAAACTGTTCATTGTAGCATTCTCTGGGTGGGCGCTTGATGTGTCTGGTAAAAGCATAAAACTGACATACTGTGGGCTCATCATTAAACATTACAGACTTCTACTGGTCCACCGTCCAATGTTTATACTTATTACAAAACGCTAACCTGTCCCGGATGTTTTTAGCAGAGAGCACTGGCTTCTTTGCTGGTCTTTAGGATTTAAGTCTAACTTGTACTAAAGGTCTACAAATTGTTCTTGTACTTGGTTTGTGTTCTAGGGTCATAGCAGACTGTATTGCTAATGTAGACTTTCTAGGAGATTTCGTGACAGCACGAATGATAGCATAATCAAGCCGAGCTGTTGTGCATCGCGTCCACTGGATTAGGGGTAGTAATAAGTGCCACTTTTTGCTTGCATCGCAATTGATTTGCAAAAAGTACTGCAATGAAGTCCAATTCTAAGTCCAATAGCACAGGTAGAGTAACCCTCTTGCGTCAAAACAGAAATTTGTGCATGAATTTTGGGAGCTAATCGTTGACCAACCATTATTATGATAATAATAGATTATTATTACTTCAAGTCTATTATATCAGTTTTATTATCTAAAAATAAAACAAACACAGTTTATAACAGATAAAGAACAATAAAGTAATTAAACTAAGTTAATCTGTAAAAGTAATTAATCCGTAATCGCTAGTGAATAAAAACACAAAAAATACATTTTTTCACTAGTGTTCTACCCATTTTGGCCAAGACTGTATATATATATATATATATATATATATATATATATAATATATATATATATATATATATATATATATATATATATATATATATATATATATATAGTATATATATATATATGTATATGTATATGTATATATTATATATGCATATATATATATATATATAAATATATATAAATATATATATATATATATATATATGTATATATATATATATATATATATATGTATATATTATATATATATATATATAAATATATATGTATATGTATATATTATATATACATATATATATATATATATATATATATATATATATATATATATATATATATATATATATATATATATATATATATCAGTGGCTATTCTAGACAGTTTTTGACAGCGTCAATCGTAATTGGGTGCTGATTTGGGTGCCGCCCAAATTAAAACTTGACCTTTTTTTTTTTTTTTTTTTTACGTTTTTCACGGAAAATATTGTCAACATTGGTGTTGTTTATATAAAATCAGCTCTTATGATGCTCTTATACAAGGCTGCAAGCAACCACTGTTAAGTTAGGAATTACAAGAAAAAAAAAGAATAGAGTTATAGAGCAAGGAAAGGTTTTTAGAGCATGCAGGGACAGATACAGTAAACAAACAAAATTATGGTGAATAACGAATCAAGCAAGAATGAGAATTTAGTTGATGTAACTAGAGATGATAGCTTTTTTAAGTATTGATCATGATTGTATTTGTAGAATTGGAAAAGGATGCAACTTTATGATGGTGAGTAAGAGGCTAAAGATTTGAAGATAAACTATAATTACAATGCATTTTTGGACTTTGTCTAAAAGAACATTATAAAAAAAACCAGCCCAAATATGACAACAGTATTCCATACAGAGACAAGTAAGAGATTTGTAGAGATAGAGTGGAATCAGGAGTAAGATAATCCTGAACACGATTAAAACTTAGATTATCTTTTTAAGAATATTTCCGGAATTAAGGACATTTTTTCTGGATATCCAAATCATTTTCCATTTATACAAGTTAGGTATATATTTTTGTAATATTATTGTTTTTTAAGCTTTTTTACTCATCACTCATACAAAAATAAGGAAAAGTTCGGAAAAAAAAATTGGAAACAAATCTGAAATATAATATAAAATAAATAAATAAAAATAACAAAAATTAATATAAAAATATATATTCTTATAATAAAATAATAAATTTAAATATGTATAAATAAAAATAGAAATAAAATAAAAGTTAAAAAAAATATATAAATATAATAAAAATAGTATAAAAAAGTAAAAAAACAGCAACTGAACAGGAACAAAAAAACATATCCCGAAAGCAGCAACTAGGATGATATTATATATATATATATATATATATATATTATATATATATATATATATATATATATATATATATATATATATATATATATATATTATATATATATATATATATATATACATATATATATATAATATATATATATATATATATATATATATATATATATATATATATATATATATATATATATATGTATGTATATATATATATATATATATATATATATATATATATATATATATATATATATATATATATATACATATATATATATATATAATATATATATATATATATATATATATATGTATGTATATATATATATATATATATATATATATATATATATATATATATATATATATATATATATATATATATGTATATATATATATATATATATATATATATATATATATATATATATATATATATATATATATATATATATGTATAATAAAATGCTCACGGCGACAAAAAATTAATGGGTACACTAAAATGTCCCCTATAAAACTAATGTCCCCGTAAGTGTTCGTTTTTTGTAAAATCTGTCCCCATAAGTGAAAAACTATACAAATATATATATATATATATATATATATATATATATATATTTTATATATATATATATATATATATATATATATATATGTATATATATATATATATATATATATATATATATATATATATATATATATATCTATATATATATATATATATATATATATATATATATACAATATGGGCTAAATAAAACCAGCCAAGAATTTTTCACAAAATTTTTATGTAAAATATACAGAAAACAAATATAATTTCAAGTATCAATATATAAATATCGTGTCTTTAAAACATATATATATATATATATATATATATATATATATATATATATATATATATATATATATATATATATATATTAGTGTTGCGAAGGTAAAATTTACCGGAAAATTTTAAAAATTTACCGCCTGGTAAATTTTAAAATTTTTTTTCACTTTTTTTTTTTTTTAAAGGAAAATTTACCGTTCTCTAATTAAAATTTACCGGTAAATTTTGAATCAAATTTTACTGGAATTTACATCACTAATATATATATATATATATATATAT
>NC_061164.1:9628906-9671406 GCF_022113875.1 Hydra vulgaris | reverse complement strand
TTTGAGCATCTTACAAATTTTAAGGCTACAAATTATTAGTTAGGAACTACAAGGAGTAAGAACTACTTATAATAAAATGAGTAAAAGTTTTATAAAAAGTTTTGATGTATTTTTTTTTTTTTTTTACATAGTTATAAAATCAGCAATCACAAGTTAACCAACGGTAGTTTTTTTTTAAGTTTCCAAATAAAAATTAAAAGAATTTTCTTCAAAAATTCAAATATTTTAGACTCTCAGAAAAATATCAAAAAAAAAATTATTTTCAGCAGACTCCCAACTCTTTTTAATTTGTTTTTTGAATCAATTAACCAAATTTTTTAGTGGTGAAATAGTGCCTTAAATGCTAGAGTACACTATATAAAGTTTTAATTATGCTGTAAAAAATTAGGATTTATTTTTGGTTTCATTTTTTTGCTCAAAAAAAGAATTATTTCTTTTAGGTTGCAGGTATTTCTACTAATATACTTTATGTAATAAACTTGTTAACTTGTTAACTTTAAGTGTAAATGTGGTAGTGGTGTAGTGAGCGCTTGAAGAACTTCTTGCTTACAAGGAGTAGACCCCTCGCCTTGTAAGCAAGAAGTTCTGAGTTTGATTACCTTATTTTTATATATTTGATTACCTAGCTCAATTTCCTTGTGCATTGATCATCGCTTATTTAATACCTTATTTTGTTCTAACAATGTGCTCAGACATATTTAATAGACGTCAATTGCTACAGTTTGTAAAATGATTAACTGTGTTTAAAATGACTATTAAAACTATTTTATCAGTTAAGCCATATCTGTTAGTGCAAACAATATTAGAAAAAAGCATTAGAAAAATACTTTCTTTTACTTGAGCATAAATGCGGGCATCGAATCTCGAACTTTGGACCTCTTGGTTCTGAGCCAGAACTCTTACCACTGTGCCATGGCCGCAGTAGGTTTAAATATGTAAATATTTGTACCTAAGCTAAAGTTGTTTTAGATTTTTTGTAAAAGCAAAGCACTAAACTGTGTTCTCTTACAGAAACATCAAGGCAATGATAACCCTAGCCTAAGCATAATTAAGCATCTAGCAATCAGTGCACATCAAAAACCGCATTGTGTACCGCATATGCTGTGATTCACCTCTTATATTCTTTAAAGGCAATTTATGCTATAGGCGATGTATGGCATAAAAATACTGCACATTTTTGAATAATTTATATGTCAGAAGGCATATACAGCCTTATTTAATGTGTTAGTGCTTTTACTGGTTTAAAGTTATCTAACTGCTAAACAAATTTAAATGAATCAATTTATGCTAATATAAAATTAAAAAAATTCTAACAATTTTTAAGACAGATAGGATTTCCCACTCCTTATAAAAATAGGGACTCCGACTTCAGATCTCTGATTTTTAGCGAAACATAAAAATGCTCTTCTCTAAGGCAGCAGCAAACATTAGCATCCTTTATTTTTAACAGTAAATGTCTAATTAGAAGCTGCATAAACACTTTCTAAGTTTCATGCAAGCTTCTTAAGTTTCATTCAAGCTTCTTAAGTTTCATACAAACTTCTTAAGTTTTATACAAGCTTCTATTTCTTGACAATAGTTATTGACATGATATTATAACAGTATTGATAAAAAGTTCAGATTAGTTCCAATAAGTTACAGTATACTCTCTATGGATTATCTCTGTATTTTATAGAGCAACATAATGATTAGGTTAACAAGTCAGTTTTTTTTTGTTTTTGTTTTTCTCAATTTGAAATTTACAACAATTAAGAGAAACATTGCAAAAGCAATAAATAGATAAAAAAGCTGAAGTAAAATTAAAGTTTGATTAAAACCTAATTTTTTTTTATTAATCCCATCCTAAACAATTTTGCTCCAGCCTAAATGGAGAAACTGTTTAATCTTTGGAAAAAAAAAAACATTTTTTTTTTATAGTTATATGTAATTTAAAAATAATTGAATTTAATTTAAAATTTCAATTATAACAAAAACTTATTTATAATGCAACCTATAATAGCTTAGAAAATAACTTCTTTAAATTTTTGGAGTTCCTGGATACCAAAATAGTTTTTGGTATCTAGGAACTCCAAAAATTTAAAGAAGCTTATGAACCACTTTGAGGGAAAAAAATAATATTTTCAGGTAAGAGAAGCAATAAAATCATGTAGTCTTTATGTATAATTGCGTAAAGGACTCCAAGATAACAAATAATAGGTCTATATGACCTATCAAAAAATAGTCCTAAAATCTCATAAACTTTTTTGTTAATGCAGATCATAAGTCACTCAACACTTTTAGAATTTCTAGACACCAGAGACCATGAAAAAATAGAGATTTAAAGTTGGAGTCTTTTTGGGATTATGCATCCCTGTTACTTTAAACAACTTTGTTTTTTTTTTGCCAACCTTAAATAATTTATCTATGTTAAGTTTTTTTTTTAAGTTTAAGTGTTTTTTGTTTTTTTTTATTATAAAGGCTAACGAAATGCATGAAGCTTCAAAGAGACTCAAAGAACAATGCCAGCATCAAATCTATTTAGAACAGCTACATTATAGTGAAATTGAAGAGAAATATAAAAAAGTAGTTGAACAGTTACATGAAGCAGAAAACAAATTAAAGGAAAGAGAAAATGATATATACCGACTTAAGGAAAGCATGCTAAGTAGACCAGAAGTAAAGTTACAATCAGACATGCACTTGTTACTTTTGGAGAAGGTAAATTTATATATTTATAGATGTACATATAATTTTTAATTTGTAAATCTTGCAAATTGCCTTATTCTTTAAATGACAGAATGAACTTGAACGAAAAATTGAAGCTGTTTCAAAATCAAAAGTGCATTACAAGCAACAATGGGGTAGAGCACTGCGTGAACTAGCTAGACTCAAGACAGGTGAGCAGGAAGCTGCTAAGGTAAGATTAAAGAGACAACATGATGAACTTGAGCATATGAAATTAAGATATCTTGCTGCAGAAGAAAATAAGGTAACTTTAGTTTTTTTATTGTTTGCTATTTTTTTTGTCATTAACATATGAAATCAGAATGAATAATGTTTTTTAAAAGGTCATTGGAAAAGAAAGACAAGAACTGGATCTAGCCAAAGCAGAGATAACAAAAAAGTAAAATCATTATTATTAGTTAACTATTTGATGAATTTTAATATTATGCTGATTAGATAATTAAGATAATTATGGATAATTAAGATAATTATGGATAGTTAACATAATTACAGATAATTAACATAGTTACAGATAATTAACATAATTAAATATAATTAACATAATTGAAAGTAAAATCATTATTATTAGTTAATTATTTGATGAGCTTTTAACGATATGCTGATTAGATAACAATTAACATAATAATATAATAACATAATTATTAATTACTTAATTTAATATTCCCTAATTAATAATTAATCTGTTAATATTAATAAAAAATAAAGTTGATTTAATAAAATAATAAAAACAAAATAGTTTGATCATATGTTTTCGAGAGAGAAAAAAATAAGAAAGTGAAATAATTTTTTATTAGTCACAACAGCCAGAGCTATGAATGCTTTTAATTTATGTGCATTTTTTTTTAAATTTATATCTATATTTTAAATTATTAAAGAAAAATCATTAAATCTATATCTTGCATATCATTGAAGTTAAATAATATTTTAAGTTTTTACAGTTTTATTTTGCGATTATTTTCAATATACTTTTTGTTGAATTTGCAGGTACAATTTTAATTTTTATCATTTACATAATATTTATACAGTTGGTTTTTAATAAAATACTAGCTATTATATTATAGGTTTATAATTATATATTGCTTAAAATAATAAAATTGATGCTTTTAAGCGTACAACATCAACTTTGAGTAAATTTAAAGTCTATATTTTTAACCTTAACTGCTCTAAGGTAAAAGAACTCTTTTTTTTTTTTTAAAAAAAAGACCTTTTTGTCACATGGAATTTTATATATCTTACACTATCTAACGCATCTTTCTGAGCTTAACCACAAAACTCCCTCAAATATAAGACAAAATTAATGAACAATACAAAATAAATAATAAGTTTGTCATCATTATCTTCAAAATCAGACTAAATACTTGTCGTATTACAAGGAGGGTTGATCGAATCACACCAATTTTAAAAAATTGCATTTTATTACTTCTAATTTTATTCTATATAATAACACTGGAAATAAAAAAGTTTTGAATAAAAAGTATTTTTAGAAATGCCCCTAAGACCCTTAAACATTTACAAGGTCCCCAATATTTATTTAATAATATTTGTTTCATAGAAGAAAAAAATTTCCATGAAACAAATATTATTTTCAAGATTTTTTTATCAATATTTGTGATCTCGAGTTAAAATATATCAAGTTACCTTTGATCTTAAGTTAAAATATATTGAGTTGATATATATCGTTAATATATAAGGAGTTAATATATATTGTTAATATATATATCAAGTTACCACTAATCTTGAGTAAATATATATCAAGTTACCACTGATCTTGGGTTAATACATGTTGTTTGAGCACATTAATTGACCATGGTTCAGATGGTGTTCCAAACCATGCTCAATTAATGTGTAAAAAAAAATGCTGTGCATAGGTTTTAACATAAATAGATAATCTATTTATGTCAAACCTGTTTTTAAACCCAATATTTTGAAAAAAAAGTCTTTTTTTTTTCAAAATATTGGGGACCCTGTAAATGTTTAAGGGTTAATTTCTCAAAAATCCACCTTATAGTTTGTCACTTACATTAAAAAGCATATAGGGATGTAACGGAAGCTCTGACCACAATATCTACAAATAAAATATTCCAATGCACTTAAGAATTTCTCTCTGTATTTGCATTTCTTCCAATTGATATTGAGTAATGTCATAATATTAATTGCGAAAAACTGTGACCATCAAAATTTATTGTGAAATACAAGCTGTTGCTTTTGATAAAAGATAAAAAAGTATGCAATACTTTAGCTGACTTGTGTTCTACACATGCTCTACCTTACTAAATACTTGTTACGCATTAGCTACCATTTGAATATAAAAAATGGTAAGCTGGAAGCAATAAAAATAAATGTAGTGTCAAATAATGGTCGGAGTAGATCAAGCAAAGCCTGTAATCTCTCCAGTCATTTCTGGTTTTTTCTAAATCCAGAAATGACTAGAAAAATTACAGGATTAAACATTGAATTAATTTTAAAAATTTTTTAAAAAATACTATCTTCTGGCCATGATATTAATTGTCAAATTTTAAAAACTTTATTCTAAAACTTTGTATCTAGATATTGTGGTAGTTTTTGTGCATTGTTACATGAAACAATGCCCAAAACAAGAACAGAAGTTCTAAAGCCAAGTATTCTTCTAATTAGCACCTTTCGTAAGAATCTCAAGAAGCATGAAATAAAGATTGTAGATTCCCCCCAGTTCTGAAAAGTCCTGGATTTTTTTAATTATTCTGTAAAATCCTGGGATAGCCCTGGAAAACGGGATAATATTTTATATTTTGTTGTTTGTTTTAAAGTAGAGAAAAAGAATACAACAACAATACAACTTTAATGCTAACAACTGCTCTAATCTATAATTTTCATGGAAAATCTGATTCTTATATTGTTTTTGAAATTTTTACTTTGAAGATTCTTAAAAAAACTTATACATCCACAATAAGGCATAGTTTATTTGTTTTAAAAGTATCGTTTGAAAGATATCATCATAAAGGTTTCCATAAATCATAAATATATAGTTGATATATAGTTTTTCAATTATTATTTATTTATTGCATTGTTGTATAGTTTTGAATAATTTTTAAAAGTATGAAATATTAGAGATTCTAAATTCTTTTTGACTCCTAAAAGGTTCAAGTTTTTTTTTTTTTTGTCGTTGTTGTTGTTTTCAGATAAAATAACTAGAAAATGCCTAAAAATAAATGTATTTTTCAAGTAAAATGGCTTGTTGAAGAACAATATAAACATTGGTTACATAAAAAAACAGAAACTGTTATTGTGCTAAAGATTGATAACATGGGAGAAACTGCTTTAACTTCACACATGAAAGGTAAAAAGCACATAGAGATCTCCTTCTGCTAACAATATCAAATAATTGATGCCAACTGCTACTAACACTGTTAAAGTTAATGAGTATATGTCAGAATGATCAAATAAAGCAGAACACCAAAAAACAATTGATAAAATGCTAATAAATATATCTACACTTGAAGCTGAAGTTCGTTGGTTCCTTAATATTGTGTATTCTAAATATTCAATGAATTCTTCAACTGATTCTGGTAAATTATTTAGTAAAATATTTTCAGATTGTGACATTGTTAAGTTGTTTCAATGCGGACCACCAAGGCCAGTTATATTGCAACATTCAGATTAGCTCCCTTTTTTAAAAATGAGTTGCTAACTTCACTATCTATACGCCTAATTACACTATTTCAAAGACATGGTTCAAGATCCTGTTTTGCCAAACTTAAATTTTTTGAGATGTTCTGAAAAGTTAAATTGTTTTTTGAGATGCTTTTAAACAGACAAACCTAGGGTTCCATTTTTATGGCTATCATAATTGGTGAAATAGTTGAGAAAAGATGTTTTAAATAAGTATAGCAATCTAAATAAAGTATTAGAAAGCCTATAAATAAAAATTAGTTTTGCTGCTCGGTTGATGAAGTTTATTTAAGTTACATTGACTAAAGAGTGGTTATATTTTTAAAAAAAAGGCAGGCCAGTTTTTAGCTGGTCTGTTGAAAAACCTATTATTTATTTATTTTTGAAATTATTCATTTCAAATCCGAATAAAAAGAATACTTGTATCAATAATTTTTCAATTCTGTTGCAAAAGTTAGTTAAATATGGCCGTTTGTCACCAAAGTCTGCCGAACTAGCAAAAAATCAATATTATAAGTTTTTAGAAATAGTAGACTCAAATCGAAAATTATTTCAAGATTTCGATATTAAAAACGATAGTCTTGATCATTTTTTCTCTGCTTTATTGGAGTAAATAAAACTTATCGAGACGTTTGAAGCGTTTTTAAAATGGTTTTTTGTGCTTTCTCATTAACAATCTTCCATTGAGCGTGGCCAATCTTCCATTGAGCGTGAACAATCTTCCATTGAGCGTCCATTGAACGTGGACAATCTTCCATTGAGCGTGGCTTTAGTATTAATAAACAACTTCTTGTTGAAAATCTGAAAGAAAAATCCATTATTGTCTTACATCTTATTGAAGATCATTTGTCTTCCTTTGAAGAATCCCCTGATTAATTTTAAAAGCATATTTTTGTACACATATTCATTTTAAAAGCATATTTTATTGAGTAAAGTTTTGGTTTTGGTTTTGTTTTGCTAAAACGGTATTTATATTATGAGTTTTTGAAATGATTCTGATGTTTTTGAAATTGGTTGTGCTAAAAGTTTCCTTTCAAATATAAATAGTTCCGTTTTCAAATATTTTTTGAATTTACCATTATTTATGTAGCTGTAGTGATGTAGCTATATTTAAATAGCTGTAATGTATTTCTTTAATTTGCATTTGGTTTCTATATTAATTTATATTTAGTATTTTGTGTTATTTTGGGCTATCTATAAAAAAGTCCTGGAGTTTATAACTTTTTTTTTATAAGTTCTCAAAAGTCCTAGAAATGATGAAGCAAATATCATGGAAAAAAAAAATGATTGTCCTGGAAAGTCCTAGAATTTCTACACATATTTCTACAAATATAGATTTGCTAAATCTGCTTTAAGTCTGACCTGTTATCAACTCTGCCAGTAAAGAGAAGCAACAAGCCGGGTTTTGAATTTGATTGTCTTGCCTCAATTAATAACAAATTGTATTTTTTCCAATAAATTGTTTAATGCTTCAGATGATGAGTCGAAGATTCAAGAGATTAGCGTTCTGAGGATTCAAATGATGAGTTTTCTGATAATTGAATTTAAATTTCATTGTATAATTTTATGAATTCTTTTTTTTCAAATATTTTTTTTTATTATAAATAACTCCCTAATTTCTAAGTTATTAAAGGTAAATATTCTATAAAACAACGAAATATTATTTATTTCAACCATTTATGACCAGAACAATAAAATTGTAGAAGAAAATGTTTTTGCCCAACTAGCTTGTATTAGAAGTAGTTTTAACATTTTCAAAAAAAATTACAGACGTATTTTTTTATTCATAATTTACCTCTCTATGCAAGTAAAGTAATTATTTGCAATAAGGTTGTAGGGAAAAGTAAAGTAATTATTTGCAATAAGGTTGTCGGGAATGAATCACTATAATATGCCCGCTTCAGGAGTAAAACTTGACTTCATTAGCAGGGCCGTGCCGTGGCATGGAGCAATGGAGCAACCGCTCCAGGCGCCTGAGCCACGAAGGCGCCTTTCAAATATTTCACGTTTGTTTATTTACGTCTAAGAATATTATTTTTCTGATATGTAAGCAACTCTTTATGTTTTTTCCTTTTTTTTTTATTTTTACTGATAATAAAGTGTAGTGTAATGAATAATCGTACTTTCATAACAAAAAGGCGCCTATTAAAAATTTATCTTTATTATTGTTTGTGTAATTAGCGAAAAAAGTTCGAACCTGAACGTTGAAATTTGGCGTAAAGTTCGAACGTTCGAACTTGAACATGTTCGAGCTAGCAGCCCTAGTTATAACAGTATACCTACAATTGTATTTGTAATTTATATTAGGTTTTAACAAATTTAATTAAATCATAATAATTAAAAACCATGTTTGGAAATAAAAAGAAAAAGTCTGGTTGGGAAAATAAAAAACAAAGAGAAACAAAAGAAATTGAACGTAAGAAGCAAGCAAATTCTATATTGTCATTTGTTCAACAATCGTGCTCATCAAATATAAGCCAAGGTACAAGCAATATTGATGAACCGACAATCTGAAAAAAGGGTTTCGATCAAAGTACAATTAACAGCATAAACGAATGCAATATGGATAAATCGTCAAAATTTGATGGATATTCCGAAGCCTCAAGATCTAATTTAGAATAGAGTCAGGAAGCTGCTATTTCAGATCTTGTCAAAGATCCTACAGAAGTATTTATATCTACTGTAGATGGAAGCGAGCGTACTATTTGTGAAGCATCAGAAGATCTCGAAGTTCCACTATAGACACTGAATGAAGAGGACCCGGCGTTTGAAGTGTCATCAGATCCCGGTGAATGGAAGTTTATCACGGGCAACAATTTTTGGTAAAAAAAGGTCCAGTACAAATAAACAATTTTGCCTTTCCTGTAAACAACAAAGGTAGACAATTTTCACCTTCTTTATACAATCGAAAATTGCCAAACGGAGAACATATTGCGCAATCCTGGTTAATTTATTCACAATCTCAAGATTCTGTATTTTGTTTTAGTTGTAAATTATTTTCTAAAAATCGTAATAACTGGGCTGTCAATGGTAGTTCCGATTGGGCACATTTATCACGGGATCTTAAAAGTCATGAATCACCGGGAATTCATTTCGATAGTATTTTTATGTGGAATGAGTTAAGGTTACGCTTAAAAACATTAAACACCATAGATGCTGCTCAACAACGTGCCCCTAATATTGAAAATAATAAGTGGCAAGAGATTCTTAAAAGAATAATTGCGATATTAAAATTTTTAGCTTCACAATTATTAGCAATACGAGGTTCAAGTGATAAAATGTATGACAGAAATAACGGCAATTTTTTAAAATTATTTGAATTACTGGCTACATTTGATCAAACGTCTGCAAATCATATACAAACTATTACACAAAGGCAAACCAAAGTACATTATTTGAGTAATAATATTCAGAATGAGCTCATACAGTTAATTTCAAAATATGAAAGAGTATATTGTTCAACAAATTAAAATTAGTAAATACTATTCCATAATAGTAGATTGCACCTCAGATCAGAGTCATGTTGAACAAATGTCCATTATTATAAGATTTGTATTCCAGGACAAAAACAGGTTCGACATTCGCGAGCATTTTTTAGGATTCATTCCCGTAGTGGATACTTCTGGTAAAGGCCTAACTGAAAAAATTCTTAAAGAACTAGAAGATAATCAAATTCCTATTGAAGATATGAGAGGCCAGGGGTACGATAATGGCGCGAAAAAGATTGGGTGTTCAAAGCAGAATATTATAATTAAATCCACGTTCAGTTTTTGTTCCTTATGCATGTCATTCCCTCAATTTAGTTGTTAACGATGCAGCTTCTGCTTCAGGTGAAGTAGCTAG
This sequence comes from Hydra vulgaris, assembly GCF_022113875.1. Taxonomy (NCBI): domain Eukaryota; kingdom Metazoa; phylum Cnidaria; class Hydrozoa; order Anthoathecata; family Hydridae; genus Hydra; species Hydra vulgaris. The sequence goes on along the minus strand of NC_061164.1, from coordinate 9,661,191 downwards.
CTTTTTTCTTATTATTTAGCAAATTTATGTATTTTTTTCGTCATCTCCTAGTCGGTGGGACATTTAAAAGCAGCATGTGAAAATTTCCTTAAAACCAGTTCGTTCTACTATTTGGGAAAGTAGAATTTCTGCTATTATTCCTTTGAGATTTCAACTTGAACATATTTATGATGCTTTAGTCAATATCCATTTAGATGAAACACGGGACAATCAAACGAAACATGAAGCCCAGTCATTAGCAAAAAAGTTTCTTGTTTTAAATTTATTTGTAGCCTGATTGTGTGGTACGACATTTTATCAAAAGTAAATGTATCAAAAATAATGTCTCCAAATTTAAATTTATTAAATTGCAATAGTGCTTTGAAAGAAGTTTTTTTAAACAATTACCGTCAGGATGAAACCTTTGTAAAAGTCGTCGATGAAGCAAAGAAATTATTATGATTGATAGTAAATTCCCAGATGTTTCAACGATTCGAATTCGTAAAAAGAAAGGCCATTTTATAGGCTCACAACAAAATTATAAAGTCAACTTCTTCTTTTTCATTCTGGACACCGCAATTAATTCAATAGATGAAAGATTTGTACAGTTAAAATTACATGTAGAAAAATTTCAAATATTATACAATATTTATAAACTAAAATCCTAAAATAGAACAAATATATTAAAAAATTGCATGAACTTACATTTATTATTAACAGATAATGAGAAAAGAGATATTAATGGTTTAGATAATGGAACCACTAGAAATACTGAACTATTTGCAGGAAAGTAAATGGAACCACTAGAAATACTGAACTATTTGCAGGAAAATAATATAACAACAATATTTCCAAATTTGTTCATCTGTCTACGTATTCTGTTAACTTTACCTATATCAATTGCTTCTGGGGAACGCAGTTTCTCGAAATTAAAAATAATAAAAAACTATTTGAGATCGTCAATGAGAGATTAGTAGGTCTAGCTATGATGTCGATTGAAAGCAAAATATGTGATTCGTTAAAATTATGACGATTTAATTAACGATTTTGCTGAATTAAAAACGAGGCGAGTAAATTTTAAATAAAAATGCTTTCTCAAATAAGTGATTTTTTTTCGCTTTTTGTGCTTAAATCGTTGTTAAAGCTATCAAAATCGATTGAATTTGTTACTTTCTATTGATCGAATAATTAGAAATGAAATCTCTTCTGACTTACTACAAATAATTTATTATTATTCTCAATTATAATAAGTCCAAATATTTGATATAAATGATAAAATAAATTATTGATTTATTTAATCCGCGATTATTATATACATATTATACATGTTTTGTTGATTTTGTAAATGTATCCTAATAAAAAATTGAATATAAAAACGATGAATCAAGGGTTTTTATTTTTCTTGTCATTAATGTCAACTCAACGATCTATTCCTGGCGGCCTTTCATTAACGTGTGCATTTGTCCAATTTTTGAGAGAATGGTACACTCCACAGAAAATATTTTAAGAATAGTTGTAGAACTCTCGAAGTTCTACAAATTTTATTAGAAATATTTTTCTGTAAAGTACACTGTTATTCCAAAAATTAGGCAAATACAACCGCGTTAATTGAAGGCTACCTGTATTCTACTTTAGAAAAATTGAATATGTTGGTCACCTAAAAAATTAATCTACCCGTAAAAGGCGCCTTATAAGTATGCCTGCTCCAGGCGCCAAAATACTACCGCACGGCGCTGTTCATTAGTTTCGATTTTTGTGAAATGCTTTCATATTTAACTTATTTAAGAACCATTATTTTCGATTTTATTGTAGAGCAATTTTTAGAAGATTACATTAGGTTCTTTTTTTGATGAGATTATTGTAGGTTTGTAGAAACCACCATTTTTAATATTGATAACTTATCGGTTAAAGTTAAAAATCCCATTTAAATAAAATTTAAATTTAACTTTCGTTGAGTAAAAACTGTTATAACTTCAGAGGAACTTTTTACATCTGCGTTTATTAAAAGTTAATTAAAAAAAAAAGAGGTTTCCAATTAGGCTTGCATAGTCAAGTATCTAAAAATTACCAATCAGTAAGGAACGAAATTTGGGTTCTCTAAAAAATTTTATTCAATGAAATTTTATCAGGTTTTTTTTTTTATTTAGGCTTGAAGAGCTTGAGATGGTTCGCAACCAAACTGATTTAAATAGACATCGCATTAATGATTGTTGTGATGAAAACAGAAACTTAGAAGGAAATTATGGCACCGAAAAATCAAGAATTGCAAAATTAATCGACGAACGTGATACATTATTACAAACTGGAGTTTACACAACAGAAGATCGTGTTATTAACGAACTTGATAAAGAAATACAACATTTAATTTCTGCTTATCGTTAATCTTATAGGTATCGTTAATCTTATAGAACTTGTTTGTTTTTTCACGATATCGAGACTATTGAATGCGCGTGATGTAATTGTATTAATTTCCTTCAGGCGGTGCAGGCAACGTGAATAGCGTTTATTGATAGCAAATAAACTTAATAAATAAGCTGTTAATCAAAGTGTTTTGACGTGATTGGGCAGCACTATTGGAGAATCCTGTTAAAAGTTACAATAAACGAGAACGCGTACTAATGGTACTTATAATAAAAAGGAAGAAGCGTTGAAATATTTTCCAAAACCCCCACGGTGCATGTTGCTTTCGTGTAAATATTTGACACAGTTTTCATTTTTATCTAGCATTAACATTAGTTAGTTGTTATAATACGTATATGTATTAGAACATGTTAATTGAAAATTAATTTATTGTTTTAAATGTTTTTTTTTTTTTTGCTAAACATTATTTTATAAAGATTATAGATTTCCAGAAGTGGGTTCTTACTGCAATATATTTATATATATATATATATATATATATATATATATATATATATAATATATATATATATATATATATATATATATATATATTAAAATTATTATATAACCGGTTAAATAACTTTAAAAATGGGTATCTTTGAGACACTGTTTTTCATTCGAATTTGTAGGTCTATATGATCATTTTAGACCCAACCTTATAGTTATTGAATAAATTTTAGACTGTGCTCTTGCGTTTCATACCCTAAGTTTTGGTTCGGTTTCTTACAAATTTGACCGGTTTTATTACACCTTCAACTTGCCGGTCTGTTTATTTTCTTAAGATCGCAATATTTTATGACGCTTTTAAGCTTGTCACAGTTTATGTTTCTTTTAAAGTTTAATTTCTCAAAACATATACAATATATATATATATATATATATATATATATATATATATATATATATATATATATATATATATATATATATATATATATATATATATATATATATATATATATATATATATATATATATATGTATATATATATATATATATATATATATATATATACACACACACAAAGATATATATATATATATATATATATATATATATATATATATATATATATATATATATATATATATATATATATATATGTATATATATATATATATATATATATATATATATATATATATATATATATGTATATATATATATATATGTATATATATATATATATATGTATATATATATATATATGTATATATATATATATATATGTATATATATATATATATATATATATATGTATATATATATATATATATATATGTATATATATATATATATGTATATATATATATATATATGTATATATATATATATATATATATATATATATATATACAAAGATATATATCGCGAGGTTAGAATTATTTTGTTCTATTTCCACATTTTTTTTGTTTCAAGATAAAACGATTTAAAAAATAAAAACTTTAGGAGACGGCATATAAAAATATTTTTATTACTTATGTTTTCTCTGAAACTTTTTTGATTTTAACTTAGGTTTTAATATAGTAGAAAAACATTATTTTGAGGTACATTACACAATTAATAACTCATTTTTTTCAAAAAGTGGAGATAGAACAAAATAATTCTAACCTCGCGATATATATATATATATATATATATATATATATATATATATATATATATATATATATATATATATATATATATATACAAAGATATATATATATATATACAAGGATATATATATATACAAAGATATATATATATATATATATATATACAAAGATACATATATATATATATATATATATATATATATATACAAAGATATAATATATATATATATATATATATCTTTGAGAGAGAGAGAGAGAAAGATTGCACTGTTATTGGAAATAAATTTGTTTTTGCTAAGTTACCATTTTGTTCCAATCAAGACAACTGGTTCCCTAAAATGGAACACTTTGATTCCTTCATCAAAACAGGTTATTTTTTAAAAAGAAAAAATCCAGTAAAATCAACAAAAATTTGTAAAAAATGATTTTCATCTTTAGAGTAAAAATTTAAACAGTTAATTCAAAACTTTTTATAGGATTAGTATTACCCTGATAAATTTAAAGTCCACAAAAAAATTTTGTATAAATCTTTAACTGTAAAGACGTTTTCTAAATTTTTTGATTAAAAATCACTAAATAAAGTATTATTTTAAGGTTTATGGTCGTTACTAAATATTTCTTTAATTGCACTAGAATTACTTTTACAACCCTTTGATTTTATTACTGATTAGGTAAGGAAAGCTTCAATGTTTCAATCAAGAAAACTTTCGACTATTTTGTTATATCACTACAATAACATGCTTGCTGCAACTTATAAGATAAGTTTATATTGTTATTTTGCATTTTAAATCCCATTGAATTAAACACCAAAAATGGTATAACGTTATACCGTTTTTGGTACCGTATATACTACGTATATGCTATTTTTTCTTCCACTATCTCTATCACATGTCTGCATAAGCCATGCTTATTTGACTTCACAGTTTCTGCAAAAAAAATAGTTGTTTGTTTAATTTTTTTTTAGTTATTTTAGGTGCTCCCAGAAATCCTTGCGGGCTTATCACAGAGCACCAAAGAAACATAACAAATTGAAAGTAAATTGAAAGAAATTATGCACCAAAAAAACATAACAAATTGAAAGTAATTCTGTAATGGAAAATTGAAACTGAAAAAAATAAACTTTTCTAAACCACTTACCAATAGCAACATATGCAATCAACATTTTACCTATTCCAATTTTTTGTCCTCTACCTGCATAATTTAATTTTACAGCTAGGCTATTTTAAAAAACTATTCTTAGTAAATAACATATACAATCGCCTTCGTCTTTTACTCCAATTTGTGCTAAATAATTAACCTGCAAAAATACACAACCTGGCAATAATTAAAGTAACTTTTGTTTAGACTTAAATTAATATAAAATGTCAAAAAATCTTCAAAGAGTATTTTATTTATAGTATATAAATTGTACTAAGATATCATACTAAATGCATAAACAGATCATAAAATATTTACCATTTACTTAAGTGTTTTCTTGTCTTTTTTCTTCCAGAGTACTTGAATTTTTCACTGCTTTTAATGGCAATGACACTCTTTCAGGCAATAGAATAATTAGCATACCTTTGTTACTCAAATTTTTATAACTGAATTTGGTGTATTTTGTAATTCACCAAGTTGCACTTTAATGCTTGCCCATTGTGCCAATAATACCAGCATATCTTTCGAGGATACAACTTTATCTTGAAACAATAAAGTTAATTATATTATTAAGAAACTATGCAACTAATTACATATTATATTTAGAATTTATGAAAGTAAATACAACAATCACTAATAAAACAGATAAAATTAAAGACAGAGAGGCAAATTTTTAATGATAAAAATTTATACTTGCTAATGGATTTATAATATTTTTATGAATTATGAAACTTGCAGGTGTGCATTCAATATCTGGGACTGACACAAAACAATTCTCGTTAATGTTTGAGATACATATTGCAATGTAAAACAAAAAAATTCATATTAAAACAAACATGGTTTGTAGCCAACTAATTATATAAAATTTAATTACTTTTTTGAAAAATTAGATGAATTTCCCTGACCATTTTTAACAACGGTTTTTACAAAATGTTTAAAATTATTATCTACTGTGTCATGTGCGAAGAAAAATGACATTTATTTTTTATGATATTACAGGTTTTATAGATACATATGATATACATGTGTTATTATATTACCGTTGTTGATATTTATTATTATTTTTATTTACAGAACTAACATTATTAAATGTATAAGGGAGTTTAAAAATTTATAATAAAAGCAACTATTTATTATAATATTTTGATTTATATAAACTTTTTATCAGTATAAATATATTTAAGCAATAAATAAACTAAAACAAAACTTTTGATAAACGCAATTCCGTGGAATTGGAAGTTAGGAAAAAAAAAATCTGATCAAATCTTGGTGGAGCCTCTTGAGTACTCAGACTCCTTAAACCTGCCTTAGATATATATATATATATATATATATATATATATATATATATATATATATATATATATATATATATATATATATATATATATATATATTATATATATATATATATATATATATATATATATATATATATATATATATATATATATATATATATATATATATATATATATTAGCTGATTTCAATAAAAAAGGCAGCGTATAACTTTTTTTAAATATATTATGATATAATAGTATATTAACAATATTTCGCTAATATATTTTTACCTTCCGGAAAAAAAAAAATGAGACCAAGTTTTTTAAGTTTTATTTTCAAAATAGTGAATGAATAATATAATTGTTCAATAGATAATAAAGAGTAAAGCTTAGTTTTTAAAATAATATATTGATCAATATCTGGTCACGTGTCCAGTGTTGAACTTTTATGCATTTATGAAGACAACGGTTTATACTGTAAATTAATGGCTTCAAATAATTTAAGGAAACTCCGTTCCAAACTTCTTGAATTGCAACCTCTAAATCACCTAAATTTTTTGGGTTTTTTTTTTTCACTGCTTTTTTCATTAACCTTCAAGTATTTTCAATGGGTTTTAGATCCGGTGAATTGGCGGGCTTATAAGAAACTTTCTATTTATGTTCTGTAAACCACTCAGAAATTGGTTTTGAAGAGTGACACGTTGTCCTATCCTGTTGAAATGTAAAACTCCTTGGGAAAAGATTTTTTAGAGTTGGCTTAGCTTCAGAAAGTATTTCTTTGTATCTTTCACTATTCACAGTGCCCTTGATTATAAGCAATGATGTTTTACCTTTGGAACTAATTGCCCCCAAACCATGAGACTCTATTTGAACTTTGGTTTACCAATTCTAGGTCGTTTCTTTGCCCATTGACCGTCTCGAGTTTGAAATAACTCAAAATGACTCTCGTCACTAAATAACCATTGATTCCATCTTGTTCTTAGGTGTTCTTCACACCATTTTACTCTATTTTCTTGTTGAACAGGAGTCAATAAGGGTTGATTTTTGGGAACAAAACTGAAGTACCCACTTCGGTTTCGTTCCCAAAAATATAACAAGTAATGGTTCTGGGAGCAACCTAGGGACTGTCTTTTTTGATTAATTCAATTTAAATACCTCGGGTGGATCGTGTGTCATCATCTTTTCGAGCTAATTGAATCAATTGTTCTTGGTCCTTTAAATTAGGTTTTCTTGGTTTAACACTTCATTTCTTTCTCTTTAAGCTCAGTCCTTTCCTCATATTCTTTAAATATTTTGCAACTGTTGTCTTAAGTATCGTAGTTAATTTCATCAAATACTTTAGGTCTGTATGACCCGCTTTAAAAAGATATGTTTATATACAAAAAAAAACTTAATTTAACAACGTGATATATATATATATATATATATATATATATATATATATATATATATATATATATATATATATATATATATGTATATATATATATATATATATATATATATATATATATATATATATATATGTATATATACATATATATATATATGTTTATATATATATATATATATATACATATATATATATATATATATATATATATATATATATATATATATATATATATATATATATATATATATATATATATATCGTTTCTGACAAGAACTTATTAAGTTTTTAACAAGTAAGCAGCAACTTGTAAAAATTAAAAAATAAACACTACAAAAAGTGCACATGTAATGAATGAGCTTGTCCTTAAGGTGCATTGTCTGCACAATTTGCTTTAACAGTTTCTATAGATCAGTCTAGATGGTATCAGATGGTTATTGGATAAGTGTGCATTTGAAAAAAACATCCCTAAAATGGCAATTGAAATGTTTAAAGTAGGATATGATACTCAATTAAGACGTTCTTAAAATTTAGGATAAGTTGGGTACTTGTGAGTTACACAGGCAATGATACTCTAATTGGTTTGTATCTTATTTTTTTAAAAGTTCAAAATCACCAAAAAATGTAGTGCCTGGTATGATGTTAACATGGATAAAAAAGTTATCATTAAAGTAATAAAAGCGATATACATAATGATGAAATAATAAGATGCATACATAAATAAATAGTGAAATATCTTTTTTTTTATAACAATATCTTAAGTACACTGTGTATCAGTTTAAATTCAAACTTTTGTGCCACTTGCTGCATCCTCATTACATTTTTTTTTAAGTATTTGTACTTTTAATTGACAATTGATCTGTCAATTTATTTAATTTTTGTAAAACATCAACTCGAAAATGAACAATTAAATGGGACTCGTGCAAAAAAGATCTTCTTCAAAACAGTATTCTGACTTTTCATTATTTTATCTACATAAAATTACTTTTTGATTTAAATTTGTTACTACTAGACACATAAAAAAAGTTCAAAAGTTCAAAACAAGAAAAATAGAAATATGTAATTGTTAAACAAATATATAAGTAATGCAAATTATATTTTGATATAAATATATAATGCAAATTATATTATAAAGATAATATTAAAAGCGCTGTAACAAATAGTTGTAGTGTCTTTCTGTCGCTGCTTTAAACTGTTCTTGCAAAAAAAGAAAAAAAGAAAAAAAACATTTTAAAGAGTAGGGAATAAATATAAAAAATAAACCTTCCTAAATAAATATTCAAAACCGATGGAACAACTCTTCATTCATTTTATTATCAAAAATTGTTCTAGAATTTGTAAAAATTGAATTGCTAAATCAGTCGACGCCGCGCACGAAGTGACACTTTTTAGTTCGAATGATTTAAAATTGGGTTTTAAACTTTTTTTAAACTTTGCATGCGCAATAGTTGAAAAAGACGTTCTAGGTCTGTTTTTTTTTTTAAAAATCGCAAACCTACTTTTAAATCATCCAAAAATAGGTAACCATAACACTCAAGCAATGCAAGTGGAAACGCTAAATAAAGATCTCTAATGAGGCTAAGATCAGTACTTTCTACCATTTTCTGTAATTTTTTAATACAAACAAAGAATAAGTGGGAGGTGTGTATCAGCATGACATGTATTACGGGTCCAAACTTTATAGTATGGTATAATTAATGAATAATGAAACTCAAGCGTCAAAATGTTGTTACTAAAGTTTTATATTGTATAGACATAAATTTCTAGTGCCTCCATAAGTTAATATTTTTTAACTTAAAAGTAATACAAGTTACTTTTAACTTATTGTTATAAAAACAATTATATTTTTGTCAATACAAACAGCTATTATGGCTTCAGTAACGTATTAAAACAAAATACTTTTTGTTGTTAGCACAGCACAAAGGGATATACACATATTTTATTTCAGCTTCTTTTAGAAATAATATATTACTCATAAATATACCAACACAAGCGTATTAAATTGTAACTAGGTTCAAAAATAATGTCAAACAAATACTATAAAGTATCTTTATAATTATATTGCTATCCCGTAGCAAGCTTTATTTGTTATTTGGCTGGTCACTCCAAACATTTATAAGTTCAGGTTTATCTTAAACAGAGCCGACCACACAGGGGGGCCAGTAGAGCATGTGCCTCCCCCCCCCCAATATTTTTTTCTAAAGGACATTTTTTGTACCTTAATGTAATAATCAAGTTCATATACCTATAATTACGTATAATAGTCAATTTAATTCGTCAGTATATTAGTTCAATTCTGCATAATAGTCAATTTACAAAAGAATATTTTTGAAAAAAAGCTATTATCCCATGCCCCCTCCCCCCTAAAACCCGCCTCTGTGCTCCATCTTCTGTAAAACCTCTATATCAGGTATTTATTGGTTATTTATAATACTTTGCTTTTATTTACGTATTTATTTGTTTGCATAAATTAAATATTAAATAAAAAGTTCTTCAGATGAAATTACTTATACCACTAACAGCCAATCGGATTTGTTAAAATTTATCGGCTTTTTTTAACGAGTTAGTTCTTTGCCTTAGGATGCTCTGTAATTTGCAATCGCTAGATGATCTTTTTAAAAACAGAACTACGAATTGCAGATGATTATGTGTTTTTGAAGTAGAGCTACATGAAACAATGGGATACTAAACTTGAGTTTTTTTTCTTGGATGTAATAATTGTTTTTTAATTAAAAAACATTCAGTTACATTGAGTTACAACAAATATTTCTGAGAAGCCTCGTTCTGGTTTACAGAAAACACCCCAAATTTTTTTCTCCCGAAGTTATGTCAATATTTGTTTTTTTTATATAATTAAAAAAAAAAAAACACATGTCCTTTTATCAACTTGTTAGCAAAAATAACTATATATATATACATAAATATATATATATATATATATATATATATATATATATATATATATATATATACATATATATATATATATATATATACTATATATATATATATATATATATATATATATATATATATATATATATATATATATATATATATATATATATATGTATATATATCATATATAATATATATATCTATATATGTATATATGTGTATATGTATGTGTATATGTATATCTATATAAGTATATATGTATATGTATGTATAAATTAGTAAAAGCATTAATATTTCTAATCTAATTATTTCTTCAACAACTTATTTTACCATTAGTAGGTTCATCAGCCTACTGATGGTGAAACAAGTTGTCGAAGAAATAATTGCTTAAGAAGTAAGTATTTATACTAATTTATTATTGCTCTGTTCTTTAAAAACATTGAGCACTCTATTTGTAGAATACACTAACATAATTTGTATATATGAAAGTATATACATATATATATATATATATATATATATATATATATATATATATATATATATATATATATATATATATATATATATATATATATATATATATATATATATATATATATGTATATCTATATATACATATATATATGTATGTATATATACATATATATATATATATATATATATATATATATATATATATATGTATATATATATATATATATATGCATATATATATATATGCATTACATGTTTACGTATATATATATATATATATATATATATATATACGTATACATGTAATATATATATACATATATATATATATATATATATATATATATATATATATATATATATATATATATATATATATATATATATATATATATATATATATATATATATATGTATATATATATATATATATATATATATATATATATATATATATATATATATATATATATATATATATATATATATGTATATATACACATATATGTATATTTTACATATATGTATGTTTATTACATATATATGTTTAGTGTATTGGTTTATTAAGTTAATGTTTTTTAAAAAGATGTATAAAAAATCTTTATATGTATAAATATAACTTAAATTGCTAGTTTAGATGAGCACTCTCTTGTCTCACTGCAATCAATCTTTCATTATTCTTGGTTTTTTTCTTCTTTTTTTGAAAATGCTGTATGCTAAAAGATATGCAAAACTAGTAAGCAAATGCTTATCTAAACTACTAAACTAGCTTTAGAAGATATTTAAATATATATATATATATATATATATATATATATATATATATATATATATATATATATATATATATAAACCATCAAATTTCAATGTGATAAACATATCTAAAATTTATAATTCTTATAGTATAAAATGCATAACGGATTTTATCTGTAAAAAAAATTTTTTTTTTAGATAAAACATTTGAGAACATAATGATTTTGAAGACTTTGTGTTTTCTTTATTTTGTGAAGTGTTTACTTGCAGAAGGTATGTAGAAAATACCTTTTACCTGACTTTATTTCTTAACTATACTTTTTAAATTTAATTCTTACTGATTAGTACGCTTTTAAGCATTTTTCTTAAGACATGAGTTTTTTTCTTTTAAAAAGTTGTTTGAAGACATTTTTAAGTTATTACGAATAAAAGTAAAATATGCTCATATAAAATTAAAAGTTACAAATTGTAAAAATAAAAATAAAGTGTTTTAAACTTTTTCCTTATAAAACTTTATCAAACTGATATCTTTTTTTGATTCTAAATATGTATAGCCAAAAGTTTAGCTGTTTGGCAGTTTAATAGAGTTATAATAATTTAGTATAAATGGTAGGGTTTTTTTGTAAAACTATATGAACTTTATGAACTATATGAACTATAAAGTATCTTTATAATTATATTGCTATCCCGTAGCAAGCTTTATTTGTTATTTGGCTGGTCACTCCAAACATTTATAAGTTCAGGTTTATCTTAAACAGAGCCGACCACACAGGGGGGCCAGTAGAGCATGTGCCTCCCCCCCCCCCAATATTTTTTTCTAAAGGACATTTTTTGTACCTTAATGTAATAATCAAGTTCATATACCTATAATTACGTATAATAGTCAATTTAATTCGTCAGTATATTAGTTCAATTCTGCATAATAGTCAATTTACAAAAGAATATTTTTGAAAAAAAGCTATTATCCCATGCCCCCTCCCCCCTAAGGTAGGGTTTTTTTGTAAAACTATATGAACTTCCATCCATTGAAAATGTTTTTTTTTGAGGTCAAAATTTTAGTAGTGCTATTTTTTCCTCAAAAGGAACTATAATATTTTCATATTATATATGAAAATAAATGTGTGGTCGGATTGTTTTTTTTTATTCACCTCCTCAAGGCTGACAAGACTACTAGACGAGGAGGCTACTTGTTTCTGTTTGTTTCTAGCAATTTTGATAGGAAAGACATTTTCCAAATAATTTGTATTAGTTTACAGTATTTTATAAAATATAATCATTAACGAGTGCAGAAAATGGTACAGGTTTGGTTTTAGTTAAGAAATAAAAGTGTTTTATTTTTTTAAATTTAAATTATTTTATTTTTAGTTAAATTTCATATTGAGCCGAGCAGTCCGATATTTGCTGTAGAAAATACAACACTTTTTATCAAATGCATTGCAGAAGACACTGCTGGAAACATCAATACAACTACTAAATTTAGAGCTGGTCCAAATGAAATTAAAACTACTTCTGATAATCATATAGTTGTGACTACAACTTATATTGGTAAATTATTTTATTTTACAATTATTTATATAAGTAAAAATTCTTTATTTATTTTTAATCAAGTCATGTGTTTATAATTTATGCTGAAATATTAGTAATTTAATAAATTAATGTTGAGCAAACTTCTGAAAAAAATTTTGTCATGTTTGAAAAATGAGTTATTTAGACTATTTAGTTATTTAATACTTTATATTTGACCAAAGATATGACCTAAAACAATTTAGTTCTATTTAGAATATGATTGCTAAGACTTGATAACTTTTCTAAATTATGTGGTAGTAGACTAGTGGTAGAACTTTTAGCTTATGACCAAGAAGTTCAAGGATAAAATCCAAAAATGCTTTTGGAAGTAACCTGCTCATCCTGTTTATTTGTCTGCTTTCTTTAACAAACCAAACTGTTTTGTGTTTCAGGGTTTAGGGTTAAAAGAAAGTTACAAATAAAAATAATAAAATAAAAAAATAAGTAATCTCCTTGACTGTTGTGACCCCTGGAATCTTGGGGGAGGAGAGAGGTTGGAATTCAATAAAATAAACTAAATTAAAAAAGACATGTTTGTTAATTGGTTAAAGATGAATATACACTCTTTATGCCATTCCTATAAAAATTAGCTAGTTTGTATACTCTCTATGACCACTATTGCTAAAAAATCAGTTGCTAATTCATGTATCTATGTTGACAAAATGTTAATATATTTTGATTACTCTAATTTTAAAAACACATACTCAGTCTTTCACAGGAAGGCATGCGATTGCAGGTCTTTATATATTTTTTATTTTTTATTTTTTATTAATTCACCTCAAGGCTGAGAAGGCCACTACAGACAAGGAGGCTACTTATTTGTGGTTATAACCCTCTCTCAACTCTATAACTCCAAAATATGAACCTTGACGAACAAGGCCGCTGCGCGGAGAAATGAGTTGATCAGGCATGTAATTTTTTTTTTGTTTTGCTGACATGTCCACAACTTTTAACATAGTATATATAATATAGTTATTTTTGTGCATTTTAAAAATAGCGTTTAAAAAGTGAAAGTAAACAAAATAAAAATGAAAACAAAAGCTATAAACTGAAAACAGAAAATAAATCTTAACCTAAGAGAATATAAACAAAAGTAAAAAGTAAGCTATAGGCCAAATTTTTATTTTTAAAAATTTTGCTTGATAGACTTGTGTAAAGATCACAGTTTTGAAGTTAATTATTCCAAAAAAAATCAGGAATGATAGACTTTGAATGTGGGGTTTATAGCACACCATTTTATGTGACAGGGCTCAATTTAACGGTCAGACATTGTCTGGTTAAAACCTCAGATTGTTCAATCAATTTACAAAGTAATTTGACATTTTGGTCAATGGGAATTAAATCTACAAAACAAAGCTTGGACAGGAATGTAGGCCTTGTTTTAAATAACAAACGCTCAACGCATTAGCTTAATGTGAATTTGACATCATAAAATTCTCTTTATCTTTTCATTTTTTAAAGACATTAACTTTTTCAAATTACTGCAATAATATTAAGATTACCGCAAAACTAGTTAAATATTGTTTAACTCTCTTTTTATTAATAAAATTACTAAATGTTTATTTCTTTCATTTTTTTTATATTAAATAATTTTTTATTTTAAAAAAATTAGCGAGTAACAAATAAAAAACTTACGTTAATTTATCTACTTTTATTTGTTAAAAGTTTATTATTTTTTTAGCGATTTTGTTTTGAAACACCATTTGTTAAAATTATATTGTATATATCATATATAGGGATGGCAATCCCGGGATTTCGTACAAATTGTTTATCCCGAAATCCTGGGATTAGTCTCTACAATTTACGGGATTTCGGGATTAAAATTTGAGGATTTTTTTTTTTTTTTTTTTTTTTTTTTACGGCAAATACTGTTATGCGAAAAAACCGCTGATTTCCGCTAAAGTTTGTTGGAACGAGGGGGTACTGCCGCTCAAATTTTTTTCCAAGAACAGGCACTATATATATATATATATATATATATATATATATATATATATATATATATATATATATATATATATATATATATATATATATATATATATATATACAGGGGTCGAAATAAGTGCCAGACATCGCTGCCCCTCAGATCATTTTTGAGACCTGCTAGATGAGGGCATCAAACTATTGTTCATTTTTGCAGTAAAAATGAACAATGGTTAGTTGCCCTCTTATAGCAGGTCTCAAAAATGGTCTGAGGAGCGGCGATGTCCGGCACTTATTTCGACCCCTATAAATATATATATATGTCAAAAAAAAGGAAAAGTTATAAAGTTTAGGCTTATAATTGTAGTTTAGTAATTTTTATATCGTCTTTGGTACAGTGGTGGATCCAGGTCATTGTCCTAGGGAGGGGGGAAGCATAATTTGGCTTTTTTTTTTCTTCAGATAAACCACTTTTTAGTTTGATTATTTAGAATGTTTTTAGAAAACTTTGTTAATAAATATATTGAATGTATCTGTATATAAATACCTTGAAAAAATCAAACGTTGAAAATAAATGTTAAATAAAAGTTGTTATTTCTTTTACAAATTTTTTAATATTTTGAAATTTGAAATTTCTTAGGGCGGTGTTTAACCCCCCATATACCCCCCTCCTTTGTATCGGCCACTGCTTTGGTATAGTAGCTGTTTGGTTGTGTAACTATTTATTCTATTTGCAATGTTTACCTTTTAAAACTCTCTTTTTCTGTATTTAACTAAAAAAAAAACTCAAAACAGTATTAGTCTGCAATATACATATATATATATATATATATATATATATATATATATATATATATATATATATATATATATATATATATATATATATATATATATATAATAATAAAATAAAATTATTGTATAACTTTTATTAAAAACTCATGTTCTTTCCACCAGCAAGCGTTTATATTTTTGTTATTTTTTATAATATACTAGTTTTAATATTATACTATATATAATATACAGTATAATAACTAGTATATTATAAAAATAAATAAAATTTAAGCGCTTGCTGGTGAAAAGAGCAAGAGTTTTTAATAGAAGGTATACATTAATTTAATTTTGAACTTTCTGCTTCTAAAAGTATGTGCGATTCTATTTTTATATACATTCATTTAAATTTTCAATTGTGTGATTTATGAAAATGCGTAATTTACGAAAGTTTTTTTAACGTCATGCATATTTATATTAGTTTTTAATTTTTATTTTTGTTTATATTGTGTTACCATTTTAAGGTATTGTTTTGTGATTTATAATACTTAGGTTTATTAATTTTTAAAAGTCTTAGATAAGTTTTTATACAAAATTAAGTTAAAACATGATTCAACTTAATTTTAGAGGTTCATTAATGTAATAAATATTTTAGTTATATTATCATTAAATTAATCATTTTTAAATGTTTGACGAGTGCTTAAAAAGTATTCAATTGCGTTTGCTTTTTTTTCTATTCAATCCCGGGATTTTTGCCATCCCTAATCATGTATTAAGAAATAATTGCTGAGCTTTATTGTGTTATAAAAATAGTTTAACTTACGTTTAGCCTCGGAAAATATTTATTTAATATTTAATTTTGGGTAAAAAAAATGTTTAGGAAAGAAAACCGAAATAACAAATGTGAGCTAACTTTTTATTTAGAATAAATAAAATTTAAATATTTAACAATATTTCAGGCCTTCTTGTAAGAGGCGTGTGATCGCACGCCTTGTATGACCACGCATATAGTTCTTTGTTTTAACAACTTGACCACGGCTCTTTGCAAGTTTTGATAATTAGCGCGTTTAAAAAACTGAAAAGAGAATAAAATCCATAAAATAATATATAATACAAAAATTAACCTAAAAAAATAAAATATTCAAAGAATGATAAAATAAATAAAGGAAAAACCAAAAAAAGTCAAAATATTTATTAATGTAAACCTAATTGTAAACAAAAGTAAAAAAGCGTCATTTTTAAGTAAAATAACTAAATACGCTATAGAAAAAGTAATTATGTTTTAGCATGGTTTTTGCATGCCCTTACAAATGCATGCATAAATTTACTAAAAATGAATGCTTTTGCAAAAACTTCAAAAGAAACCATGCTCAAACATTTCAATTGCTTTCTTCTATTGAGAAAAGCAATCGTAACCTTAAACGACGGTTTCTTTTACGTTTTTAGCAATTACATTAAAAATTTAAAGCAAATGTATTCATTATAAATAAAATTTAGCATGCTTTTTTTAAATTTTCTTATTTTCCATAATTTTCCATAAAATGAAATGATATTTGTTTGTATATTAAAACTTTTTCACTTTTAAAAGTTTTTTTATTGTGCATTTATCATTAATTTGCGCGCACTTTGCATATGTGCAAAAAAAAGGTTTTTGAAAAATAAAAATTGAATAAATTTACCAAGCATCTTTGATATATTTAATAACTTATTAACTAGAATAAAAATTATTTGAATTTTATTTGACATAAATCTCTTAAATTAGACGTTCGTCAATAAATAAAGATACCCAAGTCAACGTTCATTAAAAAAAAAAAAACGATATGTCACGCCCAGAGATAAAATATAGTTGGCAGATACGATTGTTTCAAGATTATTGTAATTCCTTTTTTTTAGTAAATAATTTCTTAATTAGAAATTATATTTCCATGACAAAATGGGTTTGTAATTATTTTTAATAAAATTTTGAAACAGTCTGATTTCTCCACACGGTGGACGCTTCTGTACTCATTTTGCCTTAAACTCTAATCTGAATATTTTTTTCAATGATTGCCTTTAATTAAGTTGCATTAAAGTACTCAGGAAATTTTGTGGGAGTTTAATTGTAATTATGGAATCAATTAAATTAAAAATCGCATTTGTTTTTTTTAAGCACATTTTTTAAACGCGCTAATTATCAAAACTTGCAAAAAGCCGTGGTCAATTAAACAAAGAACTATATGCGTGGTCATATAAGGCGTGCAATCGCACGCCTCTTACGAGAAGGCCTGATATTTAGTATTATCTTTAAATAAATTTAATAGTTAAGTTAAACCCAAGCATTAACTTTAATTTTATATATTTAAATCGAAGTTAAATTACATATTTTTCTAAAAGAATAGAATTATATATTTTTGTCAAATTAGTTTCGAACTAAATCATTTATTTTTTTATCAGAATTAAATTAAATTAAAATGATCTTTGCTTTAAGTTTAGAGTATTAGCGTTTTTTAAGCGAAAAAATCGATCATTGCAATAAAAAAAAATTAAGTATTAATTATTTATTACTATATAGAAACTTAAGTAATTTTTTTGTATACAATTTAAAGTTGCATAAATATTACTATCCTCTTAAGATGATAAATAAAAGTTTTTATTATATATATGTATATATATATATATATATATATATATATATATATATATATATATATATATATATATATATATATTTAATAACTTTCGCATTAAAAAAAAAACTATAAACATTAACTATAAACAATTTTGTTTTCAGTTCGATAAAATAATTAGCTTAACAGAGATTAAGTATTTGCAGTTTTAAATTTTTTTCATTACTAAATAGCGCTTTTAGTTTTTTTCATTAGTAAATAGCGCTTACATCTAACATAATTGTCATTCAAACTTTTTTACAAAATTGTCAAAGTGGTTTTTTATAAAATTAATTGCTTCTTATATCTTACCGCTTAGTAGAGTAATTTAAAAGTTAAAAAAATATCATCTACGCGTAAGTAATTCGTACGTAAATTGATGTAGCGATTATATGTAGTAGATATATAAAAATGGCTTTTATATAAAAGATTATATATTGTTATTTTTCTATTAGTAGTGTTTTATTATCGATACAATAATGGCGCTACGAGTAGGATCTGATTTTTGCAAGTCAAATCAGATCCAGACAATGCAGAATCATGGATTAGATGCTTTTCAGCTCCCGCACGTCCAAAGAAATTAAATATCCGGAAGAAATAGAAAATATGATGTTCGATGATATTAAACTGTTGTTATGTCCCATTTGAGATATTAAAATCAACTAATTATTGCTGAAAGAGTTCTATTTTTAGAATCAAAACAATGAAAGCATTGTATCATGCCTAAAGATTACATAAAGCTTCATGTTTTTGCAACTTCCAAAACTTGGGAAAAGATGGCCAAAGTGCAGAAGATGATTTAATTCAAATGAGATTGATTGATGGCCTCCAATCTTCTGATCAGAGAATTAAAGCTCTAGAAATTCTACTGAGTAGAGAGTTGCCTAAACTAGGAATTGTCTAAGTTGAGAGAAGTTGCCTAAACTAGAGCATGTGCTGATTTTATCAGGCACATTGAACAAATATACAAAGTAACATTGAAAACTGCGTATACCTCCCTTCAGTTAACTATATCAATAAAAATAAAGAAAAAACAATTAAATGCAAATATTGTGGCCTTCAACGCCTACCTAGAAAGTGCCCAGCATTTGTAAAAATTTGTAAAAAATGTGGGAAATTGAACCACTTTAAAAATATATATAAAGCAAAAATTAAGTATGAAAGAACAGTAGAGGAAATATAGAATGATGATGCTAGTGTGTATTCCATTAATTACAATATTGATTACAATATAAAAATGCAAGTTGATACTGGAAGTCATTTCACAATCATTCCAAAAAATTTTTAGGAACTAATGTCTAAACCTAAATTACAAAAATGTTATCTCCACCTTAAACAGTTTGGTGGTACAATTATTAAAGTCCTAGGCGAATTTGAGGCAATTTTAGAAACTGAATTAAAAAAAGGCTCCTCCAAAGCCTCACCACTTGTGTTAGAAAAACAGATGGAGATTTATGCATATGTACAAATTACAAAATAGGTGTTAACCTAAAAATATGCTAAAAATATTGAGACTATATTTTATAAAATGACAGGAAATATAAATTTTCATAAAATGGCATGATATTTAAATTATGAATTTAAATAATAAAATAACATTTTAATATTCGCGCCAATAAACTTAATTTGAATAGTAAGAGTAGAACTAGAAAAAAAAGTTATTAACTTTTGAATGAAGTAATTTAAATTTCGAATGATTTTACCTTGTTATAATACAAATATTATAATAAGTTATTGCTTGTTTATGAAATCATACTCTTTATATTTATAGTTAATAATATTTAATATTTTGAATTTAATAATTTAATTTATTAATTTAATAATTAGTATTAATTATAATTTATAAATAGTAACTGAATGGAGCAAGTAAATGAAAAGTAGCAATTAGCGATAAATCGATGTTGGAGTTAAAGCCATCGCTCAGTAATAAATGTAACATTATTTTGGTTAATTATTTAAATTTTTATTAGAAAAACCTAAAAGACTAGGGTGAGTTATATATTATATACAAATAATTGTATTTGAATATTAGTAAAAAAAAAAAAAAAAAAAAAAGGTCCTCTAGGGTAGACAGAATTTTCAGACCGGTATGCCCAAAAAAATTTCTGGGTACGTCACTGGATTATATTTCAAGATGATATATGTGACTAGTAAAAGTGCTGAAGAACTTAAATTGAATTTAAGTAAAATTTTATACAAATTATAAGAATCGCGAATGAGTATAAATAAAAGAAATCCAGTGAATGAAACAAAAAGTCTTTCAATTTTAGGATATGAACTGTCAGAAAAGGTAGTTACCCCAGATCATAATTTGGTCAGCAGAATACTCAAAAGAAATCTTTCCAATGATAAAAAGGAATTTGAGTTGTTTATAGGAATAGTTAACTTTTATGGTTGACACATTGAAAAATATGCTGAAAAAACTTTACCTTTTTTTTAATTTAAGAAAATAAGGAGTTACATTTGAAGGGAGGAAAGAACGTCAACATGCATTTGAGTTGCTAAAAAAGAATCTTTGCGAAGAACCTGTGGTAAAAGTTTATGACATCAACCAAGATCTAAAACGAACAACTGATGCCAGTGAAAAAGCTATATCTGGAATACTTTCACAAAATCACAAAATGATCATCCTGTATTGTATCTCTCACAAACTTTATTAGACGCTGAGATAAGATATTCTAATATCGAGAGAGAATCGTTGGCTATTTTATGGTCCACTCACAGAGCTAGGCATTTTTTCATAGGTATGAAATTTAAATTGTTATCACATCACAGACCATTAGAGTTTGTATTTGATTCTAATAAAGAACTGCCTTAGGTGACATCTGCTAGTATTTTAATATGGGCCCTACAAATGATGGCATTTGACTATGAAATAAGCTATAAGAAGGGAGAAAACATTCCTCAAGCTGATGTATTATCAAGATTCTCTTTTCTACCACCAGATAAAGAGAAGGACCAAGAGACCTTTATACACTTAGTCAAGTCAGATATCGTCAATCTTGAGCAAATAATAAAAGAAACAGAAAATGATAGAGTATTGAAAGGTATCAAAACCAGACTTAGCAAAAATAATTGGAGCAGGTGCTTTGTGGCAGAAAGACCTTATAAATCTATTAGTAATAAATTGATTATTGAAAAGGAAATTGTATGTAATGGTGATCTCATTGTATCTCCTAGAACAATGAGAAAAATGTTCATCAAAACGGTCCATGATGACATACATTGTGACACAATGCAAACTTGATGTAGATCAAAGTTGAAAGTTTGCTGGCCTGGCTACTGTCAAGATGTTGAAGAATATGTAAACAACTGTGAAAAATATTCCGAGATAAAGTTGAAGAAGGAGAGGACATTACATACATGACTAAATGAAAATAAAGCTTGGTGTAGAGTGCATTTGAATTGTCTATGTACAGGGTGTCAGACTGTTTTTAATTCTAGTAGATTCTTTTTCTGGAGGGCCTGAAGTTGTTAAGGTGTATAACCGTGAAGCTGCCACAGTGAAGGGGGTACTATAAAGTGTTTTTTCAAGAAATGGAGTTCCAGAGGTTTTGGTATCTGGTAATGCTGCAGAATTTCATACCACCTTACACCAGTGGCATAAGAAAATAGGTTGCTTGCCTTATTAGACCCCACCTTACCATCCTCAATCTAATAGAGCAGCTGAAAGAATGGTAGAGATTTTCTTTTTATTGCATAATTTAATAAAATCAAGTCTATACAACACTATTTAGCACATAACTTATGTCAAATAAAATGATTTCAAATGACGGCATATTTGAATTACTTTTTTTAGTTAAAGTTTTACTTATATAGTTGAATACTTTTACGGTCCAAAGCGGTCCAATAATTAGAGACTTGAAATACTTAGTTCAATATGTATATTATCAATATAAATTTGGTGGAGTCCACCTGGTCTCTAGTAACAATACTTTACAAGTTAAATGATGTATCTGATTTTATTAGTTATTAGATTAGTGTTACAAACTTGTTTTATTAGTAATACATTTTAAATAACCTATTTATAAAATTTTTTTAATGAAATTTATATTTTTATATAGTTAAAACATGAAAAATATTGTTATTTATTCATATATAATACAAAAAAACTTGAACTTAGCTGACACTAATATTTTTGATGCAGTTATAAATAGTATAAACTTAACTGCAAATAATAATCTGCCTATTTTCATAAAGCATCTTTGACAAAGGTATATATGCAAATACTCTAAAATTCGTTTTGAAGAGTAAATAAATAATAAATAAGGGCTACAAAATGAACCAATATCAATTCAATTTGTTATTGATAATAAGAAAATTCTACTAACTACTTCCATTGATAAAGAAAACTCTGTTCTTATCCAACTGAAGTATCTGCCCCAGGTAAATTTTGATACTTTAAGTAGTAAAACAAAGAAAAGAAGATTGACGCTATTAGTTAGAAAAGAAGAGTGACGCTTATTAAAAATTATTTTTTACATCAGATAAATTAGTTTATTAATTTTTAATTTGTTATACAGTGTTCTTTAGACAATAGATATTTTAAAATTATTGTTTAGCAGCGCACTGCCTGACAAAACATTTAAAATTCTTTCAACTTCTTAAATACTAATTTATTATTTGGTTGCATCTGATTGTTTTTTTTTTTTCTCTTTTAATTATTTTTTTTGTTATTGTCTTCATCTTTAACTTAATAATACCGTCAATTTTTTTTAATTAATACATCGAATTTATTTGAAAGAAGTTCATAAGCTTTAATTTTTTTCATTGTTTCATTTGTTTAATTAAAATATAAATTCATGTTTTCGCATCATTAAAACAATGAAATAACAATTTCTTTTTGTTAAAACATATTTAATGTTTTTTTGTTGCTAACGCTAATAGAACTTTTATAACTTTATCAGCAAACGTTTTCACAAACTTAAACTTTTCTTTTTCTCAAATAAATTTATAATTTTAATTAAGTTATAAATAATATAAGTTATAATTTTAATAACAAAAGCTTTTAAAATTTAGTTAAATTTTGGCCGAAAACATTTCTAATGCTCTAATTTACCGAATGATGTAGGGTAATATTTAGAAAACAAGTTTTTTTAATTGTTTTACTTCAACTGCCAAAACTCTATTAAAAGTATGTGAATAGTAATTATTTTGTTTTTAACGATAAGCAAAATATTCCGTTCAAAACACAACGTTTTTATAGATATTTTTTTCGAAATTAAATAAAAAAAAACTTTTAATATTATACATATGGTTTTTTGCAAATGCTTTTACAAAATTAAATTAACAACGTTTCTCATAATTAATTTATATTTATTACACAATTTAATACTATTAATAAACTTATATAATGAAATAAAATTTTATTTAATTTTGTTAAATATTTGCTGTAAACGTTTTATATAAAAAAGTCTTATTCACAAACAACCATTCATTGTTCGTAGAAATTTGCGCTCTAATTTCAACAGAATGACGTAAGTTAATATGAAAAAATGAGTTTTTTAATTGAAGTATAACTTTAACATTTTACCTGATTTGATTTTTGCATTGAAAAAGCGCAATATGTGAATTGAGATTATTTTGTTTTTAACATTAAGCAAACTTTTTTGTTTAATTAAACAAGAATCTTTAACAAAAACTTTTTATAAAAAAAATTAAATATAAATTCAAGTAAACCATTATTAATTGTCTCCCTCCCAATTTTTTAGGACAACCGTGATTTTTTACTCTCATAACTAAATTAGCGAGCATTTTTTATCGAGCCCGCAATTTATAAATATTCCATTAACGAGCGTGTTTCATGTGATGGGAGCAATCGCTCCCGCTTCATGACAAGGCCTATTATTATATACACAAAAAGGTTTAAGCTTTAAGTACCTTTTTTATATGGATTATGTAGTAGTTTTATGAAATATAAAATAGAGTCCTGGAACTGCATAAAAATACTTAAAATTAGTAATTAGGAATGTGTTTAAATTTTTAAATTTATAAAATAATTTTTAAGCAGACTGCCACATTAATATTAGTCTAGTTTATAACACTGATGCTTTTAGAAAAGTTATTTAAGCTAATAACTATGCAAAATGAAATGTTGCCAGGTGTTTAAGGTGTCACCACAACCAAATAAAAAATCCATAGTACCACTACATTTATAGTAAAAAAATAGTCACTGTGGTAATTATGGGAGTAATCCAATAAAATTATTACTTTTTCCAGTTTTATTTTTTTCATTTATGTTTGTTAAGGTTAATAAAATATGTAGTTGCTAAGAAATTTAGGTATCTATAACAACCCAAAAGTAAAACTAATGTTGCCATTAAAACCACAATCCTCAAATTAGTAAACAGTACAAAAATGGTTCTTTAATTTTTTGTATGATGAGTTATTATATTAGTTTTATCCAGTAAAAGTGAATTCTGGCCCACTGTGTCTTACTAAAATAAAAGATTTATTAAAAAGTAATAAAAGTTATTGGGCAATTATGTTATTACAGAAGAAATTAAATAAAAGAACATCACTGTTTCTTTTAAAAAGAAGCTGGCAAAATTCTATGCTTGTATGAAACTGTTCCCTTAATGTTATTTTAATGTTTCGATGTAATTGAAATTTTAATCAATAAATTTATCAGCACACTGTTATTTTTCAGATAAAAGACCTTAAATGAAGGATTGTACCATGCAGGCCCGCCTCTTGTTATTTGGTGGCCCTAGGCGTATACCTAGTTACAGATATTTGATGGTCTTAGGCATAGTTTATTATATATCAATAGTTCTTGAATAATATTATTTTTTATTTACTTTAAATTGAATAAAACAAATGGTTTGTTTTTTATATTGTTGTATATAATTTGTTTCATTTTTCGGACATATAATCTGTTTTACTCCCTCACTATATTAAAGTTATTGATGGAGATAACATGCATCCTATAAATGAGTTAACAAAAACAGTGAAATAAAATAAAAATTAAAAATTTTATATTTTATTAAGTAGTTTATATCAAAAAAATTTACATAAAATGGTATGCTATAAACCCCATGTGTAATAAAACTATTATCTTTAGGCAAATCATGCAAAAAACTTTTAAATTTAAAAAATATAAATTTAATTTACAGCTACCTTTTTACTTTGTTCATTTTCTCTTAGGTTAAGATTTATTTTCTTTTTTCAGTTTATGGTTTTTGTTTTCATGTTTATTTTGTTTACTTTCACTTTTTATACACCAATTTTGAAATGCGCAAAAATTATCATACTTTTCAGGGCAGGGCTTGAATTAAGCGTATCATGAATCACGATTGCTTTTCACACCTTAACAATTAGTTTATTAAATTTATTTTAAACGCGTTTTATGTTATTAAGGTTATAAACTGTATTAAACAGCAACAAAACTAAGGCTGACGACACCAGG
Source organism: Hydra vulgaris (assembly GCF_022113875.1). NCBI lineage: Eukaryota > Metazoa > Cnidaria > Hydrozoa > Anthoathecata > Hydridae > Hydra > Hydra vulgaris. The sequence continues at coordinate 9,634,955 of NC_061164.1, read as the reverse complement.
GTGCATGTGTTTCCCCCCCTCCCACTTTTTTCTAAAGGACCTTTTTTTATAAGAAAATTCTAGATATAGAAGACTTTTTTTAAGAATTGATAATTGTGCCCCCTCCCCCCCCCTCCCCACACTTCATACTTTAATTTAGACACTTTTTCAAAAAATAAACTTAAAGAAATATTTTTGTCTCTGTGATATATTTCCTTTATTAGTACTGTCTGCCCAAATCTAAAATCTACATTGATGTGATATATGTGTACTGTCTGCCCAAATCTAAAATCTACATTGATGTGACATATGTGTGTGTATATATATATATATATATATATATATATATATATATATATATATATATATATATATATATATATATATATATATATATATATATATATATATATATATATATATATATATATATATATATATATATATATATATGTTATATATATATATATTAAATTTTTCAAAGAGAATTTAAAAAACAAAACATCAGAGTTATATTTACTTCAACAATTTAAATAACATATTATGCAACAACAAAACAAAACTACCTCTGAATTCAAATCCGGTAGTTGATATACTTAAATGCTCATGCGGAAATATATATATATTGGTGAGACCAAAAAGAAAATCATTTCAAGAAGTGCAGAACACCAAAGAGTTTGCAAAAATCAAAAATGGTCAAGTTCAGGAGCCACGGAATATTCTAGAACATGCCGTGTTAACTTTGATTAGTTAAATCCTAAGATCTTGGCAGTTGTTCAAGAATACAGGATACGAAAAATAAGAGAATCCCTGGAGGTTAACTGAGCGAAAGTTCAATATGAGATAGGTATTGGGTAAGGTGTTCTAAATCGAGATGACTGGGATAAGGTTAAAACACAAACTTGGGGACCCAAATTTGACAAAAATTTAACTGACGTCATTATTATATTATTTAATTGGTTTTTATATTTGACACTTTTTAATGTCTTCTTTTTAAACGGTATATATATATATATATATATATATATATATATATATATATATATATATATATATATATATATATATATATATATATATATATATATATATATATATATATATATATATATATATATATATATATATATATATCAATATATATATATATCAATATATATATATATATCAGTATATATATATCAATATATATATATATATCAGTATATATATATCAATATATATATATATCAATATATATATATCAGTATATATATATATATATATATATATATATATATATATATATATATATATATATATATATCAATATATATATATATATATATATATATATATATATATATATATATATCAATATATATATATCAATATATATATATATATATATATATATATATATATATATATATATATATATATATATATATATATATATATATATATATATATATATATATATATATATAAGTTATGCTACAGCATGGGGCTTTCAGTGGCTGGTGAACTTTAACTCAGATAAAATTTAATTTTTTTTTTGCTAATCATAATTGCAACAATCTATATCTTCATATATTTATGAACAGTAATGTACCAGATAAGTCATCTACCCTTTATCTTATAGGATTAACTTTTATTTCCAATCTTTCTTAGAAACTATATATCAAATTCATTGCAAAATTAGCATCTGCTAAGTTTGCATCTGTTAATCATACTTGCCATTTTCTTACTCCGGATTCTATTCTTTATCCCTATGATTCTCAAGTCCGTTCTTGTATGGAATACTGTTGCCATGTCTGTGGCAGATCTCCTAATGATGCCCTTTCTCATTTAGAAAAGGTAAAAAAAAATGAATTTGTGGGACCTGCTCTTGCAGCCAACCTTTAACCATTATCATATCATCATAATGTTGTTTCTCTTTATCTTTTCTATAAATACTATAATGGGAACTGCTCTAAAGAGCTAGCATTTCTTGTGTCATCTACTAAAGTTCATTGTCATGTTACCTATAATTTAATTAAGTCTTATTCTTTTACTGTGACTGTTACTAAGTGCTCCAAAAATGTAACACCAAAAAAATATTTTTTTCCTCGAACATCAGTTCGAGGAAAAAAATTTTGGAATTCACTTCCTTTATTTTGTTTTCCTGATTTATATAATTTGCAATCTTTTAAGTCATCTGTTAATTGTCATCTTGCTCTATAAATTTCATCTTTTCTTTTTCACTAACTTCTTACTCTAATAGTGGTTGCTTGCAGCCTTGATGGAAGTAAAGATGTTGAAAGAAAAAGAAAAAAAAACTTTTATGGTGTTTCGTCTTAATAGTTTATGGAATGGGTTTGAAGTTGGAAATGCTTATCTGTTAATTGCAAATGTTTTTGCAATTAACAGATAAGCATTATCTGTTAATTGCAAAAAGTTTTTGGCCAGCATGGGTAGATATGCTTTTATTGTAAAGTGGGTTAAAGCAAATTGTATAAGTTTTTTTTTTTGGGTGTCTTGTTTTTTGGATTGTACTTTAAGTTAAATTTTTTAAAACCGTTTTGTTTTAATGCTTCTTCATATTATATTTTTGATGAGTTTAATAATTTTTCATCCGATGAATTTTGTGATGATTAATAGAGAGAGGGATATGCTTAAGGACTTAAGATGTGTGTTTAATTAAGCGTGAATGTAGAGTAGGTGGCTATATATATATATATATATATATATATATATATATATATATATATATATATATATATATATATATATATATATATATATATATATATATATTATATATATAGATATATATATATAGATATATATATATATATATAGATATATATATATAGATATATATATATATATAGATATATATAGATATATATATATATATATATATAGATATATATAGATATAAATATATATAGATATATATATATATATATATATAGATATATACACACATATAGGCCTTGTTAAGAAGCGTTTCCCTATTCGAATTTTATGTACATATTCACGATTTTACGTACGCATTTTGCAATTTACGTTACACAAAAACTTTTTTCAATAAGTTTATTTTAAACAGTCTTTTAAAACAGATTATGCAGAAAACATTAAACTGTAATGGTTGTAAAAAACATTTGTGGAATATTTTTTTTAATTAGATAAAAAAACAGATATATCTTTTTTTCTATTTTCCGTTTTTAAAAAAAGAATATGTTTTGAATTTATTTTATTAAATTTTAGTTAATTTTATTATTATTCATAGTTGTAGTAATTTATTTAATTAAATTTAATTAAAATTCTTTTAAAAATTTTAAAACGCTGTTTTACAATTTTTTTTACTGACAAGATTTATGTTAAAGTAAAAAAAAAATTTAAAAAAATTTGATTCAAGTTACTTTAAAATGTTCACATTATTTATAGCTTCATTTTAATTTCAGTTAAGTTTCAAATAGTTCCAAATACGGGTCTAAATAACGGCGCTATTTATAGCACAAGTATTATTATTATTATTTTTTAATAAAATAAATATAAGCTAAGCTTTTAAAGAGTTTATTTATTGATCGCGTTATTTTTAATCCATTTAAAGTTTGGTTCGTTTTCTAAAAAAGTTCTTTAAAAGTTAAAAATTCTTTTATAAATTTATGATATCAATACAAAAAAGTTTTTCCAAACTCGAGTTTAAATGTTAAGTTTAGGTTTTCCCTTTGCCATTAAATTTTAAGTAAAAGAATTTTATAAAACAAACCAAACTTTAAACCGATTAAAAATAACGCGACCAATAAATAAACTCTTTAAAAGCCTAACTTATATTTATGTGCTATAAATATAAGATAGGTAAATTTCAAAATTATACTGATATTTGTTAAAAACAAGTTTTGGTAATAAAATCTTAAAACTGAAATACTATTTTTCTTTTTGGATTTAGTAAGAAATAGTAAAAATACATTAGGTTTCAAGGTACATAAAAATAAAATATTTTAATGAAAATAAAAAAAAAACTAAAGTCAAAAAGCGGTATTCTTCGTTTAACTACAATGTTTATTTTATCAAAAGCCAGTTAGCGCAAAGGTTTTTTTAAAAAGGAGAAAACCCAATCTAATTGTGTACACTTTTAATTTTTAAGAAAACAACCATAAACAAGAATCCCCTCATTCAAAAAAAATTTAAATTTAAAAATTTAAAAAAAGTTTAAATAAGTATAAGATTTTAAAATAAGGAAATTTTTTTTTAATCAACATTTAAATTTGATTTATAACTTTTTTTATAACAATATTGTTTAATTTAAAGATATAATTTTAAATTTAAATTTTTTAAACATTTAAAAGACATATATATATATATATATATATATATATATATATATATATATATATATATATATATATATATATATATATATATATATATATATATATATATATATATATATATTAAGAATTTTACTTTGGTAACTCCCTCTGTCCTAAACTTATTAGTTTTTAATATATAAATTTTAATTATTTAGGTTCAAAGACAATAATTGAATTAAAGATATCTGGTATTCAGTCCAAGGATCTATATGATCAAAGCAAATTGTATTGTGCAACACCTAACAGTGATTATCAGATGGATGTATATATACTATCAGGTAATGAAATTCGTATTTATACACACTCACAAAACACCAACACTTGTAAATTTAGATTGGCACTGTCATAATAAATTTTGCTTATTTTTGGTTTTAAAATGTGCTCATGCTGAGCATAAGCACATTTTAAAACCATGTGACTAGAGTGTTTATGATTCAAATGCTCAAACATTTTTTTAATTTAAAGACAAGAGCTTGTTATTTTACAGTTCAGCCATCAAAGCTGTATTTTTTTATAGTATTTCTTGAAACAATCTTAATTGTAATTTTTGTTTCTTTATCACAATTTTTTTTTCTTTTTCTTTTAAGTATTTGATGTAATATTTTAAATAAAGATTTTAAATTTATTTATAGATAGATTTTATCAGTTACCAATAAGATATTTGTAAACATGAATGTTCATAAATAAATTATGTCATAAATTAAAGAACTTTACAAAATTTTTAAAATCAATAGTGAAAGAAATTCTTTTAAACAAAACAAAACTTTAATTAAAAAGAATAAAAAGTTTTTTATTTGTTTTCACATATTTTAATCTATGACAGAGAGACTAGTGTTTTAGGTAATGAATTAGTTAGCAGTTGATAAGAAAAAATTTTTGTCTTTAACAAATATTGTAAAACTTTTTTTACTTTTTTTTGAAACTAAATTTTAATTTTTAATTTTTAAAATCATTTTTAATATAGTCATTTAAATAGAAAAAAAAAATTATATAAAATAATCAGTTTCCTTAACAAAAAATAATCACAGTTGTGGTTAAGTTTTTTTTTTATGACTTGATATTTTCTGAATAAACATCGCATAAACAATATTAAAAGATAATTTAAATATTCAAAAATAAAAAAGTTTTTGCATAACATAAAACTGCTAAATGCATATACATATTCCTTTGTGCATAAAATGAGAGCTGTTTAACGCTTCTTAACAAGGCCTGTTTAATATGAAAAAAATATTTTATAATATATTTGCATAATAGAGTTCATTTTTTAATTAAACTTGTTTTGCCATAATTTATTATATAGCAATTTGAAAAAGTTAATGTTAAAAAATAAAGAGAATTTTATGTCAATTTAGCATTAAGCTAATGTGTTGAGCATTTTTTATATAAAACAAGGCTTGTATACAGTTGCTCACAAAATTATTTGATAAAAATAAACAAATTTATTTTTTAAATTTAACTATACTTTTAAGAATTGAGGGGCAATCATTTACTTTTTTATTAAATAGTTTGTAGGAAGATTTAGTAAAACATTTTGTTACAATGGATGCATATATTTTCAAATATTAAAATAACAATACTATTGTATAAAAATAGCAATAAAGGTACACAAAATTAACCATACAAAACAAAATATTGACAGTTTATGCCCTTAATCTGTTTGTTTATTTATTTATTTTTTGTTAAATTATATAACAAACATACAACTAGTATTGTGTTTTTTTTTTTTT
>NC_061164.1:9568906-9626406 GCF_022113875.1 Hydra vulgaris | reverse complement strand
TTTAAATTTTTTTTAGTAAAATCATGTTTTATGAGTTTGTTATTACACAATTACTAATAGGCCATTAGGTTTGTAGACTAACTCTTGTTGATAACTTTATATTGCTTAGTTTGAGCCATAAGGATGACAAGATTTAATTAAGATCAACCCCTTAGACCCTGTAATGTTTTGTATTCTTATTTATATGGAAGAGAATCAATGATGGTTTTTGTTAAAAAATATTTATAAATCTATATATTTAATTGTTACAATTAGTTATATATAAACTGTATGTGGTCTTCTTGTGTCGTTATTCCAACTCCTTTTGAGTTCAGCGCTATGGTTTTTATGCAAAAATTCTTTGTGCGGAATTAGTTTCTCAAAGGAATACTTTTGCATTCAGTTTTTATCTAATGTTATCTAATAAAATTGCACTCAGTTTTTATCTAAAGGGAATTGCTTATTCTGCAATTGCTAATCATTTTTCTAAGTAAGTATTAGAAATAATTCTCCAGAGGGAATTGTTTTCGAAACAATCATATCCATCCTTTACATTAAAAATAAGAAACATTTTAAAAATTTGCATAAAATCATGTTTTATTAGTTTGAATTTTTCTGCTTGTATTATTATTTATGACTTGCTGTTTAATGATTGTGATATAAAATGGAAAGAAGTACAACAGATATTTGGCTGATAGGTCAACAAATAGATAAGTTGAATCCAACTTGTTGAATCCAAGTTGGCTTGTCTACCATTAAAAAGAGAAGTAATCTTTTTATTGATGTCTGCAAAGAAACTGACAGAGAAGCATCAACTACTGTTAATGATGTATTAGAGATGTGCAAGAGAGCAGGAATACCAACCTCCCTAAAATGCAATGTTGTGAATAAATTAAATAAACTGTATATTGAATGAAAGTTTTTAAAAAGCAAAGGAAAAAAATCAAAGTTCTTCTTAGAGAAATAGAATAAATGGAATAAAAAACTGGATACACTCTTTGATATAGCCCATGCAAATGCAAATGAGTTAATTACTATTGAGGAAGATAAAGATTTTCTAAAGTTACAAAGGGAAGGTCGAAAGTGAAAGAAGAGTTGATAAGAATGAAGAAAAACGTCAAACCGAAATGGCAAAGAAACAGAAATGTATATAAAAAGATCACGTGAATCCTATTCATTAGTTAAAACAGTAATTCTTGCAAGAAGTAACAGCTCCTACTGTAATTCACCTGCATCTAAAGAAGAAGAAATAAATCTAGAACAAGAATCAACAATGAAAGAAGGCACTTCAAGGAAGAAAAAAAAGATTATGGATGAAATCCTGCTTTCCTAACTGGATCTAGCCAAGATCAGTGACCAATCAGCCTCTTTAATAATAATTCCAACAATCGCAAATCTGGGAGAAGGTCCAAATAATTGCGATATGAGCTTTTCATTGATACGAAGGCAAGACAAAAATAAAGAAAAATATAAGTGAAAATTTAAAAGGGACTTATAAAACTGACAAACCATTGTTTGTTCATTGGGATGGCAAACTACTTGAAGACATTGTTGGTAATGAGGTTGTAGATTGGTTGCCAGTCCTAATATCTCGCAGTGGAGGTGATCAATTGGATGGAGTGCTAAAATTAGATCATGGTACAGGAAAGGAGATTGCAGTACATCAGTTGGTCATTGAATCGAATCTGACAGATAATGTAAAAGGTATGTGCTTTGACACAACTTCATCAAACACCGGTCAAAAAAACGGAGCTTGTGTCTTACTTGAACTAAATATGGAAAAAGATTTGTTATGGTGTCCTTGTCAACATCATATCCTTGAAATTGTGTTGGAAGCAGTGGTATCCACAGCATTATCAGCTTCATCAGGCCCTGACATTCAGTTATTTAAAAGATTTTTAAAAAACTGGAGTTTTATTGATCAAACTTCATTCTATAAATTAGACAATTATCCACAAAAAGAAAAAGAAGAAATCATACAATTTGCAGTAAAAAAACTCAAACAAGATCAACCTTGTGACGATTATAAAGAATTATTGGAACTTTCAATTATATTTCTTGGCGGTACTCCAAAAGCTGGAATTAAATTCAGAAAGTCTGGGGCTTATCACAGAGCATGTTGGATGGCGAAAGACATTCCATGAAAATCTGGATGTTCAAAACTCAGTTTAAAATAACAGCTAAGGAAGAAAAAAGACTTAAAGAAATGGCTCCCCATGCAGTAAGTTCTCCGTGAAATGATCTAAGTCTCTTTAAGGTTCTTGACAGCTACAAAAGTAAAAATAAAGAATTAGCAAATGTTGCACTTGGAAAATTTAAGAATCATTTGTGGTATCTCTCTGAAGAGTTGATTGCATTTTCTTTGATGATAAAGTAAGCTTTGACACCAAAAAAGAAAAAAAGGAAGGATGCTATTAAAAAACCTTTGGAAACAGATCCTCCAAAGAAGACAGAAACAGATATCAAAACTATTGGCTCTAGGCAGCTTGAAGATTTTATAACAACTAACACAAGTTCCTTTTTTAGTATACTTGGATTGTGTTCAGCATTCTTAGGCAAACCAGTAGAAGATTGGCCTCTTGATGAGAGTTATTTGAAAGCATATAATGTAGTAAAACATATGAAAGTTGTTAATGATATTGCTGAAAGAGGAGTGAATTTGATTGAAGATTACAACAAATTAATCACCAATGATGAGCAACAGAAATAATATCTATTACAAGTTGTATCAAATTATCGGAGGATGGTCCAGGACAATTCTAAGACAAATATTTTATCTTTGGCACAAAGATAAAACCCAAAGTAAAGTTTTATAATGTATTATATTATGAGATATCTTTTAAAAATTTCCATTGTTTTGTACTTTGTTTGTTAGTAAATAGAAAATAGGAAAATGGTTTTTATAATCCTAGCAGCAAACTTTCACTATAAAAAGTGAAAAAATGACACTGCTGCACCTCTTGGGTGTAAAGGGAATCAGCAATTTTCCAAAATATGATTTTACTCAATTTTTTGAGTTTCTTTGATTTTCTATTAGCCGGCGCACCCCCTAAATATTATTATTTTAACCTACAATTTCACACAGATTGGTTTTTAACAAATTAAAACAAATAAGGGGGTCTCCTAAAACATTAGAAGATTTTTTTTTTTACCCTTATTTTGATACATTGACTATCAAATAGCCTGACTTGCAAGGGAGTGCTGCTACATCGACTGAGGGCTTGGTTTAGGTCAGCATCAAGGTCAGGCATAGGGTTAGGGTTACGGCAAGTTTTAAATATGGTTATATTACTATGAATAATCATTTTTGTAAATAGATGAAAATAAAAATGAAATATATAATATATAATAAATAAATAAAAATAACAAAAATCAATATAAAAAAATTATTTTTATAATACAATAATAAATTTAAATATATATTAATAAAAACAGAAATAAAATTAAAATTAAAAAAAATAGTATAAAAAAGTAAAAATAAAATAAAACGGGAACAAAAAAAAACATGTCCCTGTAAGCGCCGACTAGGAGTGTGTGTATATATGTGTATATATATATATATATATATATATATATATATATATATATATATATATATATATATACATATATACATATATACATATATACATATATACATATATACATATATATTTATTTATTTATATTAAATAAATAAAAACAACTTTTAATGGAACTCTGAGTTTCATGCCTTTCAGCAATCATCAGCCATTGTATATTTCGTCACTTAAAAACCATTTAAAAATTACAAATTAAAATTAAGGTGGAACGAGTTCTGACATTACAAAAACAAAACAAAACAAAACAAAAAAATGTCAAAGGTTTTAGTCCCCGGTATTGAATAAGGATAGTAAAAAATTTTTTGAATGCCGGTACTCTGATATTATTTCATATCTTTTATTAAGTAAGTTTTCTCCTTTATATGATAATATGTGAAATTTTTCGCGGAGACAAAGATTATAAACTTTTGACGCTTGATTGTAGGGCTTACATTGTGCTATTATCTTTTTATGAAAATGAATGTTTTTGTTTTTCAATTTTTAAAATATCTATTTTATTATTGAGTTTATATATTTAGAATATTATTTTCAGAAGTTAGTTAAATTTAAATCTATTCGAAAAAAATTTTTTTATTTTTGAGGGGTTATTTTGAAGCAGGAGGCCTCTTTCCATGATTAATCCAAAAAAAAAAATTTCAGAGTTACTTTAAAAAAAATATTTTTCTATGAATCGAAGCCTCCAAAACTGTGGGGCCCAAGACTATAGAACTGGAAATATAATTCCATAAGGAAGTATGCAAATGTTTTTAAAACTTTAAAAAGTTTTAAAAAGTGGACAAAGTGTTTCTTTTATTATAGTTGACATCATTTAAAATCTATATTAAAAAAAATATTTTTACATATACAATCATCCCAACAGCAATATTCAGGCTTGGTCGGGAAGCGGGAGCGATCGCTCTCGAATACTGACCACGGAAATTATATTTAGATGCGTAAAACTGGCCAGGTTTTTTAGTCGTTTTGAGAACATTTAAGTTTATGTACGAAACAAAGAATTTTTGTTTTACGGACATACATGGAAACATAAAAAACTTGAATGTTCTCGAAACATCATTGTGCGAAAGAATAAAAAGAATATTTTCGAACACTAAAAACCCGCCAAATTAACAAACAAACTTATTCTATTGGTTCAAAAAATACGCTGATTAAGCGAAATAAAGTTTCAGAGTATTCTGCTAAAATGTTTTTGAAATTGTATTATTCACGATAGCATTGTTTTAAGAATATATATTATTTGTTTACGAAAATAAATGTTTTAAATATATATTAATTAAATTGTTAAAGTTTTAAAAGTTTATTATAAATCATAGATTTTATGAGTATATTTTTATTTTTTATTTTAAAAGAGATTGTATTCTTTATGCAAATGTAATTTTGTGTATTTGTTTTTTATGGTAACGTATCTTTTAAAGCAATTTTATGATTTAAACTAAGACTTACATAAATAATTGCGTTTTCAATGAAGTTATAATCGTTAAAGTTAAAACTAATTATGTAACAAACATATAAACAAGAAGTTTATATGTTTGTTACATAAACAACGCATACAAAGTAACTCGCGGATGAACAAGCATCGCGCCTGAGGTCACGACAGAACACAAATATATAATAGCAAATAAATAGATATAAAGAAAAGTTTCTAGATATTGGTTTACTAACTCTAATTATTTTCGCTCAAGTTGCCATTCTTAAAACTCGTTATTCTTTTTTCTGCTTTAAATACTAATTAAAATTAAAAAGCCCACTCACTAAACATCATTACCGATATTGTGAAGCAGTTTCGCTTCCTGGTCATTAAGTATTTTTAACCTTTTTAGTTGATTTCTATCTTGATAATTTAATTCCTATAGTATTTCAATGATTTAATTATTCCATTTGTTTATCTTACTAAGAAGACTCGCTTCAAATATGTTAAACTTTTCAAACTACGCGAAACATAAATTAGGTATTAAAAAAATTAACTTTTTTATTTATAAAATAAATTAAGCTGAAGTAAAACTAAAACTTGCAAACTTAGTTAAATAAAGAATATTTGTTTCCCTTTTAAACAATCGTAAGTTGTTACTTTATATAAAAAACATCGCTTAATTTTAAAAAAAAAAAATGTAAAAAAGCGATGTTTCGAAAATATTTGTTCTATATGTAATTTTTAGAAAATATTTGTTCTATATGTAATATTTAGCTTAAAGTTTTTTCGCGTTTAAAGATATTTTATTTGCCTACTTTTTTTTTTTTGTAATTGTCTCTCATCGGTCCAATTAATCTTCGTCGCTTTTTTTTTTTTGCTTTTTAAAATGTTCTCAAAACGACTAAAAAATCTGGCCAGCTTTTCGCAACTAAATATTATTTTCGTGGTCAGCAATCGAGAGCGATCGCTCCCGCTTCCCGACCAAGCCTGAATATTACAAAACTGACATTTTTTATAAAAATAATTTAAACTCTCTCCTAACTTATATTTCTAAACATTCATGTCAAATTTGGTGATAAAAGGTGCAAACCAGCATCATACAAAACTAGCAGTTTGTACTTTACTAGGTCTAGCATATGTTTTTATAATAATAGTATACAGGCCTTGTTAAGTTTAATTTACGTTATGCTAAAACTTTTTTCAATTAGTTTATTTAAACATCTTTTATTATAACAGGTTATGCGGAAAACATTAGGCTGTAATTAATTGTTGTAAAAAACATTTGTGGAATATTTTTTTTATTAAATAAAAAAAAATAGATATATCGTTGCTGCAAAACAAAGTCCGATTTTGCTGTTCTGAAAAAAAGGCATTTAAAGTTTTAAATTTATCACTGCATTTGATCTTTGAAAATAAACCTAATTGTTTTCAGTATGATTATAGCGAATTCTATTATTTTTCATAGTATAACAGAGAAAAATTTAAAAATTAAAGTTTAAGCAATTTAATTTTTAAATTTAATATAATTTAAATTTTGACCTGTTAAATTCTTAACTTTAATATAGTCTTAAAAGGATCTTAAATATGGAAAACTCTACAAATTAAGTATCTTAAGTCCATAAATTTTATTGAAGTATTTAATTCTCTATCATTAATGAAACTTTTGCAAAATGGAGTTTAAAAACTTCATTTTGCAGAAGCCATAATTCAACTAAACAAACTTTTATTGAATTTAAATTAAATTTATTGTTAAATATAATAAAATATAAATTTATTTTATTAAATTTATTAAAATTCTTTCAAAAGTTTTAAAATGCTTTACATTGTTTATTTATTTTATTCCTTTATCATTACTTTTACAATTTTTTTCTGCTAAAATTTTCAAACTATGTTAAAGTAAAAAAAAAAAATTTTTTTATTCAAGTTACTTTAAAATGTCGTGTTACATATAACTTTATTTTACATTTCAGTTTTGAAATTGCTTTTTAACATAAATTTTATTGTTAAATATAGTAAAATATAAATTTATTTTATTAAATTTATTAAAATTCTTTCAAAAGTTTTAAAATGCTTTACATTGTTTATTTAGTTTATTCCTTTATCATTACTTTTACAATTTTTTTCTGCTAAAATTTTCAAACTATGTTAAAGTAAAAAAAAAAATTTTTTTATTCAAGTTACTTTAAAATGTCGTGTTACATATAACTTTATTTTACATTTCAGTTTTGAAATTGCTTTTTAACATAAATTTTTTCTTTATCATTCTTTGCATCACAAAGCAGAAAAGCGGTAATCTTCATTTAATTACAATTTTTATTTTGTCAAAAGCCAGTTGAAATAAAATGTGTTAGGTAGCGCAAATGTTCTTTATAAAGGGGAAATTCCAATCTAATTGTATAGTTGTGTAAACCGTTTAAAAAACTTAAGGAAGTACATTTAAATCCCTTTAAGAAATTCAAGCATAAAAAATAAAATAACCATAAAACGAATAACCATAAAAATAATAACCATAAAACGAATGTTTTAAAGAAAGAAAAAAAATTTTTAATAAGTATAAGATTTGTCTTTGAATTTAATTTGAATTTTATTTATAACTTTTTTTAAACAGTATTGTTTAATTTAAAGATATTTCATAAACATAAAGACTTACAACAGTTGTTAATGTGGTTTTAAATTTAATTACAATGAGGCAATTTAAACTTTTGACGATGTAGATATCTTTGTAACGATGTAAATTGAGTAAAGATACATTTATTCGCATTACGCTTTTCCGTTACGCGACAAAATCTCATAACAAGGCCTGAGTATAAAAATATATGCTTGTTTTAGTAAATTACAAACTGCTACCATAGTTTTGTAATATTGCTGTTGTGATGTTTTTATGTATCTTTTTTCTATAGATATATACTTTTTATATTTTATTAATATATAAAAAATACATATATATGTATATATGTATATATATATATATATATATATATATATATATATATATATATATATATATATATATATATATATATATATATATGTTTACATATACAAACATAACATATAAAAAATACATACATACATATATATATATATATATATATATATATATATATATATATATATATATATATATATATATATATATATGTTTACATATACAAACATAACAACAACAATGTTAGAAAACTATGCTAACAGTTTGTAATTCACTAAGCCAAGCATATGTTTTTATAATGTAACAGGAAGAGAAAAAAAATTATTGTTCACTTTTTGCAAATTCATAAAACTGCAGATAAAGCAACAAATTACTTTCACTGAAAATAATTTGTTGCTTTATTGCATAATAGCCTTATATAAATAATGCATTATAAATAGCTAATAGCTTTCTGATTGGGTACAATTTTATCCAATTTCGAGCGTTTGATGTTTGGTTCTGAACATGATTTTGAAGATGAATGCAGGTTTTCTTATGCAGAAAACAATAAGAACTTACTTCATAAGATAACTTCTTGCAAATTTCATTAATCGTTTTGCTCTAAAGCCATTTGTACATTATAACATTAAATGTCAGACATCATAAATATTTATAACAATTTGAACGACTGAGAAAAACCATTAAAAAAGTTTAAAAAGAGACTTAATAAAGTAAATTTTTTTATAATACAAGCAGAAGAAGTTATATTTAATAAAAATAAAATTATTTCATTCACTTTAAAAACTAAATAATAGATTGTTTAAGATTTTATATTTTTTATATTTTTTTGTTTATAGATTTTAGTTTTACATACATACATACATACATACATACATACATACATACATACATACATACATACATACATACATACATACATATGTATGGCGCCTATAGAATTTTAAAATGCTAACTGCAAAATCCTTAGGCAATTTATTGCCTTGTTTATCAATTTTTTCAAGTTGCACAATTTTCAGACAATCCAGATCAGATTAAGCAGATCAATTGCACTACTTTAAGCATAAGGTAACTTTTGTTTGTTAAGTGGTTTATATCCACAATTTGTACCAAGATAAGAATAGGCATTGGATTGCAACCCTCGGAGTTAGGGTCGGCAATCGGCAATGCCAACCTAACTGCCCACCTGAAAGTGCTTGAGGTTAGCTACAAATTGCTGACCTTGTTTCTATGTTTTTATCGTCAGACCTTTGTACCAAATAATTTTTGCCGACCTGATGCCGACCTCAGAAAGATTGAGGTCGGTAAATTATTGCCAACCTCATTTTTCCTAATTCCGAGGGAATATCCCGAATTATAGTTTGTAACACTCCCACGCTTACCATAGTTATGTTACTTGTTAGCAACACTGTAACCGTGAATAATAAAAAATCACCAATGGAATTTGAAAATGTAAATTAAATCTTAATAGTAATATAATATTTCTCCTTAGGCACCTAATGTGCCGTAACCTTGATCCACCCCTGGAATGGCATTGGTAAATTTTAATTTATTGATAAAACTATGAATGCTAATTTTTATAAAAATATATTGAACAAAAGTTGCAAAACTAGAAACTATTTTGTATTTCAACAAGACAATAATCAGAAACACACTGCTTAAAAACTAAAACCTTTTTTAATAAAAATGTCATAAAGGTTTTAGAATGGATTTCACAAAGCCCTGATTTCAATAAAGGATTTATGGACTTTATTAGATAAAAAAAAAAGTAGACATTAATCAAATCAAATGTTTAGCAAAATCAATTCTGAAAATCCACAAAATTATTATTTTAATTTACTAATATTAATTATAAAATTTTCATTCTTATTTTAAGTGCTCCAGAAGTATGACTCTGTGCTTTCTGGAAGTGCAGAAAAAGAAGTATTTTTTCTTTATAGGCTTTCTAAATAGGTTTAACCTATAACGCTTTTTTTGTCTAATTATTTTAATTGCAAGTTTTTTTTAGCCTATTTTTTAGTTTTAACTTTTTTAATCAAGTAGTTAAAAAGTATTTTTTAATTTTTTTTAAAGGTTTTTTTTACAAAATAAAAATCTGAACAAACAAATGCACGGTATTTTATTCATTCAAATGTTTTTAGTAAAAACACAATTTTTTTTTTTTTCTTCTACAAATTGTTTCGCCATCAGTAAGTTCATCAGGAAGGTTCTTCCTGATGAACCTACTGATGGTGAAACAATTTGTAAAAGAAAAAAACTAGATAAGTGTTTTTACTAATATATATATATATATACATATATATATATATATATATATATATATATATATATATATATATATATATATATATATATATATATATATATATATATATATATACACACACACACATATATATATATATATATATATATATATATATATATATATATATATATATATATATATATATATATATATATATATATATGCTATAGTATTTGATTTGTTAAAATTATTATGTTTTTTTATATAGAGCAGTATGTACCAAAATTTGTTAATGATGCTCCAACTACATTGTCTACTGTATATGGTTCTGATTTCTCATTCAGTTGTAGTGTAGTCAGTAAAAGAAATGAAAAATATCACGTTGATATTGAATGGAATTTTGATGGTATACTTGAATCAAACATTAAGTACATACCAGATGCTTCAAATCAAACTTTTTTAAGATCTAAAGTAATCATTTCTGGTGTTAAATATAGTAATGGCGGAAAATATAGTTGTATAGCAAAGCTCTCCGTTGATGGTTATGAAAAAAAATATACAAAGATATTTAATTTGGCAGAAAGTATGAGTTTTCCTTCTTTTTTTTTTAAATATGTATGTATATATATATATATATATATATATATATATATATATATATATATATATATATATATATATATATATATATATATATATATATATATATATATATATATGCCTTTCAAAGTATCATCAATAGTGCTGTTTTGGTATTGTTACAACATTTTTGTATTAAAAAGTTAATTTTTAATAAAAAAACAGTTTTTGTTTCGAATTTAATCTCGAATCAAAGCAGGTCTTGATTCGCCATTCGAATCACATTTTGAATCAATATTTTGAAGTCTAAATATAAGCATTTTTTATTTAAATATATATATTTTAAAAATAAAATTAAAAAAAACAATTGTATAATCTCTTTATTGATGCTTCTTACCCTGTTTAACCTTTTCAACGACTGATTAAAATGGTATTTAAGGATAAGTAACGTTATTTTGATAGCGCCAAAGCACAGAATATCTAAAATATCCACAACAAAAGCAAAATAAGTAAAGATTCGATATTTTAAAATTTTTGAATCATATTTTGAATCATATTTTTGATTCGATTTGAAATTTTGAAGCTTTGCAGGGCCCTAATATATATATTAATTTATCAGAAAACAGGGCCCTAATATATATTTTAATTCATCAGAAAACAATTCAGACATAAAATTATGTCAAAATATGTTGATATAATATATATATATATATATATATATATATATATATATATATATATATATATATATATATATATATATATATATATATATATAATGGTACTCTTTTGTTTTTATCAGAATCGTTTGACACAGACAAACAAATGTTGCACAATTTAGATGACAAATTTAACTCATTTGTATATTTTGAATCATTAAAGTTAGATGTGTTTTTTTTTTTTTTTGGTAATTTGAGCAGAAAAATACAACGGGACAAATTGTTTTTCATTAAAAATGTTTTATATAATTCTAATTTATAATTATTTTTGTAAGATACTAATAATTTTCTAAATATAAAACACTTTTTTTTCTCAAAAAAATTATTTTATGAAATATTTAGGAGCAAATTCTATATTTTATTTAGCTCCAGCAAAACAATATTTGAATGAGAATTAATGAAAATTAATTTTGGGTTTAGTTAAACAAAAAAAAACTTACAGAACTATTGAAAAAAAGACTGGAGTTCCACATTCCACCATTTCAAGTATTGTAAAAATGTTTGAAAGTTGCCAAACTATAAAGATTTTGAAAGGATGTGGGTGCAAATGTAAGACTACTGTCAAAGAAGATCTTGATCGTAACTTGTTCGTAAGATTATTCAAGAAAAGTAGATTGGAGTCATCCAGAAAAGTTAAAAATATATTGAAAATAACACTGCAACCAAAATAGCTGATAAAACAATCCGAAATCGTTTTCATGAAAATAGCTTTAAAAGCTACACACCACATTAAAAAACATTTTTGACATAGCAACATAAGAAAAAACAATTATTATTTGCTAAAACTCATGTTGATAAGCCAATTTCATTTTAGAAGAAGATAATGTGGTCAGATGAAACCAAATTTAGTTTGGTACATTCTGATAGTAAACAAAATTTGGAGAAAAACTGGTGAAGCTTACCATTTATGTTGCATGCAAGGAACCATAAAACATGGTAATATAATGGTATGGGGCTGTATGTCGTGGAATGGTGTTGGAAATCTTGAATTTATTAAAGATTTCAATGAATTCAGATATGCACATTAATATTTTGAATAAAAATTTGACTTCATCAGTGTGTAAATTAAGATTAAGTTGAAATTTTATATTTCAACATGACAATGATTCAAAACATAAGTTGAAAAAAACAACAGAATTTTTACAAATCAAATCCATAAATGTTCTTGAATGGCCAGCATAAAATCCAGATATAAATCATGTCGAAAATTTATGGTCGATTTTAGATAAACAAAATAATGAATCATCACTTGAAGCAAAAGGGAGAATTAGAAACTGCTGTTACAATGGCTTGGAATGAAATAAGTTCTGATATTACAAAAAAATTAGTGGAATCTATGCCAAGCTGTTTGAATGCTATTATAAAAGCTAAAGGAGGTCACACAAAATATTAATTCTACCATAAGTCTTCTTAATAAATCATTTATGTTATATGTCCCATTATTTTTTTCCAGAGAATTTACTCAAAAAATTGACATGTTCACTTATTAAATATGATTTTTGAAAAATCTAAAAAATAGTCTCAAATGCATTTTTTTTTACCATAAAATTAACTTTTATGTTTTTAAAAAATATATTAATTTAGAAGACCGAAAAAATTAGAAAAAAAAAAAATTTAATTGATAGATTGCCTGCCCAAACCAAAACCCTCAGTCAATGTAGCAGCACACCTTGCATGTTTTAACATGTAGTAACACTCCTCACATGTTCTACCTATTTGTTAGTCAATGTATGTTAGCGGTAAAAAAATTAAAAAAAACATTTTTATTAAAAAAAATAAAAACCATTCCAATGTATAAAGTTGTTTATGTGTTTTTTAAAAAAGTTTTTAAAATTTTTAGCCTATCAAAATATATTTCAATTTTTCAATAATTTGCATATGATGAAAGTTGGTATTGACCATAGGAATATTATTATAAACTAGCAGTAAGCAACTCGTAATATGGGTTATTAGTAACTAAACCATTAATAACAATAAAAACATATTAATACCACATTAATAACACATTAATAATATCATCTAAAAGTTATACATTAATAACTTGATATCTAATTAAACAAAAATTTATCTATAAATAATATTTTAAATTTAACTTTCTATCAGAAATGTCATTGCGTATACTTAATGACATAAATTCTTTCTTTTTAAAATTTGTCAAAACACAGCCAGTACCAGAAAAGGAAAATCAAGTTAAGCCTGCAAATAAAAAGAAACTTAAAAAAAAATTTTAATTAAAAAAAGATATTTGGCTAGAAGCAAATATATGTATAATACAGAGTAATAGGCTTTTAATGAATGATTAAAGCAGTGAGATCTAATAATGAAATTGCCTATTTATCATTTTTAACAATGGACACCAACGTGAAGGTAAGCCAAATGTCTATCAACTCAAAAGCTTAAAAAAAAAACACACACACACAACAATAGCAAACACCATAAGTTAATATAATATGCATATAACATAACTTAAGTAACATAACATTTATATATAACAGAACATTATGCAAAATGTTATTAAAAACAGATAACAACATTATGCAAAATGTTATTAAAATACATTGTTATGTATTTTCAGAATAATTTATAATAAAGGCTTGAAAACACCTAGACCTAAAGCAGTAACAGTTTGACACTAAACACTGCTGTGTAACCCTCTGCTATAAGTACATCACTTGGCTGGCAAGGTTGAAAAACATGGAAAGAATATAATATAAACATATGTACCAACTATAAACAATATATATATTTAACCTTATATAAACATATTTAAACACATTTAACTTGAATTGTGCAAACAAAAATTTTTAAAATGACATGAGATAATTTAAAAAGAGTTAAAAAAAAAGTATGTATATACAAACAATACTCTTTACCTTTTTTTTTTTCCATAAGAACTGTAATCCTCATAACAAAATTTAACCTTTACATTCAATAAAATGTGACATGCCATGTCAGTGTTGGCACAAAATTTTTATTTATTTTTCTAAATTTTCTAAAAAAGAACTAAAATAGTTAATAGCACCACAGAAATTTTAAAGTAGTAATAACAGTTTCAAAGTAGTAATAACCAATTTTATGGAAATAACATTAGTATAACTTTTTTGTTGCATAAAAAAATGCATAAAAAATAATTAGGCCTCATCCATACCCCTATTTTCCTTCTAAAAGATAAAATATAAGCTCAATAAAAACAAAACTGCTAAAAAAAATAAAGCTAAAAGAAAAACTAAACAAACAAAATGTAATTGATTTAAAAAATTAAAAGGAGTGATTCTTTCTACTTTATATTTAATAAAAATGTTATATATAAATTGCTAAACTATTTTCTATACTTACTTCAATTATAATATGATTCCTACAATGATTATTTATCGTAATATGATTCTTTATGTAATATTTCTAAACTAATAAATAATAATTAAATTCCAAAAGGTAAAAACTTTTAATTTGCTTGATCTTTCTTTAAAGACCGCATGCATTGAGAACGCACTCTTTCAAATTTAGAAAAACCTAGTAACTAATTAAAACTACTTTAAAAATGAAAGAGAAGCAATGAACATGAACTTTTTATAGTATTAATATTAAAATAATTATTAAATTTCCCCACCAATCTTACATCTGCATCCACCAATCCTACATCTGCAAAAAATTAATCAATGTCAATGATAAAAAAAAAGTTGGTATTTTTCCAGTCAAGGGTAAGTTTTAAGGAAAGCTACCAAGCTTATCTAATTGTAGCATATCCAACAAAAAAATTAGCACAGACTTAGCATAAGGTAAATGTGGTAAAGCTAAGGTGGGTGAAAATATGGAAGCTTTTCTTTAATGATGTTCAAATAAGTTAGCTAATCTTCCATGGGTTCAGCTTCTATAAATTCCTTTGCAATCGACACCATATTAAAATACTGAATCCATAGTTTTTCTGTAGGTTATTGTTTTTAAATTCTCAGTTATTCATTGAACTGATAAGCTATTGCTTCACATATTTCACTATTGTCACCACTATTATATATTTCTTATAATATTAGTATATGAAATTATCTTCTTGTGTTACTGATTGTAATGGGGTAACAATTTGAATAGTACCCATTATGCACTGCGTTTTATTACTGCTTTAAGTCTTTACATTTATATCAGCATTGCCCGCAACATATTGAATAAATATGCCAGTTTGTGGTAGTAAAATAGAAGGTGAATGGTGAAAAACTGCTAAAGCCTACATCACAGGGTCATTATAAGATGCACATAAACCAAAAGATTAAAAAAATTTGGATAAAATGTTTTGGATAAAATGTTTTGAACCAAACCGTCGATAGAAAAAATTGAAAGACTGAATTGTAATTTCAATTTAAAAGATCCTAACAGCAGTAATAATACTGTTGCTGATACTTGTACACACTAATATTAAATGTAATAATATTAAATTAACTTGGATTACTTATTTATAAGAATTACTTGCTCTAAAAAAAGTCAATGACTTGGAAATGTCGCTGTTAATATCTTTAAACATTCGACTAGACGAGAGATAATTGGTATTATCAAATATTAATCGTTGGATGTTTCTCAAATGAATAATGCCGTAGTTTTCAAGATTCAAAATTTGTCATTTATTCTTTTTATTTTAGCTTTTCTTCTCATGCTTGGTTAAAAATATTGAGATGATTGTCAAAAAAACAGATGAAGGTTTGCCTGGTTTTTTATCTTCAGTTGTAACTTAATTGTTCTACTATCTAAATCTAAATTTAAAAAAATATTTTTTTAACTCTTCTGATAAAAATTGACAATCATCACTATTTTAAATCTATTTAAATGTTTCTTTTAATGCAACATTCATAGATTCATCATGAGTACTCAGCGGGCACAGACATCCATGGGATGTCTATACAATGTCATAAGTCCTTAGGACGTCTTCAAGACATCCAACAATCTGTGCCTGCTTGGAGAAGACCGATTTTAATTCCAGTGGTTGGTCTCAAGAAGGAATAATTACAATTGTTATGATAGAGGAAATCATATTTCAGATTTTTTCTGGATATTTTACTCAAACAATTTTTCGTATTTTTTAAATATGGTCTGGATGAATTATGAATGAATATTATACACATAAGTTTTCAGCTTAAGACAAATATCTCAAGAAAATATGTAAAAAAATTAATTTTAAATGTACTTTTAAGGTTCAGAGATTGCAGGTATCTAATCAAAATTCAAATGATTAAAACCATTCAATAACAAGAAAGCGAGAAAGCAGTCATCGTAGCTAGTTCACTCTTCTTCTTTTTTAATGGTTTTTTACAATAACTCTTTATTTGAAGTAGCTTCTGAAGCTTCTCCAAACTCATCACATGTTCTACATTATCTTCAATAAATTTCACTGTAAGCACAGCAAAATTGAATTTTTTATTACAAAATAAATTTTTTTTTAAAACAAGAAATATATTTTTTTGTTTTGAGAAATAAACTTATTAAACTATGGTCAATAGATTTACGATTTTGCTGTGAGTTCTGATGAGTTGTTAGCAACTTTGAAAGATTTTAAAAGTTTTGAAATTTATTGTATCCAAAAAGTCTGAGGGAGTCTCATCCGTAGGTATTTTTTCAAACTATGACCTAGAATACCAAAAATTAACCAGTAGTCTGGTGAAATATACAACTCAAGTCCTAGTGGCTGGATTTTATCAACAAAAACTGTTTTCAGAAGGATTTCAGCTTTGATTCTATCCATTTTTACATCTTTTTGGACCTCTCTTTGCTTTTGAATACAGAACTCTTTAACATTTTTATATTTTTTTATCATTTTTACATTTCACCTCTGCAGCAAGCTTCTGCAGAAATTATTGCATTTGCCAATAGTCTTATTGATCTTAAAAGTGTAAATTAAAAATAATGCAATGTAGATAATTAAGGTTTAAAATGACACTGCTTAAAACTTATTACATTTAATTTTGATAAGATAAAATCAAAGTGCTATTTCTATTGATTTCATTTTTATTAAATTTCTACTGATTTTAAGAAAAGTCTGTCATGGGAAAAAAAAAGTTGGTTTAGAGTTATTTTGTTTGCATTTTATATCTGATTTTAAACCATTTTGCAAACCATTATTTTTAAACAATTTGTTATTTGACATGACAAAAATATTTCTTAAATAGTAAGATATCAAAACTTGTGGAACTAAGAAAGAGAGAAATGTAGTCAGCCATTCTATTGTGATATCAAAACTTGTGGAACTAAGAAAGAGATAAATGTAGTCAGCCATTCTATTGTGATATCAAAACTTGTGGAACTAAGAAAGAGAGAAATGTAGTCAGCCATTCTATTGTGATATCAAAACTTGTGGAACTAAGAAAGAGAGAAATGTAGTCAGCCATTCTATTGATCTCTTTGAGTATTTTATTACTCAGAATAAAAAACAAATATCAGTTTTTTTGTTTCATGCAGACCCAAGTTTAGGATATTTATCCATAATACAAAACGAGTTTGCAACCAAGTATGAGTTTAGAATCCAGGACGCAAAACAGAATGGTGTGAAGAAAACTGCAGTCTCAACCACCTTTTTTTTCTCATTCATAATCTTGGTGGTCTTATCTGTATAGAGCCATGAAACCTGATCATAATATCTTAGATGATCAAAATATCTTAAATTATCCAAGTATGCATAAATTGTATATGTTAATTATATTATATTAAAATTGTGTTAATTTTTAAACAAGTTTTATAATTTATTTATTTTTATTTATTTTTTCATTATACTGTACCTAGCTTTATGGTAGGCTCCAGGTTAATCCAGCCTAAAGCTGATTCCAATCAAAGCTAACTAGGTTAACATCTTGTCTACTTTCTTCCTGACTAAACACCAGACTTTCTGGAGTTTGACATATATTCGTAGGCCTTCTCTTCAATCAAGGCCCCACCTTATTGTACATATATAATATTGATATATGTTCATTATGAACAATTTAGGAGTTAATATTAAAAATGCAATGTTTTATTCAGTTTCAGCTGAAACAAACCAACCATCTAAAGAAGAAATTGTAAAAGCCGGATCAGATGTTACATTAGTTTGTGATATTGCTGGTTATCCAGCACCAAAGTATGTTTGGAAAAAATTTGAGGCTGTTATTGATAGTAAGTTAATGATGTTAACTGTTATTGATAATAAGTTAATGATGTTAATTGTTATTAATAGTAAGTTAATGATGTTAATTGTTATTGATAGTAAGTTAAGGATGTTAATTGTTATGCTTATTTTGTTAAATTTTTGAGAAAATTTTTTTTTTTTTTTCCTAATGATAACTTGTTACTAATAGGGTTTTAAAAATATCTAAAGTCCTAGTAAAAAAACTGTAAAAAAATGTTATTGTATATTAAGTTTTTTTAATAATTAGTAATATTATAAAGTTGTAAATAATATTGTTTTATAAAATAAAGTTTTATAAAAAAAATTTTTAAATTCATCAAAGTTATTAAAGTTTTATATAATTTCATTGAATTTTTAGGTTTTTTAAAGTTTTAGATATTTATTTTTAGATTTTTTTTACTTTTAGATTACACAGATAGTCGCTACAAGTTTAGCAAAGAAAATTCGTCAGAGTATGAAACATTGACTATAAATGATGTTACGTACAGTGATCGTGCAGTATATAGCTGCATTGTTAACTTTAATAATTCACAAGTTGTTAAAGAATTTACATTAAGGGTTAGAGGTAAGTTTTATCTAGGACTCATTAAAGCCCTAGAGTTGGAAGTTAAAAGTAGTCGCAGATGGGGTCTTTTTAGTAGTATTGCCTAAATTTTTTCCTCGACCCTACAGTATTACTGTTTTAACTATTATATTTTAATGTAACATTAAGACAATAATCACCATTTTCTGTCTTTTTCATGACAATTTTTTTTACTGCTTAAAAAGAGGTGCAATGTGTACTGTGGCTCATTATTAATTGCTCTTGATGCCTAATGCTCCACCAACTGATCCAATTATATCTAAATAACGTAGTTATGTTTCAATTTCTTTTTTAACTTTTTTGCATTTACCAAATTTTCTACACATAAAACCAACAAAATTAAGAGTAGCTTCCATCTTTCATAAAGGTTTTTTTTTGGATTTCAGTCTTAATAATATTACTAAGAAATAAAACCATACTTATTTTAATAAATTTGATAATAACAACTATACTTAAATTATTAAATTTGATAATAACAATAAATGCTAATAAAATTTTATTTAGAAGTAGAATTTTTTTTTAAATAATATTTTTTGGTCTAAATAGCAGTTGCAGATTAGGACAGTATTGAAAAAAGTTAAAAAATTAAGTTGACAGGAGTTGTAGAAAGTGATGAAAATTCACTAAAACATAGCTAGATTTTTTAAATAAATTTTTATATGGAAACCAGTGACTAACAACCTGATGATGTTATTTATGGAGACCAGTGACTAACAACCTGATGATGTTATTTATGGAAACCAGTGACTAACAACCTGATGATTTTATTTATTAAAGCATCATTTAAGATGTTATTGTTGTATGGAATAGGCGTAAGTCGCGGGGTAAAGCATAAGTGGCAATGATGTTTATCTGACGAGATAAACTAGTTATAAATGCTGATCCTCATCGAAACGCCAGTAATAATAGACGCTACTCTGAGGAGATGTTTATTACTTAATAGTATTGGAGCTTAATGGTAAAACTTCCACTCTGGGCAAGGCAGAAGATGGGATAATAAAGGGTGTATTTATAAAGTTTATTATTTATTGTGGCACTTTTTTTTATATATAATTCTGATTCAATCTCTACAAGACTGCAATAACAACAATTAAGTTGGGTGTTACTAGAAGAAAAAAAAAGAGTTATAAAGCAAGGAAACAATTGACAGAAGACTTGAAAAGTTGTTGGTTGTATGAGTCAGGAAAACATGAAGATGGGAGAGAGTTCTAAAGGGTTGAAGTGCGTGAAAAAAAATAGACAAATAAAAAGGAAATGATATGGTAAAAGAATTAGACTTGGCTGCCTATTCTAAGAAATCAAAAAGAGAAGACTTTTTGTCAATACAGGAGTATAAAGTTAAGTATTCAGCAAATAGAGCCACTTTAGATGTAAGATTGTCAGAAAGATAATTAGTGTAGATAAGAAACAAAACAGAATCAATGATAAAAAGTTAAGAAACACAAAAAGTTACTGGAAATGAAGAAAAATAAAGACTTTAATAAAACTTCAGAAAGAAATGATTTGATAAACTCAAAAACTTCCCCAGATACACTATAAGATGCAAGCTTATTGAGAAGACCAGCAAAGAAATGATTTGATAAACTCAAAAACTTCCCCAGATACACTATAAGATGCAAGCTTATTGAGAAGACCAGCATGCTAAACTTTGTTGAAAGCTTTAGATATGTCTAGAGCAATAGCCCTAGCCTGGGGTACCTCACCTCTATCTAATGCACAATAAAAATTTCAGCCACAGTTAATAAGTCAGCTGTAAAGCGAGAGATCGAAAACCGTATTGTCTGATAGTAAGTTATTTGATTCAAGATGGGATGTGAGTAGTTTGTTGATCAAAAACTGCTAATAACAGAAAAATGACTGATTGCACAATAATTGGATGGGTCAGAATGTTCTTGGAATCACAGACTCCATTTTCCAACTGGTAGGAAAACAAGACTTAGTCAAGCAGTTATTAAATAGGTTAGAGAGAATTGAAAAGAGTTCCGGAGAAAATATTTTTAAGACTGACAAATGTCATCAAGACCACAAGCTATAGAAGATTTTAACTAATTTATGGCTTTAGCAATAGAACCCATTGTTAGATATGAATATCTAACAATGGGTTAACTTGTTTAGCTAGAATGGAAGGAAGGGATGGACACAAGATTCAAAAATCAAATTAGAAGCAAAGTTATTTGTAAATCCTCATTTTTGGAAGACGTAATAAGATCAGGCCCATGAATGAGAGATGAAACCTTAGACCTACCTTTGTTAATGACAATGTTGACGATTTTCCGAAAGTCTCTACAGTCTAACTGAAAATGTGAAATTTGAACTGAGAATGTAGAAGTTTAGCATCGCAATGATAAATAGCTGTTTGTTTTCAAGAGAGTTGTTTTTTTGAAAAAGATAAAAAAAATTGTTATGATTATTTATAGCAGCTGCACAAATGGGTGAAAACCATGGAGTAAATGAGGCTTGACTTAGAACCAACAAGAAGGATTACAAGCTTCCATTCTTTGTAAAGATCATTGGTCATGGTCAGAACCACCTAAAGTAAAACAAGAAGATACTGAACACAAGCTAGGATCAGAGACAAAACATAAATCAAGGAGTGAAATTAAATAGTTAAGGTTGTCAGGAAAACAAGGCAAAGTTAACTATCTGAGTAAGAGATTAAAAAATTCAGAAGAGATTGGTGTTAGAGTCAAGCGTGATGAGCATTAAAGTCACCAATAACAACAATATCACTGATCAGAAACTTCATCTAAAAGAGTGTAGCCTTGAGAAGAAGTAGAACAATAAAGAAAGGTGATAGAGTGAAGAGATGCCGAAAAGAAACTTGAAACATAATATTCTAACTGTTAGTTTATGAAGCCAATCAAGTTTAGCTGAAAAGCAAGTATTAGTTCATTACAGCTAAACAAGTTAACCCATTGTTAGATAATTAAATAAAAGCCATAATTTTTCCTTTTTAGCTATGTATAAAGACATACCCTCTTTGGTTTTCTCTTTTTTTTTCTATGCATCTATACACAATTACATGTTTTTGTTTTAAGAAAAAATTGCGTTTTAATTTTTTATGTATTTTCATATACTTTTTTATAACTTTTTTTATTTAATTTATGCAGATCCTTTGAATGCTTTATGGCCTGCAGTTGGTATTCTAATTGAAGCTGTTTTGTTAGCAATTATTATTTTTTCATGTGAAGCTTGCAAAAAGTCAAAACAAGGGAAAAAAAGTAATTTTTTACTTGGTTATTAGAATTTTATTATTTAAATAAATTTTACATTTTATACTTATTAGCTTGATTGAAGTTGTTTGTAATTTAAAATTAGTTGATGCATTTAGGTGCAATGCATGCCTTAGTAGATTTTTTGGATGTAAAAATCTTTTCTTTTTTTTTTCTTTTTTATTTTAATACTAAATATGCACTTTTCATAGATTACAAAATGAAAGAAAATGAAGAAAATGAAGAAACCTCACCATTAGTGTAATTATTATTAATTATATTCATTTCTGTATTCTATATATTTAATTAAATTTAGCTTCAAAAAAGTCTTACAATAAAAAAATTTATAAAATTGTTGGATTTTTTCGTATTTTAATTTTATATTTTCTATGTATTGTTTTTAATATATGTATAATAGAGTGACTTTAAAAATAACTTTTTTCTTCTGGCACCCCTTAATGTGTTCTATATAATAAAATAATACTGGATAATAATATTTAATTTTTTGAATAAAAGATCTTTTTTAGGGGTTGCTACGGACCCTCAAGCATTAAATGGGTCCCTAATATCATCAACAAAAAACAATTTTCAAAAGTATGTCATGTTGGATCTCAAATGAAGCGTAATTATATAAAAATTTCAATAATATGAATCATTTTATTAATAAATTATTATTTTAGATTTTAGTGACCAGAAAATAACATTTTTCAACTAAAAATGAAAAAAGGAAGTTCAACATGATTTTTTGATTATATTTTTTTTTCTTAAAATATTATTCATATTTTTGAAATTTTTATATAATTTTGCTTCGTTGGAGGGCCAGCATGAGATTTTTTTTAACAATATTAAGGGCTCATTTAATGTTTAAGGGTTCATAGCAACCCCCAAAAATATTTTTTATTCAAATAGTTTTTAAAGCCAGTATCATTTTTTAGAACACATTTAAGGGGTGCCAGTAGACATTTTCATAAAAACTTGTTTTTAGAATCAACTTCCCCAAAATTAGGAGGATGTTAACTTGAAATAGTTTCAGTTCTTTGTAGTTGGGTCATGATGTATATATTATGATCACTACTTTAATGTAAAAAAGGTATGCATTGTATCCGGTTTTGTGCCCAACATCAAATACAAACATTCGTTCATGATATTTCGCCTGACACTAAACCATTTGGCAAGGGAACTATTCCTATTTTTGAATAAAAGCATTTTTTGAAAACATCGTTTGTAATGTTTGTTTCCGATAATCATTAACAATTGCAACCTAAGTAATTTTACAGCTGATTAAGCAACTGATTAAGCAAATTTTTGCAGCTGATTAAGCAAAGTTACCATTCATTTAAAATTTTAAAGTATTTTCCTGCTAATAAATAATTAGCTGCACACAATATTAAAATACAATCAATCAATCCAATATACATATTAAAAATATATAAATTTATCTATAAAAGTGAAATAATAAAGAAATGTGTTGATGGAAGCTCCTACACAAACTACACTGGGAAGGATATACCTAAACGAAAACCTGGAGAAGGTTGCAAGTAAGTTAAAAACTTTTTTAGATGTATTTATTGTTCTTATATAATTTTTATGTAGATGTCAATTTTCACTTAGACCTACTTGTTTTGTTAATGTGTTTGAAGTAAAGCAATGATAATTTGAAGACTGTATGAGCGTAATACTTGTATAATATAACACTTGCTAAGAGCTTTTTATTGTTACTTATTTGACATGTAATATTTTAAATTAAAAAATTTTTATTATTAGGCTCACCCTAACAGCTTAGCCTTTTAATAAAACATGTAAAAATTTAACCCTGTTTCTTTGTGTTTGAGTTTCTTAGAGTATGCCTAACTAACTTATTTTTCTTTTTTAAGGTGCAGAAGAAAGTGTTTTGAAGTCAATGGAGATGAATGACTGAGGGTATTCAACAAGTTTATTAGTCTCAAAACTAAAAATAAACAAGATCGCTATCTGCAGTAATTGATGTGTACTGCCTAGGTTAAGCAAAGAAGAAGTCATAAGCCCTTTAATGAGACTTCAAAGCTAGAATGAGGTGTGCCATTTTTTTAATGAAATATCAACACCATTTAGAAAACACTAGTTGTGCAAATTGGCTTTTATGAATATTGGCTCATAAAAGTGACAGTGACAAGTCACAGATTAAGAAGGCTGGGCAACCTTTTGAAGACAGGACAACTCCTTTATGATAAACATAGATGAAGTAATTGAGGAAATGCTAAACCTGAAAATGTCATTAACATGGTGAAAGAGCACATATCTTCTTATCCAACAAAAATAACTCACTATGGTAATACTGAAAAATATTTTCTCTATAAAAAACTTTCTGCATATGACATGCACAAGGCATTTTAACAGAAGTATCCTGGAATCAATATAGATTACAAATTATATTTGAATATATTTAAGCAGTAGTTTTCGTTTAAATTTGGACCTCAAGTTGATGCATGTGGTTACAGGTAAAAATTAAAAGTAAATATTTAATCGACAATTTTAAGTTTGCTGCAGCTGAAAATGGTTCATATTTGCAGAGCCAAAACTTTTCTGTCTTGAAAAGATAAATCTGGAAAACTGATAGGATTTATACCTTAAAAGAGTATAATGATCTGGTTCTTTCTCCAAGAAAAATGCATTTTCTGTTGTCATTGTAAAAAATGCTGACATCACTGATTTTAAGAACTGGTGGCCCAATTTTATAAAAAAATAATGTGTAATAAAACAGCTCGCCGCAATATTCCCAGAAACAAAATAGTTACATTCAAAAGTCGGCATTTTTTTTAATTTTTTTAACTTTCTTGAATTTTAATTGTCCAGTGCTGCCACTTCTTAAAGCCAAAGCTTGTCATGGATGGATGATTCCAATCAACACTAAGAAGATTGCTGACATCCATAAACTTAATATTCCAGATGATGAAGATATTAAACAGTTTTATGAATAGATTCTGACTTGGTCCACTGTAAATGAATGTTGTCCAGAGTTTGAGCCACTGTAGTTTAATTACCTCAGCAATTTTTTTTTTTTAAATGAGCAAAATAATATTTTTACCACATAATGGTTTTATTTGTAAAAAGGTTTTTTTTGTACTAAAAGTATTACATAATACATAAATATATGTTTTTAAAACTGAATTGTTGATTTTTGTCTTTATTTTTACAAATCGTTACCTAAAAATAACTTTTTCTTGGCACTGTTCTAATACAACTTTGTATTTTTACAAATCGTTACCTAAAAATAACTTTCTCTTGGCACTGTTGTAATACAGCTTTGTTTTAGTATTATGTATCCTTGTTTTGTTTTTGTTTTTGATGCTTTGTATACAAAATTTAAATTTTTTTCATACTTTCCAAAAGTTGCTTTTTTTAACTTATGATGTTTCTGAAATGACCCATTCAAATATAAGTTAGGTAACAAAAATAAATATAAGTATAACATAAAAGATATAATAAGTATAACATAAAAGATATAATAACATTTGTAAGTTACATATTACATAATCTTTGTTATGTTTTAAAATATGTTAAGAAATTTATTTTTAAAATTTCTTTCTTCTATATATTTTTGGTTAAACTTTTTGTAATTCAGTATTAAATTTTAAATCATGTAATCAAAACAATTTATTTAAAAATAAAATCTTTTCAGAGGGCAAAATTTATGAATATATAATCTAATAGAAACTGAATACTACCAGAAAGTGGTGAAAATTTAATGTTTTTATATTATAACTTGAGAACAACAAGTGATAATTGACAGGGTGGCCATGCCTCCTAATAATTCTTAAATATTCTAATACTTAAGAAACCTCCTAAAAAGACCTAAATTCTCCTAAAATATACTTGAATTTCAAAAATGCCTTCTAAAATCTTCTAATTTGAACTTGTTTTTTGAACTTAAAGTTTTCTTTCGAACATTCAACTCAAACTTTCAAAATTTTTATTAAAATTTTTAAATAATATTTAAATTTCGTAAAAAAAAATTTTAATACACCTAAATAATCCTAATTCTTTCATTTGTTCTACCAAGTTTACTGGTAAAATCTCTAAAAAGCTCCCAAGTTCTTCTAATTTTATAACTCAAAAAAAGTGTGGCCATCCTGATTGAATTTATAACTCAAAAAAAGTGTGGCCATCCTGATTGAATTTATAACTCAAAAAAAGTGGGACCATCCTGATTGAATTTATAGCTCAAAAAAAGTGTGGCCATCCTGATTGAATTTCACTTATGTTTTTGATATTTTATTTCTTCCTTAAACAATTATTTACTTATGTAAAAGACTGAAATTATTGATTTGTTTATTTTTGTTTCTGTTATAAAGGATAGTTATATATTAATAACTCCATATTAAATTGGAACGTTATTATGGAACTTCATCATAAGTTATCATAGAGTTACGTATAGAGATATAAATAAACATAAATGGAGAAAATTTCTCTGTAGTGAAATTGGTTTGCCATACCACAGTAACATTAGACATCCCTTTATACAAATAAACAAGTTCAATAAAATATCATTTTTGTTTAAATTGTCGTCTTTGTTTGAAGCATTTTATCTGTTTCAAGCAACAATATCAAACGTAGAAGAATGATAAAGCTATAGTAACTTCGGGAATGTATTTTCATTTTACAGTTTCGTTAGACTTTTAAGTATAAATGATACCGTTGAACGCAGTTCTTTATGATTACTTTGCTGTATTGTAAATATTAATCAGTTCGTGGAGAAACCACGAATAGTTATAAAACCACAATAAGTTCTTTATGCCAGACTACTTTATTTTTGAAATTTTCTAGTTTGTGTTGTTGAATTACATCTTCCTGTTGGCGTCTATTTTATAGTGATGAGCGTTTAATGGCAGAACAGCGATTAGAGTAATTAAAGTTACGAAGATTGTGTGGTATCTTTGAAGCACGTTTTTGAATTTTCTCTAAAATTTTAATATCTTTTTTTAAATAAGTGGTACAATATTTTTTAAATAAGGTGACCATGTTGCCTAATTATCTGGTGTGTACTAAGGTCATTAATATAGTAATTAGATTTTGATAAGTTAGAATTACCTAGAATACGCATTACTTTACACTTGCTTTCGTTGAGTTGCATTTGCTATTATTTTGTCCATTCTGTGATCCAATTGATATTGCTCTACAGTCGTTCACAGTCCTTTTCGTTTTCAATTATAGAAAGTATCTTTGTGTCATCCCCATACATTTTACAAGCGTTATTTATCTTATCAGGAAGATCATTAACGTATATAATAAACAAAGTATAACCTAAAACAGAACCCTGAGGAGCACCGTTAGTGACAGGAACCCAATCAGATACTGTTTCTCTTAAAACAACACGTTGTCGACGTTTTGAAAGGAAAGAAGTTATCCAAGAAGAAAATTTACCAACAAATCCGTATTTTTATAGTTAAATAATAAAGTTTTATGCGGTATTTTAAGATGTTTTTCGAAATTTACTTTTTTTGTATATTTTGTCTAACATTTGCTGAGTTTCGGCCGAACCAAACGTTCGACGCATCCCTAATATATATATATATATATATATATATATATATATATATATATATATATATATATATATATATATATATATATATATATATATATATATATATATATATATATATATTATATATATTATAATATATTATTCAAAAATATATATATATATTATATATTATAATAAATTATTTAAAAAAATATATATATATATATTATAATATATATATATATATATATATATATATATATATATATATATATATATATATATATATATATATAATATTATAGTTATTAATTTTGTTAACAATAAAATATTTTTACCCAATTATATCTAGCGTAATTAATAACTTGAATGTTAAACAGGTCAAAAGTTAACTTCACGTCAAGGATTTATTATTAATAAATACGAGATTAGAAAATGTTGAACTTTGAAAATTAACTTTTTTTCAAAAGCGTGTGAAATTTATTATGAATTATTTTTGGTTTAGAGGTAATTCTCCTACTAAAATTGTGTATTCTGGAGCCGAGGATTCTGCTAGGTTGCGATCATCAAAAGAAATTGTTGCTTGATCTGTTGTAAGTGTGTGCAGTTTTTAAACGAATATATTACCATTATTCACATCAGTCCTGAAAAGTTTTAAATTATGTCAATATATAGAAAAACTCTCGATAGTTCTTATGAAAGTTTGAAAATATTTTAAATCTTTTTAGATTTTTAAGTTCTGCAATTTTTTTTTTTTTTTTTTTATTTTTTTTTATTTTTTTGCGTATGGAAAAATGCTTATTTTAAACGAATTATTATTTATTTTATTTATCTATTTTTGATAATTGTTGTTGGCTTTAACTTCGTTTACTGTTGTTTTTTTTTTTTAACTTTTTTCAGATGTTTCTGTTAAAATCACGATAACTTCGCACTGAAAGAATTTTAAATAGTTTTTTTCATCTTAAATTCATTATGCTTTTAGGCCGCCAAAAATTAATATTTTCACTAAAGGTATCAAATAGAAAATTAAAAAAAAAATTATTTTTTATTTTTATTTTGAAAACAAATATTTTTAAGAGCATCAAACTTAAACGAGTTATTGTGTTATTTTGACACAAGAAAATCCAAGTAAAAACATCGTCTCCAGATGTGAAAAATCTTTTTTTGAAATGGCTTTTTTCATTTTATTTTTTTAATTTATTATTTTTGTATTTTAGTTTTTTTATTACTTTTTTATTAATTTTTATTTTAGAGTTCAACAAATTAAAGAAGAGTTGAAACTAGCAATAGCATATATTTCAGTTAGTTTTATTTACCTATGGTTTTAGGGTCGTCGTTTTCATGTTTTGTAGTTGATATGTTAAAAAATCTATTTAAAGTGAATTCCTTTTAGGGTTTTTTAAAAAGAACACAAAATATCTTGCATAAAACTGCTCTTAACTTGTGTTACATTGTTTAGTTTTTATATCAATTGCAATTTATTTATTTTTTACTTGACAAATTGCAGTTTTTTGTTTTTGATCAATAAAAACATTTTATTTTCAGTTTATGAAAATATTTAATTTTGACCATTAAAAATTTTTTGTTTATAAAAAGTAATTTTTGAATAGTAAACGAATCAATTTTGCTTTTTGTAAAAATTATTTTATTGTAGTAGATGCATCAAACACGACATTTTGGTAATTTTTTGAATCATAAGTTTTTATTACCTACTCTTTTTTATTACCTATAAAAACATTTTCACACTTTTTGTGTCGTTTAGCTGACGTTAGCTCAACTTAAAACTCGGTTGATACTTGTTATCTCAACTTAAAATTCGGTTGATACTCGGTTGATGCTCGGTTGATACTTGTGTATCTAATATAAGCTTAAATTACTAAATTAAATCAGTAAACTATACTTAACTTTAGATTCGCTATTTATTTAATAACATTAAAAGTAAAATAAAACTGTGTTATGTTCTAGTTAATTATGTAATTTTTTAAACTAATTTTAATTACAAATAAAAACTATTACTTGCAATTCCAGGAGAGATGTGTATGTGTCAAGTAATATTTAACAATGTCAATATAGCAAGTTTGATGGTGCCAAATGAAGCAGCAGCTAACATCAAACGTCTACTGGTAACCACTTCAGAACCTTAAAAAAAAATTGGTAACAGAAACATTTAAGGAATTTGATGAGTATTTAAAGTAAACAATTTTAAATGACCTGTTTTCATATTATCTGATGGACATCAGGTAATACGATATCAAGTCGGGATTAGGTAATCATTCTGTTATTCCTTTATTGGAGAGACGTATAGATGTTTCTTACTTTATCAGATAAAACAGTAGCTATATAATTACTAGGCTAACGAAAGTAGAAAGAAAAAAGGCAAAATGTTTACTCAGGCAAACGTACAAAATGTTTACTCAGGCAAAAGAAAGAAACGTTCATATAAACGAAGAGGATCGGTATTGTATTGAAAAGAAAAACTTGAAAATACTCAGCAAGAAGAAAAACATTAAACTAGAGGAGATACCAGAGTTTATGACCATTAGAAAAATAGAGCTAAATTTATCTACCAGTTCAACGCTAATTACACAGGTCTACAAAAAAAAACTTTTTTTCTGTTGCATGGGTATTGAAACTTATTTTTATGTATTTTTAAATACTGAATCCAAATATAATGTCCGTTTTTGTTGGTAAGCTCTAGTTTTTTTGCAATTCTCAATTTATCATTTTTTTAAAAATTATGTTTTTTCATAGCTATTTTTATTCAATAGTTATAAAAAAAGTAACCATCTCATTGTTTTATTAGATCAAATATATATTATGATGGCTTCTTCAAATCGACATAAGTGCAAGCATAATCCTAACTCATTTTGTTATATATGTGGTTGCTATGCACTTGTTCGACAAAGACGAAAAATTATTAATTTTGTGAAATTAGCATATAAATCGTATTTCGATATTAAACTTGGTGACCAAGACAAAAAGTGGGCTCCACATACTGTATGCCATATTTGTGAAGAAAGTCTTCGAGATTGGACAAAAGTAAAAAGAAATAATTTATCTTTTGGAGTCCCTATAGTTTGAAGGGACCCACTAAATCATATTGATGACTGCTATTTTTGTCTTGTTGATACTAGTGGTGTTGGCAAAGTTAAGAGACAAAAAATAACTTATCCCAGCATTCCTTCTGCTATTAGATCAATTCAACATTCTAACGAGATTCCATTTCCAATTTTTAAAGGTTTATTTTTGTCAGAAGATGAGCAAATTGTGTCTTCTACAGAAACAGAAGAACTTTTACCAGATTTGGAAGACTTCTCATCTAATGCTTAACAATTCAGTTTGCCTCAGTGTTTTAGTCAGATAGAGCTGAATGACTTAGTTCGTGATTTAGGGCTTTCTAAACAAGCAGCAGAAGTAGTAGCGTCACGTTTAAAAGAAAAAAATCTTATTTTAGAACAAAAGATGAAACTTTTGTTGACTTTTTTTCAGAAGTCAATTTATTTGTTTACTGTCATGATATTTCAGATCTCCTACTACAAAATGGTGCTTGACTTGATTAAATATCATGAACACAACTGAATTATTTGTGTAGATCTAAAAATGGTTAACTTTCTACTTGGTTAGCAGAAAGGTTTTACAAAATTTCCATGTTATTTCTGTAAATACAGAGGACAGTCGAGCGAGAAATCAACACTGGATACAAAAAGAATGGCCCATTCGCATGACTCTCACAGTGGGCATGCAAAATATTGTTAATGAACCGATTGTTAGTCGAAACAAAATAGTTTTTCCACCACTCCATCTTAAACTTGGATTCATGAAACAATTTGTTAAAGCACTAAAAACTGATAGTGATTGTTTTCAGTATATAGTTAAATCATTACCAGGATTGTCAATAAAGAAAAAAAAGCAGGAGATAAAATGTTGAAAGCCTTTTGTGATCTTGGGTGCAAAATGAGTATAAAGCTTCATTATATAAATAGTCATCTTGACCAGTTTCCTGAAAATCTTGGAGATGTGAGTGAAGAGCAAGCAGAGCGATTCCATCAAGATATAAAACTATCGAAGATCGTTACCAAGGACGTTGGGACATACACACAGGAAAAGTTTATAAACGAAAGAGCAACAAGTAAAAGGTTCTTTCTGATTAAGTAGTTGTAAATAAGCAATATAATCTGCAATCTTTTTAAAATCAAAGTAAAAAAGATTTTGATCTTTCACTAAAGTAAAAGATTTTGTTATTAATCAATAATAATATTAATCAGTTAATAACTTTGCTAGGACTTGGATATTTGAAAAATATTTATTTTAATCAGTTTACATTTAGTTTCATTTGCTTTCTGTTTTTGTTTTAGTTTTGTAAACAACTTTTATTCTAAAAAGTATATCCTAGCATTTCCAAATGAGTTTCAAATCTGTATTTTAGAACTATTTCTACTGTTTTGCAAAATTAAAAAAAATATAAATTGCAAAAAATCTGTTGCTTTCCATAAAAATTGAATGCCAGATTTGAATTTAGCGTATCAAAATTATGTAAGAACAAGTGTCAAATTTAATGCAATAAATTTTTTATAGACCTGTGTTATTCAAGTTCATAAGTCCATAAATAATATTTTGAGTTTAGCTAAAGACAAAAAAAAGTTACTCTTTTTTTAAGCAAAATTATTTTGTTGTTTGTATTTAGTTGAGAAATTATTTGGATTTATTTACAATAAAGGGATAAAAGTTTTAGGATCTATACTCTAGATAATTTTGAACCTTAAAATTGAGGGATGAAATATTTGTTTGGTAGATATTCAAAATAAACATAATTATTCGAGTTTAGTCTCAAAAATTCTGAGAAGCTTAAATTGATATTTACTTCAAACAATTTCTTATCAATTACAATCACTATACAATCAATTAAGATGTCAACAATTACTAAACAAAGCTTAAACAAAGATGTCAATTAAGCCGTTTTTAAAATTTTAAACACGTGAAAGCTGTTTAAAATTTTTAATACAGCAACTAGTTAAATATTCATTTGAAAAAAAAATTATAAGTTAAAATGTTTGCACAGTAGCGTGCAAAAGTTTAGAAACGCCAATTATTTTTTTTTAAGTTTTTAGTGCAAAACGTCCATGACTGTTGTCAAACTTATTTTGATTATATATTTATTTTTTTATCCATTTATTTAACCATAAAACTGAAAAAATTACGAATTTATTTATAATTTTACAAAATCAGGTTTGGTATCACTTCTTAAGTAAAAAAATAGTCATTGAACTGGCATCTTAATTACGAATCAGATTTGATTCAAAATATCAGTTACCTACTTTAAAAGGAAATGTTATGAGGGTTTTTTAAATTGTACAACGTGGTTCCAATTCATTCCGTAGAAGGTATTATAAAATAGAGAGTTTAGACATAAAAAAATTTGTCACATTCAAAGTATAAAATGACCATTTGTGAAAATGGGTATTACTAGAAATTATGTATTTATTACTAGAAATTATGTATAATTTAAAGGGTATTACTAGATCTGTTAAAGAATGTTTTAAACCACAAAAAATTTAATTTGCCTTCACAGATTCCAATCCTTTTGAGCATTTTTGGGAAAACATCAACCGGCATTAAGTTCGTAAGAAATCAACCAAAAAAGACCATTTGATTGAATAATGTTAGCATAACATTCCTCAGAATATTCTCATTAATTTAGATGATTTGGTGTCTCGTTGTTTTAATTAGCTCCGACCTTAGACATAGGCAAACTAGGCAGCAGATTAGGGTCTCCGTTGGTGGGAACCTCTCAGTTGCACAAGAGTTTTTTAGAGGTTTTAAAGATTTTCTAAAGTTTGTTTCAAAAAAAAATTATTTTTCACCGCAATTCCCAGAGGTATTCCATAATTAAGTAAATTCTTCAAAAATTGATAAAAGTTTAAATTAAACAAAAGTTTCATTATAAAAAGAAAGCTATTTTTCATTGCATTTCCCAAAGGAGTTTTATAGTTTAATAATAGATAAGGAATCGACCGTAAATTACGCAACGTTAAATTTCACTAATTAATAAAACAAAAAAGGTAAATGTTTTCTCTCACAGAACCTTACGCTTTAGATGGGGAGGGGGGAGTTAGTGGTTTTGTGACCACTCATGCGGAACTTGTTACTAAAGAGTTACGATATTGTGACAGGGGGAGAGGTAAAAATTGCGTTATGTATTTTGTGGACAACCCTTTAAGTTATAAAAAAATCAAAATAGCGCATTAAGTTTAATGATCGCCGCGTAAAAGTGACTAAAATCTCCTACTTCTGTTTTTTTAAATAAATTACGCAATGCCTTTTTCTTTGCAAACTAGCTTTTGTTTGATGACAACTCACGGCCCTAAGTTGTAATCAAGCGAATAGAAAGCTTGTTTGCAAAGAGAAAAGCATTCAAAATTTTAATAAATTCTTCGAAATTGGATAAAGTTCTATGAAAATTGATAGAAGCTTAAACTAAACGAAAGTTTCATTACAAAAGAAAGTTATTTTTCATCGCAGAAAGTTATTTTTCATCGCATTCCTAGATGGGTTTTATAGTTAGGGATCGTCCATAAATTACGCAAAGCAAAAAATATTTTAAGAACAGAAGTTCTGTGAAATTTTACGTTACGTAATTTATGGACGATCCCTTATATAAATTTTTTGAAAGTCTAAAGATAAATATCTACAATTTATTAAACGAATTAAAAGGTCATATAAGAAAAGGAAGAAAAAATACAAAAATTTTTATTTTTTTAGTTTATATATATTTGCTGTTTATATAATAAGAAAACATAATTACAAATAAACATTTACATACAAAAAAAGTTGATTTATAAAAACAGGCAGGGGCTCAAAGAAGATACGGATGACTAAAGTCACCAAAATCTTTTCATAGGGCCTCTATGTGGGCTTTACAAGTTTAAAATAGATTAAGATTGTTAAAAATACAATTGTACAATTCCAATTGTTAGCACATGCTCAAACAAGGGGTTAAAGAAAAGATAATATTGAAAATAAATTAGCTTCTTTGATCGGGCGAATTTTTAAACTACGAAGCGCCGAAAAAATCAAGTTGTGCTCAAAATGCACTTCAAAGCTTTAGATTTTATCTAGATAGGCTTTTCAGAATATATTAGTTTACAGTTAGCTTTTAAAAGTTTTTCTAGTTTTAATTATAAACGCAACTCTGATGTGAAACATGTAAACAAACTTATTGTTATGTATAGTCTAAAATGTATATAAAGTAAATAATAAGTATATAAAAAGTTCTGATTTTTTTTGTCCCAGTGAAACAGTTTTTGTATTGGCATAGCTACCAATATGAGTTTGACTTTCTTTTTTGCCCTGAATTGAGTGTCTCCATATTCTAAACTATTCCTTATCTCCTTGATGGTCTTAATAGCAAACCTCCTAGATTTCTAATATGAGCTTTCTATAAGGGAAATAACCAAAGATTTACAATGAGCAAAATAAGCTCCATGTTCTATGAAAGAAGTAAAAATTTCTTTTATCTCATCTTCTTGTTTTCTCAGCAGTCTTAACAGTGTTATGGTATGTTTTTAGTTCTCAAGAACACTGTGTTTTACTTTGATGGTTACATAGAAGAAAAAAACTTTTTGGAAATGATTGTTGATGTTAAACTTGGCTTTTTTGATGATTTGGGTCTATTTTGTTAAACTTGGCTTTTTTGATAATTTTGGTCTATTGATTTATATGATTTGGGATGTTAAACCTGGCTTTTTTGATAATTTGTGTCTACTTTGTCAGTAGTCAAACATTTAATCAGTTTATAGCAGAGTGGTGAGTCTGTCAACATTGAATTTTTTCAGGATGTAAATTAATGGTTCCAACTGCACAATAGGTTCAAATGTATCCCGTCTTTCCAAACAGTTCACTTTGCAAATAGCTTTTCTAATTGGTCCAATAAAGCCATGTTTTTAACTTTTTAGTCCATCCAGAGTGACACTAATGCGCATTAAAAAAACTTTTTATTCGCGTTTCGAGTTTTTGAGTTTGTCGAACCATCTCTTATTTCTTCAAGAGATTTACGTACTCCTCGAGGAACAATTCAACTAAATAGTTCAATAGCTGCTTCTTTAGCAGGCTTATTGGGAGCCATTGCTTTTATTGGTGTAAAAGTGTAATATAATGTCTGCCCTTTTTTTTCAACTTTCAACCCTTTGATGAAATTATTTTGTTACAGAGTTGTGCTCTAAAACTCAAGGTAGAACCTTTTCTGTTATCAGCAAAAACACCGATGATAAGTTTGTCTTAAATCTCAGATATCTTTGTTTCGGTCATTTTTGTTTTCCTAGCCCTAACAACTTTCTTAGGATCTCCAGCCAAATAGGATATATCAGGTGTCAGAAAGTTAACCTTTTTTTTTTTATTTCATTTTTTTTTTTTTTTTTTTTTTTATTAGCACCGCGGATGAGCATTTAATTGGAAATTCATGCCTCCTCCCTAACCAATGTCGCAAAACTTGCCAAAGGTGGGGTTTAAACACGGTTTGTTTCTGAGCATGTGGCTGCTGGAGAAATCTCGAAGAAGCTTCAGCAGTATTACTAAAATACATTAAATTTAGTTTTCAGTAAGCATTTGAAGCAGGTTTATCATCCATTTCTATTCTATTTGAATCTTCATCACTTATTATAGACTCAACAAGATCTTCTTCAACAAGACTCTTTTAAGTTCCTTTTCCTTTTTTTTAAACTTTTTTTCTAGACTTGATTTTCTTTTCATAATCCTTGTTTCTAATGAAACTTGTCTAGATGTTTCCTTAATCTCTGGCTGTGTCAAATCATCATACTGCTTAGAAATTTGTTGCTATAATAATTCAGTTCTTAATAAATTGGACGCTGTTGGAAGGTCAGCATTTATATTTCTCCTTAATATATCAAAGTACAGCAAAAACTACTTGCATCCTGTCTATAAAATTGATAATGTATCTACCATCCTCATTCGAAACATATTAAATTTGTTTAGCAGACTACTGAACAATCCGACTTGTTTTTCCTTGATTTTGACTCAGATATTACTAAAGATA
This sequence comes from Hydra vulgaris, assembly GCF_022113875.1. Lineage (NCBI taxonomy): Eukaryota > Metazoa > Cnidaria > Hydrozoa > Anthoathecata > Hydridae > Hydra > Hydra vulgaris. The sequence continues at coordinate 9,589,484 of NC_061164.1, read as the reverse complement.
AACTATTTATCAACGACGTTATAAAAATGCGCAATCAACATGAGCTAATCTTCGCCCAATGTTTGATAGAAGGAAAAAAAATAACGATTAAACGTCGCTACGAAGACGTAGGAGACAATATTAGCGGCAATTTCTTTGAATTCTGGAATATCAAAGAATAATTACGAATTTGATGGAGGAAAATATTCCAAGAAGAATTTAAATCAAAAGTCATTTGATATTTTGATTGCGATCCAGTTTTTTCTCTTTCGGCTAATAGCCAAATAAGTTCATTTTTTAGAATCTTTTTTTTCCTCGGATAGAAACATTGAATATGTGCAAGATCTAATCAACTATTTGATTTTGAGCGCTTTTCATTACATAAAATAATTTTGCATTTACAAGATGTCAAGCAATCAATCTAATTTGACTTCCAAGGTAGAAACATTTTTTGGGTTGTCTTTCCTCTGGATATATTACTAAACTTATTCAAGGTTAATTCTATGCTCTGTAAGATATATTATTTAATGCCACCGGAAATTTGAAAAGTGCATTCGAATTTGTCAACTGTTAAAGAACCAAGTCTACTATATGCACACAGCGTTCTTTTACAGAAACCAACCTCCTGAAAAATAAAACAAAAAATTAGGTCCAAGTAAATGTAAACAAATTTCAGCAATCTTTAAATGTGACTTTTTATTACATATCTTTCAAAATTTTTTTCAAGAAGAAAAACACTCTTGTATTAACAGACCCTTCATCAGGATATTTCTGAGAGCCGGCACCTCTGTAGGATTAAGATCATTACTTCTAAATATTAATACTTAAAATAAATAGATTATTACTACTTAAAAATACTAGCAATAATGCAATTAAAAAAACTGGAAAATAATCAAATTGAAAGAAAGTACTTTTGTATTCATCTATGAAATCATGAATACACAGTACAGAAGTTATTTATTTTCACTTTTGCTGACTGCTTCTAGATATCTAAAAATACAAAAATGTTTAAGAACGCTTTGTATTGTGTTTATTTCAGAGTACATCCAGAAAAACGTGTCAGATAGTTAGATATACTAAAATCTTGACCAACCAAATTGTTTTACAAAAAGAACATCTCCTAAAAAGCGGAATTAATTTTCAGATAATCTACTTAGGCCTAAATTATTTTCAACCAATTATAGTATTTTTTATTTTTAACCGATATGACTTTATTTGTTTTCGACCAATTTATTTTTCGACCTATTTTAATTTTCAATCAATTTAAGATAAATTATTCTTTAACCGATTATATTTTTAACGTTTTTTTTTTAAACTAGCAATCAAAAAGTTTTCCAAGCATTCATCGAACCTTATACCACTTGATTCTGAAGACAGTACTGCGCCAAGGCTGATCAAATTTGGCTCGTATTCAAATCAACAACAATATATACAAAATTCATACTGGAAAGGCGTAAAAATTGAAAATACAGTAGCTTGATGATTCAGAAGGTTGAAAATTCACTAGGTCAAAAATACAGTAGGTCAACGGTTTAGTAGATCGGAAAATTAGTAGTACATGTTTTAAGTTTTGTTTCAAGTGACGTACCTTAATGGATATGCAGGGGATAATAGATACGGGGCTGGGAGTGGGGAAGAGATAAGGGGATGCATACAGGGCCGGCGCGAGTAGGTGTCACGTGGGGGGGGGGGTCATTACAACTTTTGCCGACTAAAAAAAAAAGAAAAAAAAAAAAAAAAAAGGTCCTCGTTTTCCAAAAATTGCCGACTGTCATGACGACATTTGCCGACTGTCTAACCCATATCGAAAGGGAGTCCACATTTGCCGACTAACTAGGTCCAATTTGCTGACTAAGGGTCCAATTTGCCGACTAAGGGTCCAGTTTGCCGACTAAAAATCATTGATGGGGGGTGTCACACCCCCCCACAACCCCCTATCGCGCCGGCCTTGGATGCATACCCCTTACACATACATACACCAGAATTTAAAAATTCATATACCAAGATTCAAAGTTCATTACTTGTTTAAATGATATATACATACCCTCCCGAAGTGGAGGGCGTAGGACGGTGACTAACCCCCTAAGAAATAAATTAATCGGCATATTTGGAAACTGCAGTCGACAAAATTGGATCTGTAGTTGGTAGCCGGCGTATTGAAAAATCTCTAGATCTCTAGTCGGCAAATGATAACCAACGAGGACTTTTTTTTTTTTTAAGTTGTGGTAGCAACATCTCCCACCACCAAAAAATTCTAGAAGCGTCACTGGATACGCCACCAAATACTAACTGTTTTATTGAAACTATTTCATTGAAAAACTGTAATTTTGTAAGTTTTAGTAAAAATGTCAACTTTTTTGAAATAAATTTAAAACAAAATTCAGCTTTTTTTAAACTTTTGCAAGGCAATCTAAAATTTAAATTTTATTCAACCGTTAAACTTTACAACTTTTGTGATTTATTTTTAATTGAAATTAATTTTTTTTTAGCTTTTTTGAAAAAGTTATGGGTTAAAAATTGATAAATAAATTAGCGTTTCTTAACTTTAGCACGCTTTCGTGGTTTATCTTCAAATTCTTTTTACTCAATGTTTAAAAAGAGCTTCTTATTTTTTTTTTTTTTTTTGTTTTAGCGCGGTGAGCATGGTGGTAAAAGGACGCGCTTTTCTTTACAGCATAAGAAAATACTATGACAATGAAAAAAATATGTTGTATAAAAAAACATCGTGAAAAAGCGGTTAAAAAGCTTTTCATAAAACAGTTGAGCTCGTCGCATCAGTCAACACAAAGATAACAAACCAAGAACAATAGTTTTAAAATTATTAAATTTTCTAAACAAAAAAAAATTCTGAGACATCGCTCCAGAAACAACTGAAAAAAATGAATGAAGCTATGGGAAAAAGTAAAAAAATCACACTGCAAAGGTAAATATACTATTTTAAAATTCTATAAATTATTTAATCAAGATTTCAAAAAGTAGCGTTGCCACATTTTTTTTTTTTATCAAACAAACGACTTTTCCATTTTGTTTTTTTAACTTAATGACTTATGAAAAAATAGATTTTTTTATCGCTGCGCTTTAACGTCTTCGAAACTGCAAATAATATTCTCAAAGGTTTTTGTAACCGTAATTAATTAACATTGATTTAAAAAATAATAAATTGCAATGAAATTTTTAATTTACTTAATGAAAAGGAACTTTTTATTAACATATTTTATTTTTTATTTATAATTACAAAATTATAACTTGTGAAATAACAAAATTTCCGCCCCAATCTACTTGCGGGCTTTCAAGTATTTGCTGTTTTCAAAATTTTAAATTAGCAAAAAGAGATTTGCTCATCGGTTACTTAATAGACCACAACCCCTACACACACACCCGTAAAATTGCCTCTGTATGTATGTTTATGAGTCAAAATTTAGCAATAATAAATAATAAATGACATAAATTCCGCATAAAAGTTATCTATACTTTATTAAAAACATTTTAACGTTTAATTTACGCAAAAAAGTTGTTTAGAATTCAAATTTAAAAGTCAAAAGAAGTAAAGAAGTGATTAAGATAAATCTTTACATTACTTTACATTATGTGTAATACATAATGTAAAGTAATACATAATGTATTACTTTGCATTATATAAAACCACTTCTTCACGTGATACAATCTTTCTTAACCTCTTTTTTACGTAATACAATCTTTCTATCAGCTAACCTTACCACTTTCTCGCTTAACCTAACTGAACAACAGCCTGTTGCAAATCAGTTTTTCATTCCAAAAAAAAAAAAAAAAAAGGAAATATGCCATAATAATGCATGACGTAAATATTACATATTTGCATAGTACATATTTCTTCACTGGAAGGATTTTCTCTTATTCTTCAAAATGTTATCACCTTATTCAACGTGACTGCCGGTGCGATTGTTTTCGTTTGACGTCAGAGCTACTTAATCGATATTGAAATGCCCTAATAAAATTTTAAAATATAATAGATTTTTATATCTCTGATGTAAACAAATGGAGATTTAATATATATTAATATATTTAATTAAATTATAATATACTTTTGATTTCTAAAATTAAATAAACTATTATACAATAAAATTTATATTTAAATTTAGTTATAAACTTGTTTTAATAAATGCTTAATTAAATTTTTGTTATTTTAAATTGAAAAATTTAATAAACTTTAATAGCAAGTTTATAATGGGGATATAGCTCAGTGGTAGAGCATTCGACTGCAGATCGAGAGGTCCCCGGTTCAAACCCGGGTGTCCCCTATCTTTTGATTTTAAATGTTTTAAATCAAAACACCACGAAGAAATATTAATTATTATCTACATTTCGCACCCGTTTTAGAAACAGGTTGTATCTCCAAAATGCAAAAAAAAAAAAAAAATTCGTACGTCTCTTTTCTATAATGGTTTTCAACACGATGGCATATACACCTTTTTTCAAATTATTAATAACTCGTTAGTTATAAATTATCGAAGCATAATACTTAAAGATGGACGACATTCCATAGTTTTTACTGTCCAAATTTCACATTTTTGGCAAAAATGGTCATACGTTCCTTTTCTATAACGAGAGCGATTAATTAGAATCAGAACCGCGGCTAGGCTAACGCACCCCCATTTAGGGGCTTTTTGCAAATATGAGGAGCTTTTATTTTTTTTAGTAATTGTGGAAAAATGTTTTAAATTTTAAATTAATACAAATTTTTTTTTTTGGGTTGGTGGGGTAAGGGGTGGGGGGTGGGGGGGTGGGGGTTAGGAGGAATGAGGGGGGGAGGGAGCCTCCAGCCCACTAGCCCCAGCGCTGATTAGTATTATTAAATAAGTTTGGTATTTAAATACTGTATCTTTAACATAATATCGAATGTATAGGCTTCTGCATATAACGAAAACCTAAATATTTGTCTATAAATTAGTCTTTCTAAATATAGTGTCTATCCTTGGGCTCACAGTAGCATCAAAAAACGTGTGATTGGAGAAAACGTTTAACAAAACTCATTATTAACGCTTTTTGATTAGTATTTTTATTCTAACTGCTGCGTTAAAATATTAAAAATACTTAACAGAACGATGAGGTTCGTCCAATTTTTTTCCCCATAAGCGTTTTGTGACACTACTGTGACCCCAAGGATAGACGCTATATTTAGAAAGACTTATTGAGGAGCCCATTTTCAAAACGCGCCAATTCCAAGTAAATTGATTTTGAGAAAAAATTTGATTTTGAATTACTCAAAGTTGCACATCAACAGAAATTAATACTTTCTTTTCTATTTTTAGGACAAAAAAAAAAAACTCTTAATTGGTTTAAGCTCAAAATTTTTATGTTTTTACTTTGTGAATTGAGGAACCCATATATTTAAAGCGCAGTTAAGCTCAAAGGGTTTAGGGGACACCCGGGTTTGAGCCGGGGACCTCTCGATCTGCAGTCGAATGCTCTACCACTGAGCTATATCCCCTTGGTAACTAATGTACAAAAGTTTATTAAATTTTTTTCTTTAAAATAACAAAAATGTTATAACAGTTATTAAAACAAGCTTTTATAACTAAATTTAGGTATAAATTTTGCTTTGTAATTATTTATTAAATTTTAAAAAATTAAAATTTATTCTAATTTAGTTATATATCTTAATATATATTAAATTGCCGTATAATACGTCGGGGATATAGCTCAGTGGTAGAGCATTCGACTGCAGATCGAGAGGTCCCCGGTTCAAACCCGGGTGTCCCCTAAATTTTATATTTTTGTTTTTTGTAGTTAAGATCCGAAAAAAGATCCGAAAAAATTGCATTTCTTAAAAACTAAAATTTGCGTTTTTAAACTTCAACTTTTTGTGTTTCGCTTATTTTCAACTATTACTATTATATATTTTTAAAAAGAAGAATTTAAGCTTTTTTTATATAATTTGTTATTTTTTCATAAATCTTTTTTCAATCAAAGTATAAAACAAAATATAACAACCGCTAAAATACATAAAACGCGACGGGGGTAGGGTCATGAAAACAGGTGAAACAAATGTGTTAATTTTTTACATTCCAAAAGTATCTCTTTTATTAAAAAATAAAAAGCTACCATGTTTACAGCATCAAAATATTCAATAAATGGCTAAAAACCTCATATTTTATCTTTCCGTAAACAGTAAAAACGTTAAAATTAAAGTTTTCACATTAGTTTTCTCTCATAGCAATTTACTTTCATAATCTCTTATATAGTCGTTTGAATAAAATACCTAAAGAAAAGGTTTCAGCTTTTATATAACTGCTGCCCCAAAGTAATTAGTTAAAATCTTAAACTCATAGATTTTAAATTACCGAATATTTCGTCTCATGAGAATTATAGGGTTCTATCTGCCTTGTTTTATGTTGAAAGAATTTAACAATCAAAGTTTTAATTAATAGTTAATAATAAAAACAAACCACTTAAAAAATAATATATTATATATCATTTTTTAACATTTTTAACAGATAACATAAACAACTTATAATTTATAATTATAACGAATAACAGCTGTAAAACATGTATTAAATAAATATTGAAAGTTAAGTTCTCACAACATAAAAAAAGGCAGATAGAACCCTATAATTCTAAAGTGACGATTTGTAAACAAAATAAAACAACGAGCTTCGTGATTTTTTTTTTAAATAAACCAATCAAAACGCACACAAAATAAAACGGGGTTTTTTGAAAACGTAAGGGCATGAACGCTATATTTTTCTTTGGGCGCGATAGGGGTGTGTGTGTGTAAGTGTCACACCCCCCATCAATGATTTTTAGTCGGCAAATTAGACCCTTAGTCGGCAAATTGGACCCTTTTAGACTAGTTAGTCGGTAAATGTCGACCCTTTCGTTATAGGTTAGTCGGTAATCTAGACAGTGGGCAAATGTCGTCATGTCAGTCGGCAAATTTTAAAAAACGAGGACCTTTTTTTTTTTTTTTATATATATATTTTTTTTTTGTCGGCAAAAGTTGTAATGGCACAGCCTCCCCCCCCCCCTCCACGTGACACCTACTCGCGCCGGCCCTGCTTGCTGAATCATAGCCTGTTGCCTTATTTATATTTAATTTTTTTATTAAATCATCAAGTTCTTTACTAGTGAGTTTTTTAAATGCTAAGCTTTCTTCCGACTTCGATAGATTTCGAAATGTAATCCAAATATAATATATACCAATATATATATATATATATATATACAGTGGCATATATATATATATATATATATATATATATATATATATATATATATATATATATATATATATATATATATATATATATATATATATATATATATATACAATATATATATATATATATATATATATACAATATATATATATATATATATACAATATATATATATATATATATATATATAAATATATATATATATATATATATATACAATATATATATATATATATATATACAATATATATATATATATATATATATATATATATATATACAATATATATATATATATATACTGGACGCAGGACCCTGCGTTGCGGGGGGGGGCCTACCAGCTATAGGGGGCCCTCATATAAAAAAAGTTATACTCTCAATAATATTTATACTATAAAACTCTTTTCCGCAAAAAAAACATTATTTTGCGGGGGGGCCCAAATTTTGAAGTTCCGCCACTGTATATATATTAGGGTATATCATACTAGAGCCAAAAATTAAATTTTTAGAATTTTGACTAGCACGCTTGGATTCCTATGTATTTGGGTATAAGGAATTCAAATATAATAATATTTTTACAAAATAATGATGTCTAGCTACCGGGAAACGGGTTTTAAAATTAGGGTTTTTTTCAAAAATTAGTCTATTTTAACTAAAGCTTAATTTTGGAAAGGTTTTAGTCAATTAATACTAAAAATTACAATTATATTAGGTAAAAAGTAAACTATGTGAAATAAAACAGATATAGTTATTATTTAACTTCCAGGATTCTAGATTCAGAGAGCGTAAAAAGGGCTACGGCTCCCCCCCCCCCCCTTTTTTTTTTTTTTTTCAATTTTTGATAGTTTTATTATGATTATAAGATCAAGGTATATTACAATTATTATATATATATATATATATATATATATATATATATATATATATATATATATATATATATATATATATATATATATATATATATATATATATTCCCACACACTGGATTCTCCCTCAAACTTACTCAAAATACCCGTTTAAATTAAAAATCTTGCTGTTGTTTTTTTGCTACAAATTTTCTTTTCAGCCCCCTAACATTCTTTTAAGATCAACATAAAAAACAAGAATTTTTTCAAACATTTAATGTTATGCACAACAAAGTTTACATAAAATCAAAAAATACCAAATTAGTAATTAAATAAGCTACTGAAAGTCTTTTTTTGACTTAAACAAAGGCATTAGTTCACGATTTCGCAATTGTGTTCTTATAAAACCATCTCTTTTATCCCAACCACAGACTGACTCAGTTGCTTCTGTGACTAATTTGACTGCTCTCTCGCAACTTTGAGTATGTAATGAGTATGGAGTTAGCTGCAGGGGAGAAACTATCAATGCATTGAGTTGGACTAACGACATAATTGTAGTGAAAATTGGTTCAGTAACAACCTCTTTTTTCCAATCAATAAGTTCTTTAATGTCACATGCATCAAGGTTTATTGTTTGTGGAACTTTAAAAGGTCTAACATCATTTGAGCCCAACTCACTTCCCTTCCTAACGGCCAATATTGTGTCGACTGCAAATAACCTTTGTTCTGAGTTATCAGAACAGAGAAGCGAGGCAAGTATATTCTCAGGATGAGCCCACCAAGATTCATTTCTGAGATAAAGTTTAGATGCTTCTTTAATCCTATCATCTTGCTTCTGCCAAAGTCGAAACAGCTTTAAAAGATGACAAGAACCGTATTTAATGTCATGCTTTACTTTTATCTCAAAGAACATTGGAAGATAAACCTGAGTCACCCAAGTTGCAAGCAGTCTTAAGATCTCTGCATTAACAGGTTCAAGATCATGCTTACTCATATAGAGAAGCAAGCATCTCATGCCACAAGTAAGCCATCGACTGTGAGACAATCTACCACATTTAAGAGCTTCTACTTCAGGATCAAGCTTTTCTTTCAGAATTGCATTCAAGTACTTCCATGCAACTAAACTGTCAGTGCGCATTTGCTTTAAGAAATCTTCACTGATATTAACAAGAGGCTCCAGAAGCAAAATAGGAGTAAATTGAGTAATTCTTTCAAGATTATCAACTTTGGAAAAGGGGCCATCCATAAAGTACGTACGCAGTAAAACCACTGATTTAAGACCCCCCTCCCCCTTGTACGCACTTGTATGCTTTCAACGACCTCCCCCCCCTTCTGCGTACGTACGCATTTTTTATTACAAGTTCAGGCTCTCCTCCCCTTCCTTCCCCAACGCATTATTTTTTCAAAACATTAAACACAAAAAAACATTTTGTTAATTTCTCTGTGCTTAATTAAAAACCGGAAAGTTATTTGTTAATAACTTTCCAGTTTTTGTTAAAGAAAGAAAAATATTCTAAAAAAGAATTCTTGTTGCGAGTATTTATATTTCATATTTCCTCAAATGGTGACTTAAATAAATCAAATATGTTATCAAATACAGGCATGAACTCTGCTTCCACACTTTTATAATCAATCTCCTCACTGATATCTTCACTTTTATTAATAGATTCACTGTCACTTACACTATCCTCACTCTCCATTTCAACCGTGTTTTTTTTTGTGTATGTGCTTTCTTGTGCCGTTTCATTGCAGCCTCGCTTGGCCAGTATTTATTGCACTTGTCGCAAATTCCGTTTGAGAGCTTTTCCTTTAACGATGGGCAATACAGATCAAATGGTATAATTTTGTATTTTAATCCTTCTATAGGTATATCATGTAGCAAAAGTCGATGTGTCAGTGGTGCAAACGTTGATTGTTTTGATACGTTTTTAAAATATCGAGACGGTTCCATTGCTTTGTAACCATTCTCGCAGTATTCGTAGATTGCCGGAAATGGAATGAAACGTTGGGGGAAGTTTTTTAGCCAGTTTGTTTCAAACGGTGTGCAACATGACTCCTCTTGGCATTTTACGATTTGTAGGCTGTATCGCGATTGCTGACAATGTTTGTCTACCCAAACAGGATCTGGAATTGGTGGTTCATATGCTTTCCCAACTGGTACAGCCTGGCAATGAACAGGATACCCGTCAATGACGGTTTTCTCCCAAACTTGGGATAAAACGTCAGCCGCTTTTTGAAAGTTCTCTACCTCCAATTCATAGTCGATTGTTTTTCCAGAAGAATCAAGGTGATTGCCAAAAAAATCATGAGGAAGGACTATTCCAGCCAAATCACGAGAAAGAGGTGCCATTCTTCGTTCTACGGGGTTAAAGGCTGAAAGGCCAGCTGCATTCACACCATGAAGAAGGGCATCTAAATTAAGCAAGCGAAAGAGGTCAACAGCAGTTGCTAAGGTTTTAGGGAAACGTGGTGCTTCATCCTGAGCTCCATCAGTCTCCATTAACATAATTGGTCTACGTTTAACCAACTCGGTTTTAAAAAGCTCTCTAACATCAAAAGCATGTGTAAAAGCATTTGATGTATCGTGTTTCGCACTTCTTATGCGTATGAAAGTGTCCCCACTGTATGATACATTTCCAGTATTGTTAACTTCGCATACGCCATACACTGTTGGGATCAATTTGTGCTGTGGGCTAACGACAAAATCGTGATCCATGAGTTTGACCTTGTATTCCATATGCATCAGCAACGGCGCTTGAAGGCTTGCTGCAGCAATACCCAATGGGACCCTGGCTTTATCATCGTTGGAAATGAAAAGCACAGCTTTTGGTCCAAACAATTTGCAAACTTCGAACATGTCGTCAATGAATGATTTGGCAAACATTCTATCGTCATTTTTTTTTCGCATTGAGTTTTCTGGACGTAACAGCTTTACTGGAACTGTGCTGACATGTTTTTCTCCTTCAGAAGTGTTTCCACGTCGTGGTAAAAGACGAAGGTACAAACCACTCCTACTCAAGGTAAAGCCTATCTTTGTCAACTCTTCCTGAAGGTCATCTAAAGTGGAGACGCTACGGAGACATTCTGTTCTTCGACGTTCGTCAGCTGCTGATAAATTTTGCACAATTTTTATAATTGTTGATAAAAGCTCTGGTTGGTCAACTTCGAGACGCGGTCGTCCAGTATGGTTTCGACTAAACTGTTTCAAAGCACTTGATGCTTCAGGGATGTTCTGACACACAGTTTCGATGCTCTCTTTAAGTTTTTGTCTTCGTTTTCTTTGACGAGCTGATTCACGAATCAATCTGAAAACGAAATATCAGTAAAGCTTTGATTCCGTTATAAAAACTTCTATACTTAAGGTTTCGCAACTTTTGGCTAATGTTGCAAAAGAAAAAGTACGCAAATTCTTATTTCAAATAAGAAAGTATTATTTACAATAAGATTATGAAAGTTTCTGTCTTTGAAAATGTTTGGTTTTTATAGCCAAGACGCTTTTCTATACGCATAAATAAACTCTGTATTATTTAACATATATCTCTTGATATTTACTAGAAACCTGACAGTTAAGCATTCTAAAATGAAATATCAAATAAAGAAATACATAACTAAATTATCTTACCTGTCCAATTTTGTTTTTTCTTTTCTTATGGTTTCTTTCACAGTGTTTATTTGTTCCTTTGTTACGGTAGATAAACCAGAATCACGTACGACTATCAAGGATGCACGTTGTGATTCAAGATCTGAGATTTTCTTTCGACTCCTAACTTGTGCCGGATTTTCTCTTTCTTTTTTGTTGTCTGTTAAATCTAAATTAAAAAATGCCAAAAAATAAGCTATTATAAATTCTTGACAATTACTACTAATCAATTTATTTTGGATATAGAAAAATAGGTCTAGTGGTCAACATTATAAATTTCTGTGACTGCTCTAAGTTCGTACGATGTAGTTTGATTTACAATACGGTTAAACTCAGTAGGCCGGGTGAATAAAAAAGAGCAATTGCTTTTACTCAGTAATTGTTCAGTTTTACGTGAATAAAAAATTGAGCAATTATCCTCAAATTTCTATTTACGTAAAGTTGAGCGTTGTTGGAGTAAATTGTTCAGCTTTACGTGAATAAAAATTTGAGCAATCTTGGTCAAATTTTTATTCATGCAAAGCTGAACAGTTACTGAGAAAAAGCAATTGCTCTTTTTTATTCACCCGGCCTAATGTATAGAAAATCACAAAAGAGAAAAAGTTTTTAAAATATTACAGAAATTAGCTTACTAATTTCAATCCTTGCAGGCTCTGTCGTAGTTGCATTTAGGAAACTTCGTGTTTCATTTGACGAAGACGGCGCTGGATGGATATCTTTTTTCTTTTTGCTAGGTGGTGAAATGGTATTTCCCCAGAATGACATAAGTGATACTTTCGACTTTGTTACTTTCTCTTTTAACTCATTTATTTTTTTTTTCATACAAGGATTCATTGTTTTTTACTATTTTCCACAACTCTTGTGCTTGCTGATACTGCTTTTGTTTTTCAAGTGTTGAATATGCTTTTTTATATAACTCAAGGAATTGAAGGTATTTTTTCTCGTTCCCGCGCGGCATCTTGGTCATAATAAATAATAAGTTTTTTTTCCAATGAGGCGTATTGAGTTTTCGAATAGAATCATAAAAGTTTTTTTTGTTTTAGTTTACTCAAGATAATTGCCGTTACATTGCATCATAAAAAGTGTTGGTTTCCATCAGCATTTAAAGTAACTATTTTTTACAATTATCACAATGATTGTCATATGCATTGTCACATGTATGTTCATTTCGCTTCGCCTGTCCTTAGCAATCTTAATGTATGTTAATATTAACTTTAATGATAAAAAAAATAATAATATTACCTTTTTTTATTTTATTGTTTTTTAAAAACAAAATATTAACCTTTTAAGAGAAATGGGAAAAACCAGGTTCGTAATTAAAAAAAGAATTCAGAAGAAGTTTTCTTTGATTACTTTGATTGTTTTGTTACTTTTCATCTTGCTACTGTCGAATTATGTTGCAAAAAATGGAAAACATTATTTGGAGATATTATAGCTCGATTTTTTCTCTCCTCGTTACTTATAAAGAAAAATAAAAAACAATTGTAATTGAAGTCAGAAAAAAAAATAACATATAATATATTATGATTTTTTAACGTGAAATTCAATGTTTTTATAAAAAAACATTAAAACACGTGAAATTCAATGTTTTTATAAAGAAGTTTAGGAGAGATAGTTAAACCGCGTACGTACTCGCTGTCGTTAACACCCTCCCCCCCCTGTACGCATTCGTACGTTTCAGGATAACCCCCCCTCCCCCCATACATGCGTACGTACTTTATGGATGGCCCCAAATAGTTTACCTACTGCTCCACACCATCCTTTATCTGAAGAAGTTGGTCCATCAAGTTTTTCAACAATATGACGGAATGGAAGCTCATTAATGTGTAGCCAGCAAAAAGATCTAAAAAGTTTTCGATTGAGAAGTTCTTCCACAAAATGAATCATTCCACCTTTCCATCCAGACATTTCATTTGTAGTATCACTGCCAATTAGTTGGAGATTAAGATCTTTACCTCTTTCCATTAACCAGTTGAATAATCCAATAGCACATTGCTTGGCTGGTTTAGATGTTTCTGACTTAAGCTTTGGTGTATAATGAGTAAGGTAACGACCTCTAGGTTCTTCTGTCACAGTTATATGATTTTCTTTGATAATTTTTTTTCTGAAGGTGCCTGTGGTTTTATCATGGATAAGAATTAAAGTTTTGTCTTTTCCACCATCAACAAAAATTCCAGTGATTATATTTCTTTCACAGTCGAAATTTTCTTCTATTCTGGAATACTTCATAGCACGCTCTTTGGCACGAAAAACTTTCATGCTATCACATATAAGATTTTTTTTATCTTCAATAAGTTTCCCTGCTTTCATAATATCTTTCAGTAAACCATTAATGATTGCAGCAGTAGCAGTCGATGATACACCAAATCTAACAGAAGCAACGGCAGCATTACTAATATCAAGGTAGTTTCGCTTAACATAATTATCTTGCTTTTCTATGGTCGAGTCCTCTTTGCTATCACTGACTATATCACTATCACTAACTTTATCGATATCACTGACTTTTTCACTATCACTGACTATCACATCATTTGAATTATTACGCATTTCTATTGTAACATACACATTTTCAACATCAAATCTAACTGCCGGTGGATAAGTTGTCTCTAATGACTCTAACTTAGATTTTAAAGCTTCTTCTCGTTGTCGTGCGAGTCTTGCTTGATCGATTGACTTGCGTAAGTGTTTTAACCTAAGTTTGGCAGTCTCTTTAACATCCAAACCAAATTCTTGCATAGATGAAATACTGCCTTGTTTTTCTCGCTGGTTTTTTATCCAAATAAGCTCTTTTTGAGAAATTCTTAAATTTAAGTCACATTTGCAAAGGTAATGAGCACCGCTATCACAAGATTCTTTGCAAGGGGGATCATTCTCACTGTAGTAAACAATTCTGCATTTGCAAAGAGCAATATCTAAAAGTTTATCAAGCTTAGGCTCCCAGTGTTTTATGTAAGATTTTTGAGATTTGTTTCGAGCTATCTTAGAGAATGCAGACCAACTTCTACTGAGTCTTAGTGTTATTCCTTTTGTTCCACAAACTATGGGTTCTTTAAATTCTGTGTTGGAAATAAGCCATCGTTCTGCAACCTCATAAGCAACATTAGAAAAAATTTCTTGCATTGATAAATTACGCTGATTTTTTTCATAGACTAGTATTCTGTCTAGCTGCAGATCCAGACAACGCTGTAAACAGTCACGTAAGGTTGGAAATTCAGTTTGGAGGAACTTTCTAGGACCTCCAAGATACTCACTTAGTTTGGTGTTAATCGATATATATATATATATATATATATATATATATATATATATATATATATATATATATATATATATATATATATATATATATATATATATATATATGTATATATTAGGGTAGGTCGATTTTAATTCCGCATATTTCGTAATGTTGCAGTAGTTGTAGACAGTTAAAATACAATTACTCTCAAAATTTGAAAGATTTTGGATGAAGAATTGCTTGCGGATTTAATTTTTAAGATTTGTTGGATTATGTAAAAAAACACCTTAAAAAGCGTTATATGCAGGCTTGGTCGGGAAGCGGGTGCGATCGCACTCGATAATTGACCACGGAAATTATATTTACTTGCGAAAAGCCAGCCAGATTTTTCAGGCGTTTTGAGAACATTTCAATTTATGTATGTTTCCTTGTTTGTCCGCAAAATAATAAGTTCATTTTATCGTAAATTTTAAAAGATTTTGTTTTACGGACGTACGTGGAAACTTATATAAACTTGAATGTTGTCAAACATCTTAGTGCGGAAAAATAAATAAAGAATATTCGCAAACACAAAAAACCCGCCAAATTTACGAACAACTAATTCTATTGGTTCAATTAATAAATAACTGAAATTACTAAAGAATTCAAGCGAATGTTCTAGAGTATTCTGTTGAATTATTTTTCAAAATCGTATAATTTGAGTTTTGTTATGTTTTCGTTGAGATTTCTAGCATCAATTGCTTTAAGAATATACTATCAAGCGAACAATTATTTTAATACAGTGGCTCCTTCTCGGAGTCACATCTACAAAGCTATAAATGTTTTAAACTAACATTTGTATACAAAAATAAATGTTTTAAATTTATATTTTTAAACTTGTCAACGTTTTGTAAATATATTATAGATTTAATTAGTATAATCTTATTTTTATATATATAAGGGATATATTTATATGTATGTAATGTATTAGAAATTGGTTTATTAACTTCAACTATTTTTGCTTCAGCCATTCTTACAAACTCGTTATACTTACACTTAAAGTTACTTTTTTCTGTAAAATACTAGTTAAAGATATAAAGCCCACTCACTAAACATCATCAGCGATATTGTTAAGCAGTTCCGCTTCCTCCTTACTAAGTAATTTAACGTTTTTAGTTAATTTCTATCTAGCTAATTAAATTTCCACAGTAACTCAATGATTTAGTTATTTCATTTGTTTATCTTACTAAGAAGAATTGTTTCAAATATGTTAAACTTTTCAAACTAAGCGAAGCATAAAACAGGTACTGAAAAAACTTTTTTTATTTATAATTAAATTATGTAGCGTTAGTTTAATTGGTTTAATCTTGTTGGACTTTACAGGGACGGGGGCTGCATTATTTTGGTGGCCTTTTTTATGTGCGACAGCGTAAAAATGACTTAAAAATACCGATAGGTCCTCTTGACTATTTCTCGGCCCATAACATTGTGTGTCCCGGGACTATAGCTCTTTTACCCCCCCCTCCCCTCCCAATTCTTATTTCCAGCACTGGAAATAAGTCATAAGTATATAAATAAAAATTATATATAATCTTTGATAAATTGAAGAACATTTGCTTCTTTATTAAACAATCATTATTAGTACGTTATTACTATATACAAAAAATGTCACTTTTTTTAAACTATTTTTCTTTTTTTAACTGTCTCTCATCGGTCCAGTTTATCTTATTGCGCTTTTTTGCTTGTTTTTGTAATGTTCTCAAAACGCCTAAAAAATCTGGCCGGTTTTTCTCAACTAAATATAATTTCCGTGGTCAAATATCGAGTGCGATCGCACCCGCTTCCCGACCAAGCCTGGTTATATGCAAAACTTGACGTTTTAACTATGTTCATATTTAAATGTTTTTACAATACTATTTGCTTTGCTGTATGATTTAAGTTTATAATAATTTATAACAATTAAGCTAAATTTATAACAACTTGTTAACTATTTGTAGATTTAAATAGTGAAACTTTTATTCTTATATTTACATAAGAATATCAAAATAAACATTATTTTCACAATTTAAAACATTATGGCTGTAGATATATGCTTTTAGGAAAACATTTTTAATTAAAAAATATCATCATAAGAATGGGAATAATGCCCTTTTGAAATATATGTTTTACGCATCTTCCTGCTAAGTAGTTAAGTTAAAATGCAGCTGTGTCGGTTCTCGAATCCATAAACATATTGGGATGCGTCCGATACAAGTTTTACCGCTTGCTCAACACTCTGGGAGTGAGATGGAAAGTCGGGGATTTCAGGTTTAACATTATTGCCAATCGCATATTGGATTTGCTCAATTGAAAAATGTTGTGTTGTTGGGGGCTCCGTAAATTTAGTAATGCTGATATCTACCAACTCATACCATTGATTAGCATTAAGATTTCTAGAATTTTTTTCAAATTTACTTCCAAACTTTCGTTGTTTACTCTATAAATATAAATCAAATCCAATTACCACATTTAATGTATCATTTTTTTTCAAAACTTTATTTTAGTTAACTATAAAAAAATACCTTTGCCTTAGACCTAATAGGATTTGGAAACCAAAGTTTCGTATCTTGCTGTCATTATCTTTTAGCATGGCATAAAGAATATTTTCAGGTTTTAGGCACAATGCATTGTTTTTAATGTTTTTTTTTACAATATGTTTAACATCATCATCAAAGATTTTTACAATATGTTTAACAACATCATCAAAGGGGAGATTATTTATTCTAGTGATAGTAGAAAAAATAAGGCGCGGGGATTCGTGAAATTTTGAAGATTTTTTTATATCGAACCACGCTGGAGCGTAAACCTAAACAATAAAACATACGAGTTTTTTTTAAAGAAACAGTTGGTTGATTGTCTCTAGTATATAAACAGAGAAGGCAAATAGCTAGAGTTAACCACCTTGCATGGTTAAGCGGTCCAATCTTATAGGCGGCCCATTTATCAGAAACTTTACCAAAGCCTATTCCTTTGCAATATTCAAATAAAAGTCTTTGATCGCAACTAAGGTCTACAAGTATTTCTTCTGGAATACATCCATCTACATTTGGGTTTTCAATATGATCAATCAAAACTTGATTTCTATCCTGAATATTTTCAGCACATCTTTTGCCAAGTAGACCACTAGGGCTTCTTGGCCCAGTTGTCTCACCATCAAGTTTTACAAAAAGAGTTCGTAACGGAAGTTCATTTTGATGTAATCCGCATCCAACTAGATGTAGTTTTCTTTTTAAAAACTCTTCTAGTTTTACCACCAAGCCATTTATTGGTCCAGTATTGGTAGCAGTATTATCAAGAAGAACAGCTTGTATACTTTTCAAACTGTTATGTTCTTGTAAAACACTAAACGTTTCGGTAGTAAGAACTAAACCTGTAGCACTGGTGACAGGAATCGTCCTATGAGTCAAATAATTTCCACTCGATTTTCCATCTTCATAAGCAAATGTTTACATATCAAATTAAACAAAATTGGTACATATAAACATATCAGATATGATTCATACAATTTATAAAGATAAAAACCACTGCATTCAAATACAGTAAAAACAAATTGTTGGAACATAATGATAAAAGAAATAAGATAAATGCATACTACAACAGAATTCTAAATCTTTATTAAATAAAATTACCTCACAATCCTAGCTACAAAGAATAAGATCACCTTTTTCAAAATCAATTAATAAAGAAAATGGTCATACTTTATAAGGTTAATTCAGAGTTGTTAGTCCTTAGCCTCGGCCTTTAGATCTAAAAAAAAAGACCTTGGCCAAGGTCATGGCTTTGAAACTGTTGGCCTTAGTCTTGAAATTTTGACCTTGGCTTTCAAAACAATACATTAAATTAAAGAATTAAATGTTTTCATTCTTTATTTTATGTATTTTTGTTTTCGGCTTTCATACATATCTTTAAGTGTATTTTCTTATTGACTTCATTAAATTCTGCGCATAACCTTGGTCTATTTTTACAACATGTGGTTTTATTGTTTTATTTATATATATATATATAATATATATATATATATATATATATATATATATATATATATATATATATATATATATATATATATATATATATATATACATGGAAATCCGCGTTTTACGGAACCGAATTTCGTGCTAAAATAATGTACGACGTTTTTATTTTAGTTAGCATAGTGAAGACGTGTTTAGTTGGAAAACTTTTTAGAATTTGATGTCAACATAGATTATGTTAGAAACTAGAATAGTTAAACTTTATTACTGTTAAATTTATTATTTTACTAGATGGCTTTATTATTGAATTTGATGTCTAAAACTTTGTTGTACTTTGGGCATGAAATTAATGTTGAAGATTTGCTCTTTTTTTTCTATACTATTCTTTTTTTTAAGTTTTTCATTTATCTATGCACCTGCCAAATTTCATTAAAAAAGTTATGTAGCAGGGTGTCTATTTTTTGTCGCACTTTTGGTACCTAATTGGTAACTAAAGTGCGAGGGGGAGGCTTACGTCCCTGCCATAAGTCAATGTATGCACCACTTGTACACGTAAATGTTTGTATAACATAAAGTTATATTGCATACTTATTGAATTCATTTTAGTAAAGATAAAAATATTTACGAAAACAAGCAAACAAGTTACAAGGCTGTATCAAACCATCACCACCACACCCACCTCAATCGTTAACATATGCCTCTCATATACTTTAGTGGTTTAAAGTTTACCTAATATAAAATTAGGTAAACTTTAAAATTTGGTAAATTGTAAAAAAGTTAAATTGTAAGTTATAAATAAGACTTACTTATAAATAAAAACTGTTGTAATTAAATTACTAATTGGTTACAACAACAACATCAACAATAAAAAATAAATCTTTTGAATGCTGTAAGTAAAAATTTGTAATGAAGTCTCAGCTATAAAAAATAAAATTCAATGTGTGAAAAAATCTTGTTTATGAAAAACGGCAAACTTACATTATCAAGTTTTGGTTGCACTCTAAAATATCTTAAGACGGGGGAAATTTAAAAAAATTCCACTCAGAAAACAAAAAACCCACCCTATTAAACTACAAAAAAAATATACTAAAACTTATTTACATAATAAATAAATAGTTGCAGAATTTATTTTTATGGGGGGACGAAAGAATCATCTTAATTTACTTGTATTTAAACAAAACTGAAACATTTAACTTTGTCAATTCTAAAGCAAAATGTCCTTAAACAAATTATTGTAGCACATCTTTCTCTAAAAAAAATAACATTTATATATACATGTATGTATATACTATTAATATTCATGGATGGGTTTTTATTCTTCGATTTCTTGCATTTATTGGTTTTGCGGAAACAAACGAAGTATTTTTATGATAAAATGTCACGTGACAAAACTCCTTAATTAGAGGAACAAAAGTATGAAATAAAATTCTATCTAGTAAACTCAACGAATTCAAAACAAACTTGAAGCAAATGTTTTTTGTTAGTGACGGAGTGCGTGACTTCTACCGTACTGCGTGGTACAGATAAGCTTTTTCAATTTATTTTAAAGTTTATTTTTGTCAACCTAATGTTGTTTTGGTTGAAACAGGCTTAAATATATATAACTTTTTTTAAATGGAGGGATATAGGTCGTTATCGATTTTGCTTTTGACTAATAATTTTAATTTGGATTTTTTTTTTTTTTT